>CM028908.1:27548102-27730602 GCA_016801845.1 Polydactylus sextarius | reverse complement strand
GGTGTGTGTGTGTGTGTGTGTGTGTGTGTGTGTGTGTGTGTGTGTGTGTGTGTGTGTGTGTGTGTGTGTGTGTGTGTGTGTGTGTGAACATATATGACCGGTCTCTGCAGGAGGTTTTGTATCTTCTTGACGATGCAGCAGCGTCCGACCAACTGTTAATGAGACGATATTTTTCCATCTCTGTGCAAATTGTCATTTTTTCGGTTCAGGCCGTAGTTTCATGGAACGACGTGTGTTTTTACTTTGAAACACGCAGAGTTCAGGCGTGTGTCATGTTGGTGCTGAAGGTGAGGGGGAGGGGTCCTTATTGATTGTAGCTGCTTTTTTTCCGTTTTGAAATGTGAATAAAGTTGGTATGTGAGGTTGTAAACAGACTCCTGGTCTATACCTCCTCCTCCATCCATCCGTCGTTTCCTCTTCGCTTCACATTTTCCAGTGGAAATGCTTCAGTATGCCTCCTCCTCCGTCTCCTCCCAACGCTGCGTTTCTCTCCGTCTCGCTTCACTTCTCACTTCCCCTGTTTCCTGTTTCCTCTGCTCTCCTTCCTCCCGTCATCCTCTCCTCATCGTCTTCCTCCTCTCCGTCCTCCGTCTTCGCCTCCTCAGAAATATGAGCGTTATCAGTCGAGCTGTCAGCCGGGCTCCTGCTAACAATGGCCTCCTTTCTCCACGTTCTCCTCTGGCTGCAACAATGAGCTGCTTTCTTCCCCCTGACGGCTGAGAGAGACTTGACGCCTCCTCGTAATATCTCAGTATTTAGGAGATTCTTTCTCTTTCTCTCTGGTTCGTTCTCTCCATCCGTCGATATCCCTCCCTCTCTGTCTCCGTCTACTCCGTTCAAAGCTTTCTGTCTTTGAAAGAGCTCAGTGATTGCGACGTCTCTGGGGATAATAAAGGTGTGTTTGTGTTTGTGGAGGTGAATCCTGCCTTTGATAAAAGAAACATTATAGATACACACTCTGTGTTACCGGGTCACAAGTGCAGCAGATGTAAATGGAGCGAAGGAAAGACGAAGGCAGGAGAAGTTGAGCTGCAGAGCAGAATATTTCTCCCCTGGAAGGTGACAGCGTGTATAAATAGATGTATGTATATAAAGCACATACAGGACTGAAACTGAAGCAGGTCGTGAGGATATCTGGGTTCTGGAAGAAGTAAAAATAAGTTTGATTCATTTTCTTCAGAGACGATGCTGAATAAAGACATGGATGAACACGACATTAAATTAACAAATTAAACTAAACTGATCAGAAACAGAAGAGATTATAGATCTGGATTATAGATCTCATCTAGTCTGGGAACAACCTAGGACCTGGACCTGGTTCTGGACTGGATTTCTTATACTGTTACAATCATCTAAAGCAGCAACAGTGGACCAGGACCTGAACCATCACCAACTATCTTCATCATAGAGGAAAGTTTATCTGCCTCCTGGACCCAAACTAGATCTGGTTCTGGTCTTAGAGACTCTAGGAACCACCAGTAAACCAGCAGTTAGTGATGGAAGTGATCTGTTAGGATAATAAGGAGCTATGAGCTGCTGAAGATGTGATGGAGCCTGATCATTGAGGAGGAAACGTGATCTCTGGTCCGACTGAGACACTCTGACAGTAGAGTTACAGTCCAGTCTGGAGGTAACAGATGATCACTTAACTTCTCAGCTTCATACTGAGACGAGATGTTTCGTAGGTGGAAACATTTTACTCCAACTGGAGGTAAAATGATGTTCTGAGATGTTTAGAGTCAAGTATGACGACTTTAGCGGCTCCGTCCAGGTCGTCATGTCTTTAACACGGTCCTGAAGTCTGACGACCTGTGAGTTTCATCTGGCCTCATAGATCAATATAACTGGGCATCGTCTGCATATATAGTTCTTGTTGGTCCTGTCTTGGTGTCGTTGGAAGGTAAAACACTATGTGGACTCGTCAGTAGCTGATACAGTCTGCTAGTCTGTGTTGAACCCAACCATCTGAACAGAGACCATCAGTCATCAACCTGCTTGTTGTTGTTTTTTCAGAACTAAATTTAAAAGAACATGTTTCCTTGTTAACGATGCGTCAGTGTCTGTCGCTGCGGTGAAATGAAACCAGCGGCTCCTCACATGTCTCAACTCTGTAGATTTTTCTTTGACACCAGACTCACCATCTATTACATCCAGCGTCAGCGCTGCGGCTGCTTTGCAGTCTGTCTGAGTCTTTTCTCTGCGATGCTGTTGGACGACTGAGGACTGTAACTCTAAACAAAACAGCTGAGGAGGCGGCGGCGGGGGAGACTGAAAACAAAGGGTGATGTCACTGATATGTGATAGCGTCTCGCCGTGTTTCACGCCTGACGCTCATGTGCGACATGAATAGCGTCGCCCGGCGCCGATAGTCACGGTGGTTTTGTGGCGTCTGGTGTTTGTTTTGAACCAGAGAGAAAGAAGAAGACGATCAAACGAGCTCCAACTTTGATGAGACTATCACTGATTTCATTTTAATTAACCATCTTTTGAGTCGGGGAGGGGCCGGCCGCCGCCGTCGGTGATTGGTTCTTTATATGGTCCACGAGGCTCTTATCTCTCTGAGGATTAATGTCATCTACATTAACATCCACTGGCCACGCTATTTAAAGTCAGGGAACCAGACAGTTTGAATCTGTTGATTGTTGCTCGTTTCTGCTCTGATTTGTCCTTGAACTCACCTCAGCGGCTCGTCAGGAAGCAGCTCATCCTCCTCTACGTCTCTAACTAAGTGGCAGGGTTTTCCCCGGCCGCTGGAACAGCGACCTTGTCGGCGGTGTGAGTTGAATGTGAAGAGGTGGAGGCTCAGTAACCTTTAAGGCCAAAACACCAAGCTCCCTCACACTGAAGCCTGAAAAAAAAGATTTGAAGTATTTTTCTTGACGTTTTAGGAGGATTTGATGTATTTTTCATGTTGTGTCAGGAAGGTGGGAGACGAGCTCTCAGCCGGGTTCATGTCGGAGTTTAAAAGAAGAGACGGTGTTTGTTTTAACACACGGCTGTTTGGTCTGAAGCTGCGGTGAACCAGGAAAGTTTGTAACGACAGGAGACGTTCACTCATCTGAGCTGAGAGACGCCGTTCATCTCAACTGCTCAGCTGTTGAGTTTCTGCTGAGTCTTGAGGATCTGGAGGTCGACGGGTGGATGACTGCGGTGTCAGCAGCCAGAGTTCAGACTGATGAATCTGAAATGAGTCTGACTTGTGTTTCAGTCTCAGCAACTGGTCTGAGACCTGTAGTGTTCACACTACAAGACTTGTCAGTGATTGACTCCCGATCACACCGTGACGTCACCAAACTCTACGTCTGGTCACGTGAACTAGACAGGATGTAGCCGCTGCTTCTCACCGTGATTTACAGCCGTTTATTGTTGACGAGCACCAGTGAAGACGCTGCCTCCGACACAGACTAAACCGCTAAACCGGCGTTTAAACATCACCATGGCAACACGCCGGTTTTCACGGTGGAGCTGAAGTCAGCAGCAGACCTCCCCGGTACCGGGTAACATCTGGATCAGACGCGGGGAGTTTGTAGAAAGTGAAAATGAAAGAAAAAGCGTTAAAACGTCAGACTTTTAAACGTGGTTGTGAGTGAATCAGTGAGACGGCAGCAGCATTTATCTCACATCCCTCCTCTGATTGGCTGTCGCTCTTTGTCAGTCTCTTCAGACTCCTCCAGTTTTCTAACATGACAGATCCAGTCCCGGTCTCAGACCAGGTCCCGACGGCCTCTGATGGAGTCGTTAGGGCTGTTCACACATTATGATCATTAACTGATGATTCACCAACCATCAGAGGACCAAGTCCACTGAGTCGACTCGACCTCCGTCGTCTGAAAACGGACGGACACGTCTGCTTGTTTTGTCTCTGGAGGTGTTGTTGATTTTCTCTGATCTTATCCTGTGATATTGTGAAAAATTAATTTAAGTGTCACCTATTTCTGCCCCCCCTGCCCCCACCTCTCTCTCCACCTCCTCCACATTTAATTGCGGATAAGAAAGCGATCATCCTTGTGCTTTCAGGACACAGTTGAGTAATTTACAGCCCGGTTATGACAGCTGTGATGAGATTACTGCCCGGCAACTCACTTGTCCTTCGTTGTGTCTCTGTGATTTAATTTGCAGTGTCATGTCAAGAGGCACTGGGTTTGAAGTTTTGGGGCTTTGACAAATTAAATCAAACGTTGCTACAGGAGCAGAGCGGGACTATTTTTGTTTCTTGACTTTTGTGCGTGTGTGTGTTTGTTATCCACACTTCCTGTGATACTCTGGGTGTTTCTGCTCCCTGTGGTGGACAGGAATGGAAAAAGAAAGAAAGAGAGAAAGAGATTGATGTTGTGGAGGTAAACCGTCAGTCGCAAACAGTCCTGCGTGTTTTCCGGTGATCAAATTCAATTGTGAATAAAATTTGTGTTTCCAGCAGTTATTTTCTAGACGGGTTTTATAATCTCAGACAAAGAATGATGACATCCTCCTACATCACAATCCCTAGAAATTAGCTTTTATGTGCCAGTGAAAAGGGACCGTCACGTTGTGATAATACCGTTTTTGAAATGACGGCAGCAGGAAAGAGGGGAAGCGGTGGCGCCGAGGGAGGGGCGAGGTGTCAGGAGAAGAAAGAGACCGGAGGGGAAGGAAATGAATAAAAGAAAGAGAAAAAAAATGAAAAACTGTTTCCTTTTGCCTCTGGAAAAAAAAAAAAAAAAGTATTTTTAAGAAACAAGGGACCAGGTTTGAAGGGAGTGGAGGTTCGTCCAGGTCCAGGGTGGAGGAGGTGGAGGAGGATCTTAAAAGAAACGCTGCTCACGGGGGAATAACCGTTAAAAGCCGAGCTCGAGGCGAGATGTGTGTGGTCATGTGGACACTTCGTCTGAGGAAAATGCACATACAGCTCTGTATGTGCAGCTGTCTGCAGTGTGTGTGTGTGTTTTGTGTTTGTGTGTGTGTGTGTGTGTGTGTGTGTGTGTGTGTGTGTGTGTGTGTGTGTGTGTGTGTGTGTGTGTGTGTGTGTGTGTGTGTGTGTGTGTGTGTGTGTGTGTGTGTGTGTGTGTGTGTGTGTGTGTGTGTGTGTGTGTGTGTGTGTGTGTGTGTGTGTGTGTGTGTGTGTGTGTGTGTGTGTGTGTGTGTGTGTGTGTGTGTGTGTGTGTGTGTGTGTGTGTGTGTGTGTGTGTGTGTGTGTGAGCGGTGTCCCCCGGCGCTGCCTGTGTGCTGGTTAGAGCATTAATGATGTGTCGGGGGAGCACTGCCTCTACATAATTTATCAACCAGGATTTATTAGCCACAGAATTAACTTGTAGGGGCCGGGGAGCACGGGATGCATTTGTTCCCGTTTCTGGATTTATGTGCGAGATGCGTTGTCACTCCCTTGTGATCCATTTCTCTCCATCAGCCTCCTGCCACCGGGACGTCTCCGGCTGTATAATTGGCCCAAGTTATTTTAATTTTAGTCGCGTTTAAATTACAATTCAGAGCGCTGCTTTTCAGGGTTTTTCTGTTTCTAAACAGAAAAACCTACAAAAATCAGGAAAAATAAAGGACATCACAAGTTTCATCGGTGTGTAAGGATAAAAACACGTGTCCTTGACTCTATTAGACTGTGAGTGTGGAAGTTTTGTGTGTTTTTTTTTTTTCATCTTCATCCTTCATCAATCATTTCTTTATTCAAGTACGTTAAGAAAAGCTCAGTTATGAAACACTCTGCCTCTCGACGGGTTTAAGCTCTGTGAAATCTCACTTCCTTTCTCTGCTTGTAGATCAATTTTTATTTCTCTTTTTTCATTTGGATGTTTCATTTTTTGTGCTCAGACAAAAACATTTTTTGACCGAATCAAATCAAACATTGTACTTAACTCACTGGTGATTAATAATGTTGTATTAGTGTATTTAAACGTCTCTTTTTATCTTTCAGATTACTGAGATGGGGAAGGACTCGCTCCCCGCCTGGCTGCACTGGGACGCCAGCAGCAGAGTCCTGCAGGGTTTACCTCTGGAGGAGGACAAAGGCGTCCATTACATCTCCGTATCCATCTCCAACCACACAAAGTCTTCGTCTTCGGAGGTGTTTTCCATCGAGGTGCATCCAGAGGATCATTTGGACGCAGACTCGACTCAGCTGATGTCCAACCAAGCCTCCGTCACGGATGAAATCCAGCCGTTCATGTGCGGCCAGGAGGACCCGGTCACGGTGCTGACGGTGATTCTCGACGCCGATTTGACCAAGATGACGTCAGAGCAGAGGGTGGAGCTCCTGGACAACATGAGGAGCTTCTCTGGAGTCGGACTCCAGCTCATGAAGATCCTCCCCGTGGTCAACAACAGGCTGTTCGACATGTCAGCGTTCATGGCTGGGCCGGGGAATGCCAAGAAGGTGGGTGAACGTGTACATGAATGAAGTGACTGATGGGAAATAATGTGATGGGTAATTGAGTTAACGATGCTTCGTGTCTCTACAGGTGGTGGAGAACGGGGCTCTGTTGTCCTGGAAGCTCGGCTGCTCGTTGGACCAGAGCACAGTTCCTAACATCAGCAGTGTCCAGGGTCCTGCGAAGGAGGGCACCATGTCAGCCAAGCTGGGTTACCCCGTGGTGGGGTGGCACATTGCAAACAAGAAACCCCACGTCCCAAAGCGGGTGAGGCGCCAGTTACACAACACGCCGACTCCCGTCCTGGTGCCTCTTCCTCCGACGACCGCGGTGGAGCCTCCGGTGAGGATTATCCCAACCCTCGCCTCTCCCTCCATCGCTGCACCGACTGAAAGCTCTGCCCCACCTGTGAGAGGCCCCGTGCCCCTGCCTGGCAAACCTACAAACAGAGTGCGTGACCCTATTGCCCACACTCCAACGATGGGATCTCCCCTACCAACGAAGGTGATAGAAACCACCAGCACCATTCTCATCCAGCCCGCGACCACCAGGCCAACTTACGTAGAGGCCACCGCCACACCGTCCCCACCCACCAAAAAACCCACCAAGAAACCCAAGAGACCCAAATCCACCCCAGCCCCCAGAGAACCAAAGACCTCCACAGCGAAGCCGTCCAGACGCACCACCCCATCGCCTGGTGTGGTCCTGGATCCACACAACACTAAACCTGAGTTGCATAACCCTATCGACCAGGTCAACGCTCTGGTGGGAACCTATTTCGAGGTTAAGGTCCCGTCCGATACATTCTTTGATAAAGAAGATGGAACAACAGACAAGCTACGTCTCACCCTGAGACTCAACCACAACGAAGTGGTTGGAGAAGGCTCCTGGATCCAGTTCAACACCACCAGCCAGCTCCTCTATGGCCTGCCTGACGTCCAACATGTGGGAAAACATGAATATTTCATGCAGGCAACGGACAAAGGTGGCCTGAATGCAATTGATGCTTTTGAAGTCCGTGTGAACCGCTGGCCCACTAATGATAAGACCCCCGCCATCTTCACTGCACGATTCGACGGCGAACCGCGTTCGATAACCAACGACATCCACAAGAAGATCCTTCTGGTCAAGAAGCTGGCGTACGCCCTGGGGGACCGCAACAGCAGCAACGTGAGTCTAAGGAATATCACCAAAGGGTCGATTGTGGTGGAGTGGACGAACACCAGCCTCCCGCAGCACCCGTGTCCAAAGGAGCAGCTCACGGTCATGAGCAGGACCCTCGGCAACGCTGACGGCCGGCCCTCGCAGACCTTTAGGTACTCTATGGAGCCTGAGTTTAGACCGCTGGATGTCAAAGTGAAGGGGAGGGCAAGCTGCAGGACGTACAGCTTCATCCCACCAGGAGAGATTGATATAACGGAGCCGCCTGCTGTCACTACATCCGTAGGATCGAGTCGACACAGCACAGACGACGTCTATCTCCACACCGTCATTCCTGCCGTGGTGGTGGCTGCGATCCTCCTGATAGCAGGTATCATTGCCATGATCTGCTACAGGAAGAAGCGGAAGGGCAAACTGACCATCGAGGACCAGGCCACCTTCATCAAAAAGGGTGTGCCCATTATCTTTGCAGATGAACTCGATGACTCTAAGCCGCCGCCATCGTCCAGTATGCCCTTGATCCTCCAGGAGGAGAAGCCCCCGCTTCCCCCTCCTGAGTACCCCAACATGGCCACACCAGAGACCACTCCCCTCAACCAGGAACTGCTGGGGGAGTACACCGCTCTGCGGGACGAGGACCCCAACGCGCCCCCCTACCAGCCGCCACCTCCCTTCACCGCACCCATGGAGGGCAAGGGTTCCCGCCCCAAGAACATGACTCCCTACAGATCGCCACCTCCCTACGTACCGCCCTAAGACTCGTTGACCCCTCCCTTCACAGGGCGGAGGGAGAGGATGCCTGAGGAACTGTCACGGTTTCCATTCTGGTGTCTGTCTGGACTTTTTACAGGGAGAGATGACAAGAGGTGCTAAAGTACAAAACAGCTACAAGGGACTCTGGTCTTGGGAGGGGGTGCGATGAGATGAGTCGGGTGGGGGTTTTCCAGTAAACCGATGGGATGATTGATTGCAACAGCTGGGAGGGACTACTGTTTTAGTGGTAGCCCAGCTACTACAGTGGCCTAAGACAAACAAATTCTCGTCACACTGGCTTTCAGGTCGACCAGTTGGTCTGAAGCGACAGTTGGGAGACGTGTTCTCCTTTTCCCAGCATTTCATTTTGTTTCCTCTGTTGATTTGGATACTGGCTTTTGTTTTGTTTTTCATCTTTGTCCAGAGATTCTTCTTCTCCTTCTCCTTCTTTCTTCTTCTTCTTCTTCTTTTTTCGTTGTTTTGTTGTCTCGGACTGAATCGTTTGCCTAACAACTCTTCTGTTGTCTGTTTGTTTTTAAATGATACAAGAAGACAGAGAACTGCCGTCAGACCAGGGCAGGAAACAGCTCCTGTTTCTTTTAATTAGCAGAGAGATTCTCTGATGAAATATGAAAGAAAAGTTTAACACGAGGATCTCAGACCCCTGCAGACGACACAAGAGGATGAGAGGCCAGGGTGTGTGTGTGAGTGAGTGTGAAAGAGTGTGTGTGTGCATGTGTGTGTGAAAGAGTGTGTGTGTGCATGTGTGTGTGAAAGAGTGTGTGTTTATTCAGATTCAGTACGTTTGCCTTTTAACACTAGTTGTCTGTTTCTATCCTTATTCACAAATGTCTAGTAAAGATGAGAATAACAAGGTAGCCTAAAAAAGATTTAGAGATGATAATGAATAATTTGTTTGTTTCATTGGTTTTTAAAGTTCACTGTATATCCGGAAGACGTTCTGGTAGATTGGTTGTTATATTTCTTTTCTCTGGTGGTGGTGGAGGAGACAGCAGGAAGAGATCGCCTCACTAAAGTAACCTGCAGGAGCTTTTTATTTTTTTTAATTCCTGTTTTGATAATCACAACTACAGGCTCATAACGAGTTCAATGAATAATCCAACTAACGTGGAGACGCAGAGTTCGATGCACAGGTTGGAGCTGAATGAGGCGGCGGCGTCACTCGGGAGAGAAGAGCCCCTACAGATTATTTTATTTTTTTAACCTAAAGGAGGCAGCAGCCGTGGAGGAGGCGGTCCCTGCTGGTCGTACAGATAACTCAACACTTTTAGACGTGGCAGAGGAGACGAGGCGCAGGCGGAGATCAGGAGGGAATAAAAGAACCATAAATTTACACTAATTAGCTCTCAGATTTAACAAAATAATAAAAAATAAAAAAATCAAGGTTAAATAAATAAATAAATAAAAAAAACCTCCTTCTAATTTTTTTACAGAGTTTTTGATACAGCCTCAAATGGTTTGACTATTAAAAGAACAACCTAATTAATGATTAGTCTTCTGTGATTTGTAAAATCTTAGTCTAGGATTTCGATTATGATTCAGTTATATACACTTTGGTTTTTCTTTGGTTTTGTTTTTTTCTTTCTCTCATGGGTCACACAGATTTCAAGTGTTTCATTTTATTTTATCGTGTGTGTTTTGCATATCAACATGTATCTCCCACTATACAAAGATGGAGTGACCCGTACTTTATGTAATCACAAATTTTTATTTTTGTGTCCTTTTCTGTTTTTGCTGATGAGTTTCGACTGAAAGAGACCCTTTGCAATAATAATAATGATGATGATGATGATGATGATGATGTAAGCGCCGTCCGCTCAGTGATTGGTCGGTCGGCGTTGGCTCAAAGCGAGTGACTCGTGTTGTCATGATGTTGTTGGTTTTCGCAGGATGCCAAGGCTTTTTGCTTATCAAGTGTGCATTGTCATAATAAAACCAACTGGTACGATTAAAAAAAACACACACTTTTCTTTATTTCACTGCATCTGACTCACTGATTTAACTCTGACTTATGTTTATGGATGAAGCGGTTTTTGGTCACTGTCACTTTTCTCCTGCTCCCACTTATCCTTCAACTGATAAATCAATCTGTCTTAAGTCCACCCGAGGTGTCTTCCTCCCCAGACGTCTCGCTGCCTGGCAACCGTCTCCGGATGCGTTGGGACGGTCGCGCTGCTTTTTCTTCTTCTTCTTTTTCCTACTAAATTATTCTGCCTCTGAACGGCCGGTGGGACGATTCGCTGTGAAAGGTGTGCCCATTAAAAAGGCCACGCTGTGAAAACAGACTCTCAGCTCCGTGTCTCTCCGTCCACACGTTTGCATACTGATACAGATAATTTGCATTGATCGCTTAGAATATTGATCGGATGTAAACAATTTGCCGACGGCTCTGTTGCAGCTCCGTGATAATTCATGACAAGAGACAGTCTGGATCGGGGGTTGATGATGATGATGAATGTTTTCCTGAGACGTCGCCGGTCGCAGGAACGGATCAGGAGATGATGAGGATTAATAGAGGATTGACCCGGGTTTGATTGAGACGCTTCGTGTGGCGGCTGAATGTATTAATGTCGAGGTTTGTATTTTTGTGGTGAAATCAGCAGTGTGTTCACGTTAGAGGAAGCTGTGATGGTCTTCTTCATTTTAAATCAAATATATGATGTTACAAGGTCAGAAGTGGGTGTAAAAGTTGATAAGAAGACTTTTCTATCTAAATTGCCACCAACACTTCCACAACCCCCCACATTACAGAAACAAAGCCAACATTCATTTGATTGATTGATTTCCAACCAATCATGAGTCAACCTCCTGTCAGTCACCATCCAGGTCACAATCAGCAGCTAACAGGTGTAATATTAACTGAACTGTGACCTGCTGTGATCTCTGCTGGTCTACATTGTCCTGTGGAGGTGCTGCTGCGTCCACATCGACTTCATTTAGTCCGACTGAACTGAACCCTGAAGGCTGCGATCAAACTGGTCCGCTTAGAAAAGCTGGTCTCAGTCTGAGACCAGCTCAGGTCCATTGGGCTTGACTGGAAGTGGTCTGACACTCTCAGACCACTTCCAGTCAAACCCAGTGGAACCAGTCCAGTTGCCTGTTTGCAGTCGATAACATCCGGTGAAATGTACGGAGCCTCCAGAGTCCTGTAAAGAGATATTTGATATTAGATGTTATCTTGGCTAGGTTAGCATATGTGATGCTAACTTAGAGGAGGTCTTGTTAGAGAAAATTCTAAAATAAAAACTCAGAATATCCTTTAGTGGCTCTGTAGAAACGTGGTGGACTTTTGGTCCATTTTAAGTTTTGTCTTCATGAACACAAAGAGAACCAGTTGGAAAACACAACAGTGTGTCGTTTCTGCTTCGAACATTTCCTGGACATTTCCAACAGCCTGGATGTTGGAAATGTCCAAAGAAAGTCTCTGATCCGGTCCTCTGACCTGTGATCAATGGAAAGCAGCTGTAATGAAGAACTCTACCAACTTCTCATGGTGGTAGAGTAAGTTTAGACCTGATCAGAGATTCTGGGACATTATAGATGTGCTACGTTTGCATTTTTCTCAGGCCTAATCAGTCGCCTTCACAGTGTCAGACAAGCTCCATCTATCACGGCGGCGGCGCTGAAATGATTTGTGATGCCAGTTTGTCTGCATCATCACCTGAAACTTTTCTTTCTTCCTCAGTCTGAGGTGAAACCAACACAACCAGCAGCAACGCTCAGATGGCGGCGGCGGCTCGTCACAGTCGACAGAAGCTGAATAAGAAACACGAGTTTCGTGCTGGTCTCGTGATGAAGAGGCCGTCGTGTGTGTGTGTGCTTTCTAAAGCCACTCAGAGACGCACAACTACACTCGATAAACCCAAGAATAGGACGTGTGCTCAGAATAGAAGCAGAGTGGGATCAGTTATCACGACTGTATCCTGAACGCTGGCTCCATCTTCCCTGGATACTCAGCTCTTCTGCTCCTATTCTCAGACTGATCAGACTCAGACCTCAACTCGTTTTCTGTGACACTTAAGATTTAATACAACGAACACCTGGAGACAACAGTCTCTGCTTCTTGTTTACACTTTGATTTTACTCTGAAAGTCTTGACAGGAAGTTGTGATTTGTATCTTTCTTTCAGAAGTTTGTCCATTTTTATAGATTTGATGGATTTTATTTTGAAAGTCCAGCAGATTGGACTATCTTGTGTCTTTGATCTTCAGGTCTCGATGGTGGTCCTGGTTCTGCTCAGGTGGGACCAGAACCAGTACCAGGACTCTAGTCTGTAGCTACAGTCATCATGCTCTCTGTTTAACAGCTACCAACAGGCTGGTTAACAGAGTCTATAATAAATAAACGACACTGGATCAGATCAGACTCACTGAGACCTGATCCAGGACTTTCAAAGACTCCTACACCTCTAAAGGTCGAGCAGACACGTTGAAGTGAAGCAATGTTTAGAGTCATGAAAACTTCATTTCATATAAAACATCTCACTGTCAGTGTGAGAACCAGGTAGAAAATATATATTTGACAAAGTGAAACAAAGACAGTTTTTCCTGCATCAGTGTGATTTTCCTCTGACAGATGGTTCGTTCTCTCTGGAGTGGTGGAGCTTTATGAGATGTAGTTTCAGCTGAAGTGAGCATTGTGGTGGTGAAAGACACAAGGTTTTGTTTCAGGAGGTCGAAGGCCTCACTGTGAAAAGCTTCTTTGTTTGGTGATAACAGGAGGATTAATAATCATATGAAGCTAAATCAGACTGATAAATAAACAGAGCTGTAGCCGTGTGTTCGTCTGTATTCGTCTCACGATGACGTCCCTTTGATGTTGCTCTTTTCTCTTCATCATCACCTCCGGTCCGACCCGTCTGTTTTTCCGTCAGCTTCAGGCGTCAGTCTGCTCTGTTACCTGCCTCCGTCAGTTTGCCAGTTTTCCTTTTTGTTCCTAGAAAAGCTTCCTGATTCCTGGATTTAATCTCCCCGGCCTCCAGCCGGTCTCAGTGTCCCGGGGTTGTCCTGCTCCGGTTCTGTCTGGTCCAGGTTTTTAATCCATAAACACCGTGTGAATTAAAAACATTTGAGGATCAAACACGAGGCCTTGAAGCAAAAACATAAAAAATCTTCTGTGCTCAGACTGAGGACAAAAACATGAAACATGTCTGAATCACTTTACACAACAATATGAAGGATTTACAGGTCTGAGGGAAGATGTGAGGATACACAGCGGACCTGTCTGTCTGTCTGTCTGTCTGTCTAGTTTCCTGTGGAGGCTAACATGCTAATGGTCTGAAAAAAGTGTAGTAAACCAACCTGTGACTAGTTGACACAGACGTCAGTACATTTACACTATATGTTGTGGTAAAGTGTCGTCCTGCAGAGAAACACCAATGAAACAACAACAGCTTTGTGACTCTCACCATGTTCCAGTCTCTTCAAAAGACAACTTGAAATGAAGGTAGAAACTCGTCAATAGCTGCAGCGTTTCAGCAAAACCAGACAAGGACTCGTTATGTGGTTGACAAAAGCAATGGAGGGGTGGGTGTGTAGGAGAGGAGGAGGCGGCGGCGGTGGGAGGTGGAGGCTCTATTCACACCTCTCTGTGGGAAGATGCAAGGTCAAGAACACTCAGCGTGATGCTCGGTGATTGGAGACGAGTTGAAAGCTGAAAGCTGTTCCGATGGAAATTCACCGGGAATCGGACGAGTGTGTCCACGTCTCGGAGGAGGACGGACAGATCTGGATCAGCAGACAGACTCACACAGTCACAGACGGACGGATACAATAATAACGAGAAGCTTTGAGTGCAATCCTTCCCAAATGTTGACAGAGAGCAGATGATGTGTCGCTGTCGTGGCCCATTAACACCTCATTAAAATGCACCGATGCTTTTGTTTGGTTTCTCTCTTGATAATTCTGTTTATTTCCATTTGTTTCCAAAAAACTCTTTGTCTCTGTTACAAATATTCACCTGAGTTTCCAGGTCGAGACGGATTCTTCTGAAACAAACGTTTAGGAGGAAGAGTTTCTGTCTTGATGAAAAACTGAACTCAACATTAGTCACATGGATATTTTACCACCAACAATGCTGATGAAACTTTCATGGGTTTGAAGATGCGTCTGGTTGGACGTCAGTGGTTGGGCGTCAGTGGTTGGACGTCAGTGGTTGTACGTCAGTGGCTGGATTTCAGTAGTTGAATGTCAGTGGTTGTACGTCAGTGGTTGGACGTCAGTGACTGGACGTCAGTGGCTGGACGTCAGTGGTTGGACATCAGTGGTTGAAGGTCAGTGGTTGGACGTCAGTGGTTGGACATCAGTGGTTGAAGGTCAGTGGTTGTATGTCAGTGGTTGGACGTCAGTGGCTGGACGTCAGTGGCTGGACGTCAGTGGTTGAATGTCAGTGGTTGAAGATCAGTGGTTGTACATCAGTGGTTGGACGTCAGTGGTTGAAGGTCAGTGGTTGGACGTCAGTGGCTGGACGTCAGTGGTTGGACATCAGTGGTTGAAGGTCAGTGGTTGTATGTCAGTGGTTGTATGTCAGTGGTTGGACGTCAGTGGTTGGACGTCAGTGGCTGGACGTCAGTGGTTGAATGTCAGTGGTTGAAGGTCAGTGGTTGTACGTCAGTGGTTGGACGCCAGTGGTTGAAGGTCAGTGGTTGGACGTCAGTGGCTGGATGTCAGTGGCGTTTGACGTCATCTTGTTTTGAAAATAAACAGAGGTACTATATCAGACACTTCATGTTTGTCTCTATAATTTTTCCTCTCACACGTTTCCTCCAGCATTTTTATTATGGTCTGTATAATAACACACACAAGAGTCCATCTCTTCACATCACATCGTGTCCTTCTGCTGCTTTTCTGTACAATACATTGACTTGAGAGTCTTTTATATTCCACATCAGTATTTTACATATTGATGGAAAATAAATAGCCTGACTCACACATGTACAGATGTATGACGCTGTTGGATCTGTTGGTTTTAGAAATTGTCGTCTTTGTCGTCCGTTGAACCGATCACAGACCAGAACCAGAAGACACATCCGTCAAAATGTAGACGCCACAGAGTATTTAACGTGTAGTGTAGCACCCAGCGCTTGGACGTCAGTGGTTGGACGTCAGTGGTTGGACGTTAGTTGTTGGACGTCAATGGTTGGACGTCAGTGTTGGACGTCGGCAGTTGGACGTCAGTGTTGGACGTCAGTGTTGGACGTCAGTGTTGGACGTCAGTGTTGGACGTTGGTGGTTGGACGTCAGTGTTGGACATTGGTGGTTGGACGTCAGCGGTAAAGAGAGATACTATATCAACGCTTTGGAAACGTGTTTAATGCTGACGGTAGAAATTGAACTGTTGACCACAACTGAAGAAAAGACTTTTGTGATGAAACAGATCTTTGTCCAGAAAAACCTGAAAACCTTTTTTAGTATCTCACCTAAAGTTCGTCTCAGAGTTAGCTGAGATATAAACGTCCTTATGTGAGTGAGCTGCTTGATGATTCGGTAGAGACCAGATGACCTCTGTTGAAGTGTTGGACCGTTTTAACAACACGTGGTCCTGAAGGCTCCAGAGCTTTAATGTGAAGTTTCTGGACCAGAGACAGAATAAACGCTGGAGAGCGTCCGTGTCTCCCTGTGTGTGATTATTCTCTGAACATATTCAGCTCCGTCGCCACTGCAGGCAACAAACATCAACATCACCGCTCGGCTGCTTTAATACCACACACACACACACACACACACACACAGAGAGAGAGAGGGGGCACCTCAATTCAATGTCACAGCCATTTCCCTATCATCTCAGCTGTGGTTAGTATTCTGTCACAGTGCCCAGTGTAGTATGAAGCAGCGCTCATTTGTATGTTGATAAAATGTAATCTCCCAGGTGCCTGGCTGCATTTGTGAACACTATCCTTCTGACATTTACAGAATGCCAAGCAACACACTGCTCTGCCAGTGTGTGTGTGTGTGTGTGTGTGTTGGATGTGCCACTCTAGACCTATTAACTCAGACCTTTTTGTTTTCATGCATTCATGTATTTATATATATATATATATATATGTGTGTGTGTGTGTGTGTGTGTGTGTGTCCTTGCACTGTCTTTTGTTTAAACTGTGTTTGTGTATTTTCTGCTCTTTATTTCCTGTCTTTCCCCCAGCTCTCTCTCTCTCTCTCTCTCTCTCTCTCTGTGTGTGTGTGTGTGTGTGTGTGTGTGAGAGAGAGAGATTAAGCCGATGTTTGCTCGACGACAGATAAGATGCTAATACTCGTGTCTGATGGGAATTAAGTTTTATAATCTTTCACAGTGGAGCTGAGAGTAGCTCAGCTGCTTTAATGAAGAGTCAGTCAAACCTCACTTTTGTCCCTAATCTGCCTTTTTACACGAAACACGACAGACTGAGTGTTTGAAACAGGATCATATTTGATACGTGAGTGTCTGAGACCTCAATCTCATCTTAAATTTCTAACTTATCACTAACTGCTAATCAATAATCCATTAGCGTTAGCGTTAGCTATCAGTTGCTAGCCGTCTCTTTGCTAACGTTTTCATTCATCTGATAACAGGATCTTAATTAATGTAACAAACATCTTGTCAGTTTTTAATCCGTCACCAACTTGATGGACATAAACGAGTCTGTAGACGCCATCTTTGTTTGTTGTCATTCGGTCGTCATGGAGACGCGTCTCATCGTCTTTACGTAGCAACTAGTGACGACTTGTGATGACGTGTGATGGTGAAGTAGAGGAACGTTTTCACCTCAACACTTTGTTTCTAGAGACGAGGAGTGAAACAGAGGAAGGTGATTGACTCTGTATCTGCACCAGAAGCAGCCACGTTTCTACGGTGGCCCAGAGCAGACAAACCAAACCAAACTGTGGCGTTTTTAGTGGCGTTACCTAAAAGTTACAGCAGCTTCTTGGGCACCATGTTGGGATCTGGTTTCCATTTCCACTGGGACACATTTGGACCCATTAAACTTTGTTCACTTTATCACAAACAATCTCTAAGATGAAGATAAAGCTTCTTGTGTCAATGACAGAGGTCACTTCACTAATGTTGTTATCAGGGAACGTCAGCGTTCGCGGTTCGTTCTGCTCACACCGACGCTGTCGTTGAACACACCTGAGGTGAAGCGTCGTGACGTTCGTAGTCGAGGATCCTCGGCTCTGAAGCTTCTCTGTTGTTACTCAGAAGTGACTGAACTCTGGCGTCCATCCAGTTTTTATCATCTGCCTGTTGAAGCCGGAGATGAGGCTGATGACAGGAGATTTCACTGTTGGAAAAAAAAAAAAAAACACAAAAACAACAAACTGAAGCCTGATTTTAAAAAACGAGAGAGATGAGGAGGAGGAGTCTGTGTTTCATTAAACGTCGTCAGGAGTTACAGCTTCTGACTTCAATTATTGTTAAAAGAAAAACTGGAAACAAAACATGAGAATCAAACCTGTTCTTATTCTCAAATGAACTGAAATAAAATGTGTTTTAAATATAAACATCATCAGAGTAATGTGGCTAAACTCATGTTTCTAAACCAGTAATATGAAAAACATTAATGTAAGTGAAGCAGGATGTTTCTGCCTCAAGTCAAGAATTCACTGTTTTTAAAGATTAATAATATCAGCTGATGTGGATCTGACTGAACCTGCTGGTCGTGTGTTGTTGGGGTGTTTGTCAGGTTGAGCTGCGTGAACATGTTGTGTTGTAGATTAAAACAAGGTGATTAATGTCATTACTGTTGATTAAGATAAACTACAGTAAATACAGGGACAAGACACGACGTCAACTTGTGCTGAAAGACAAAGAAAAGCGGAGGGTTTGGAGCCAAACATGGTGTCATAGAAGGTTTTCAACCACATTGGAGATAAAATGATCATCAAGCTGAAGTTTATTTGTTTGTTTTTTTGATAGAAACTGGAAATGAACTTTGACATCAGAGGATCAGTGTCTGGACTTTCTACTGAACACAACATGAACGGTAGCGTAGCGCGTCAACGTGGTGGCTCCTGGGTCAGATACCAAAGTACTAGACTTGGCTCCTTTAATAAAGGGTTTGGAGTAAAGACTTGACGATGTTCGGCTGTTGTTGATCACCACTATTGTTGATCCTGGATGTGTAACATCCAGACTCGTCTCATTAGTTGACCTCAGAGCTGTAACAGATGTTTACGAGTTCAGATGAACCAGGAGGAGCCAGCACATTAAAACCTTTACAGACAGTGTGGAAGAGTTACTCCCATCTGGTGGTGAGGTCGGATACATCAACCTACTGAATAGTATCTTCATCCCTGCCCCCTTTTCTTTATGACTCTCTGGACTTTTTATTTAGTATATATAGATGATGGCTGGAGCTGTATTTACCTGGAGTTGTCCCTTGTCAGCACCTGTAAGATGGTGACCTGCAGTGGCAACATCTACTACCACCACTAATATCTACCAACTATCTACCAACATCTCATCCAACTGACTCTGTTTTTCATAACATGAGCAGGTGAAACCAGGTAAACTTCATCCTCAGCTAGTTTCCTGCTGCTGGATGTTTAAATCAGTTGGTCTGGACATGTTTTTTCTCTAAATGTTTCTGTATGAAAGGATGTTTGATAAAAACAAACTAAACTTCATTCATTTTCTTTAAAGTTGTATCTGGTCTCATCCGTCTCTCGTCACCTGATCAGGACCTGACAGGATGTGTTTTGATTGACAGGTGTCGAGAACCAATCACAATCAGAGCCAATGAGAGAGCAGCCTCAGGTCACCTGCTTGTCAGAAGTTTAAGGATCAACATTCGTTAGTCCGACACCATGTGACCAGGAAGTGATTCACTAATTATACCAACTAGTTTTTAATAAAACATACAAGTCACATCAGTGTGTTAGTAACTGATTTTGATTAATTATCATTTTCATTATCTAGTTAATTTTTGTTTAACAGAGGTAGTGTTGTTGATGGGCGGAGCTGGTGCGTTCACATAAAACCTCATAGAGAATGAACTAAGGCCTGTTAATGTTACGTTACAGTCAATGGGAGAGTTGTTGTGTCAATGTCAACCTGGCTGAAAACACACACAAGGGGGCGGGGTTTAAAGCACGACTTTATCCTGATTGGACAATGATATTCAGAGGCAGATCAGATGGTCGACAGTATAACTACTGTTGTAGTGTCGCACCAATCTCCCCTATGAACCAACTGCCCCTGGTGACATCATTTAACTCACCAGCTCTATGTTTATATAAATGACAGTACATTCAAAGCACAAAGAACATTTTGACTTGTCTGCTTCAATAACTGGTAATAAAATCTTAAAATCCAATGTAAAAGGGACAAGACGCAAACGCTTTGTTGTCCCAGTGAAGTCGAGACAAAGACATGAGGGACAGGGTTTGACTCTAACCGACTGTCTCTGTTGGTAAAAGCTTGTTTTGTGATGTTTATGGAGGTTTGGACCAAAGACACCCAGTGGTTGTGGGTTGACCTGCTCCCTCAGACAGTTCGTTTTTCTGGGCTCAGTTCTTCTGGAGTGTGACCGACCTCTCGCCTCCGGCACTGAGATACAGAGACCGAGTCATCTGTTTCAAAGACAGTAGCGTTTAATGTATCAGAGGAATCTTAGTGTCCCTCTTCTTCTTCTTCTTCTTCTTCTTCTTCTTCCCTCCATCTATCTGAGTACACTCATTCCCCCAAGGAGTCATGTCAAACAGAGAGGAGCTGATATGAAAGGTTACGTCGAGCCCCTCCGGGTCCAGGATCAGAGGGGTCGAGCCAGGAAGAGGAGCTGAGGAGGAAAGTGGGAGAGGGGAAATTATTTTTGGGGGAAGATTTGCCATATTGCAGCAGAGCCGAGGAGGCAGATGAAAGCAGAGGAGGAGGAAGGGGAATGAAGAATGAGGAGAGAAGGGGGAGGAGACGATCGGGGAAAGACAAATGCACAGTGAAGCAGCGTTCGAGAAGCTACAACGACTGTGGATACGAGCCAAGGAACAAAAGAAAGTGAAGCTGTCTTCTACACCAAAGTGTTTTATTCGCTCCTCTGCCTCGTGGGTCAAAGGATGACAGGAGAGGAGAGAAAGGAACAGACGAACTCAGGGAGAAAGAGACGTAAGAGGAAAAACTACAAACCTGCTTCATAAAGGGACATTTATGACGATGCTAACGTCGCTACCATGTTAGCATCAAACCTCATCGTCACTTTGGTTCTTTAATTATTGCAGTGTCTTCTAATGACTGTATATATGTCTTATGTATGTTGTGGTTTCCCTTAAGCTCCTGTTCTGTTTGAGTCGTCGGGTAAAATGTGAATAGTCGCATCTTCACCTCTGGACCAAACACAGACGTCCAGGTTTTCCTCTGGTTTCAGTTACGATTGGTAACAACAGCAACTACAGTTGAACATTTGTCTCTGGTGTCCCCCAGGGTCTGTCCTGCCTCGTCTGGTTGTGACTGGTCCCAGTTGGACGTAACTGGAAAACTTCGTGACCTCTTGACATGTCTAAGACTGAGACCAGACTAATGTCTCTTCGCCACTTCCAACATTTCTTAACTCGACTTGTCTCTACTCAGTTTCTAGTGTTTCCACTTGGTGCTAGTTCCTGGTTCCAGCTACTGTTTTAGTTCCTACTCTGTGGAGGAACCAATGGAGCTGAGTCGATACTAAAACGTGACGTGAACAGACGCCGGCCACTGATTGGTCAGAGGGAGTGTCTTCACAAGCTGCCACCAGACGCCAGTTGAGTTGAGAGAGCGTCAACAAAATAATCAAGCTCCATTTTTAAACAGGACAAGAGTGATAGCCATCGTCGTAGCTACCTGGTCGTAAGCTAACCCAGCAACAAGTACAGCATCTCCTCCATGTCCATTAATGTTTACTGATGTTTTAGTGTCGTGACGTCGCAGCAGTTTGACTCCACTCACCACATTCACGTGGAGGAGGAACCAAACTGTGATGGAAAACAACGTGTCTGCTACCAGACTGAGTAGAGTCCAGTAGAGTCCAATAGAGTCCAGTAGAGTCCAGTAGAGTAGAGACACAAACATGTGGTGGAGAAGACGATAGAGACAAGATTTATTCACGTATCCACTGGTCTCATTCTTTCTGTCACTTCCCAGAGATCAGGACCAGGTGATGATCAGGATGAAGTCGACT
This sequence comes from Polydactylus sextarius, assembly GCA_016801845.1. NCBI lineage: Eukaryota > Metazoa > Chordata > Actinopteri > Polynemidae > Polydactylus > Polydactylus sextarius. Next base: position 27,709,191 of record CM028908.1, on the reverse strand, counting down.
CAACGGCTTCAACTTCCAGCTCAGATCTTCACCAGCGTTTCAACCAGTAACAACTGCTCAAAATTCCAGACATTCATAGTTTTAGGTTCAGTTCTGAATCATGTTCACTTGTAAATGTCAGTTAAAAGAATTTTAACACCATCAACACATATATAATGTATAGATCTTCATCCAAACCTGGATCCAGTCCCACATGTCAAAGACTGTGGTTGTAGTGTAACAGACGTTGGTCATTGTTGGTTCATTCAGTCTCAGAAGAAGCAGGTGAAGGTCTTTGGTTTGACTATGTCATAGTTATGGTTTAACACACTAGTTAAAAAGTAAAGGTCAACAAGGTGAAGACTTTAGTCTTGACTGTGGTGATGTTGGGTCTTGTTGGACCAGTTATGTTGATGTTGGAGTTACATCATTGGTTTTAGGTGAGTGTTGTTTTGTTTTGTCCTCTGACTTGCTCCATATGGAGGCTGTACATCCTCCTGAAGCTTTGACAACATTGGATCATATTTGGACCCTAAGGATGTGGTGTGACTCAGGTCCAGTTGGGTTTGGGTTGGGTTTGATATCCTCCTTCTAATTTGTGTGAAATAAACAAGTAAATGCCTGAAAATGAGACAGAAGAGAGTTGACACCCGCTTGGTTTTCAGTTTGACACAGTTACGACATCGAGGAGTCTCTGGAGGAGACGATGACGTGTTCGACCGCGACGGATCAGATCCACGTCTCAGCCACAGATTATCCATGTGTTGAGGTATTTAACACCAGCACTGCTCAGTTTCTCACAGCCTCACTTGTTTTTTTCTCTTCATCGTTTTCTTTACCTCTGACTTGAAGCGATGCGACGCTCTGCATACAGCAGCTCTCCTCGGTATTTTATTAGTAAAAAGAGATTCTGTGACAACATATTTATCATCCAACACTGTCGAGACCTCACTTAGCAATTAAATGACCACAGGAAAATACAGTTTCATCCAACATGTTCAGACATTAGCGTCGGTCGGGGCCAGAATACAGTTGGCAGGCTGACACTTTTCGCTTGGCAGTGTTTTCTTGGGCCCAGCTGGAGTGTTAAAGGTCAGCAGAGATGGGGGGATGTTTACAGCGCAAATTACATACAAGCGCAGAAGCCTGGGGAGAGTTTACAGGCTCCAGTGGGCCTGACTTGACTCATTATTTCGAAGCGCCGCGGCTCCGTCGGGGTAAAAGGCCGGCGGAGATCTGACAACAGCACTTCAGAGTTGTGTGTTTGAGTTTTCATTGACAACACAATGAACGATGTGTGAATGAAAAGGTGCACAAGTGTCTCTGTGGCTACTGCTACTTTCTTTATTCTACTTTATTGTTTTTGCTGCCTTCAGGCAGTTTGACTACAAGTTTCTTTTACATAACTGGAGACTGAGCACAGGTCACGAAAACAATCTGCTTGTTTGAGAGGAGGAGGAAGACGTCTGGTCGTGTACGGACTTTATCTGACAGAGACATAAGATTCATTTAGTGTCTGACCAGACGAAGCTGCTGTGAACTGAATCAATCATTTTTTGGAAACTTTGAGTGACAGTTTGAGATACGTCAATCACCTTTATCCTCCTCCTCCTCCTCCTCAGGCAGAATCCATTTTCAGGTCCAGATTTCGTCTTCTTTATTTATAATGAAGCAGCAAGTTTTCCTAAAAAACTTGACTGTTTTTTTTTTACTTTCTGATCAAAGATAACCGATGACGTCATCCACCATCTGGTGATTATCTAAGAGGAACATATGGAGACTTTCTATCACAAAACCAAAGATCTTTGGGGGATTTTTTTAACTGAGGTTTGTTCTGTAAAACAGAGCAGATATTTAAGAAAGTGTTTGTTGTTGTTGATGATGTTGATGAGTCTCATTCAACTGATGGTTGATGGTTGAATTTGGTTTGTATCTACAGTCGTGTTTAAAACCAGCACGATATGAATCTCTTCACTTCACCACCTCTGAGTACAACATCCTCCATCATCCGTGACACTGATTATTGTTTAAGTTGCTTCGCTGCGACACAGAGGTTGTGTTCTCTGGTCCGAGACGATGACGTTTTGTATCCGTTTTGTTTCCAACTTCCAGCTCTTTTTATCTTCAGACAGGGATCAAAACCATTAATAAAATCTGTTCAACATAAACTGTTGAAGTGTTTTCTTCCTAAGTCGCCTACACTAGCGGCTGCTGACGGTAATGAATTGACAGGTTAAAAATTCTTCAGATGAAACTAAATATTGTGGTTATCCTCGTACATAATGCATGAAAGAAGATATGAAACTAACAGCTCGAGGGAACAGACAGAAGAAGATAAAGAAGAGAATCTGCTGCCGAGTCTATCGCCAATTAACAATCCCGATCTGCCTCCGTTCTCCTTGAACTGTATTGGAGAGCAGAGACTGTATCTCAGCATTCAATTGGTCACTGTCAGGACACTGTGAGCTCCACTGTCCAACTGAAATCAGGACGCTGCTCGATATAATGGATTCCTATTGGTTTCTGCCGGCCAGACAAACGACATCGGAGAGGTGAGAAAAATGGCTTATTGACGAGTGTCTGAAAAGTGTGGTGGCTCTCAGAGAGCAGAGCCAGCGTCCTCACACACACACACACACACATCAAGGTACAATCATTCCTCAGAGGTTTAACCTCACCCTGACCGGAGACGAGAGGAACAGCCTTTTGTCTCCACCAGGAAGGTGAGCGCCTATAACTTAAAGAAAGAAAGGATCTTTTCACTCTCAACCAAACCAAACACAAAGTCAATCTTTCACACAAAGTCAAGGTAAAGGTGAGTGTAGACACAGCTAAACTGGTTTTCTTCTGATTTAAGTTAATGTTGATAAAAAACACCAACTAACCCAGATAATAAAATCATTAGGGGCCAATGTCGTCACCGTTTCAGGAGGATGTACGGCCTCTATATGGTCTGGATTAAGAAAAAACTGAAGGATGTTAAAACTCCTTCAGGTCCAGGTCCAGTTTCTCCTGGAGGATCCAGGTTGTTTCCAGACTAGATGAGATAAATAATCCTGCAGCGTGTTACACCCCAACGTCTCCTACCAGTTAAACCTCAAAACCTTCATCAGGAGGAGTCCAGGATTCATCCAGATCACATGAACCACTTCAGCTGCTTCCTTCTTGATGAGAAAAAGCAGCGACTCTGAGCTCCTCACTTCATCTCTACGGCTGAAGAAATGAGTCTCTGTCACTACCCAGATATCACATCATTAGAGGACAGATTTGTCCCAGTGTTGTCAGAGTATCAGGAGGATGTACGGCCTCTATATGGACCAGGTTAGAGGTGAAGAAGAAAAAACAACATGACGTCAAAACATCAACATAACTGGTCCAACAAGACCCAACATCACCACAGTCAAGACTAAAGTCTTCACCTTGTTGACCTTTACTTTTTAACTAGTGTGTTAAACCATAACTATGACATAGTCAAACCAAAGACCTTCACCTGCTTCTTCTGAGACTGAATGAACCAACAATGACCAACGTCTGTTACACTACAACCACAGTCTTTGACATGTGGAAACATGAACGTTTGTGTCCTGGGTTGTTTCTTTAACAGATCACTCAGGTTACATATCTGCCCCAAACACAACAACACTACTTTCACTTCACTTTGGAGGCTCATTTCCACCAGATATTAAAGTGTGCATGCGCCACTGACGTCCAGTCATCACCTCGTGACATGAAGTCGTCAATAAAAGGGTGAGTTCAGTCTGCAGGAGATAGGAAACAAAACAGTGAACAGAGTTGATGAACGACGTGTTACATGACGTCAGTTTTACACCAGTGATTCAGTGACATGAAACAATCCTGCTCCATCAACATCAGCTGGAGCTATTCATTGATTTCTGATCAATCAACACATTCACGACACGTGTGTGTTTATAAAACACTGGAAACATCATTAGTCATGTTGACGACATTCATTCATTTTGTCCGTCAGCGTCTGTAGATGATGACGAGTCGTGGACGTTTCTACAAAACTAAAATAAAACCACCTGGTTCATCAGCAGTTAGTGTCAATAATGATTCATCAGTTTAAGTTCATAGTCTTTATAGTTGTATCTGACTGTAACATTCAGATGAACCGCCTCTACGTCATGTTGCTAGGTAACGACGTCGTGCGCATGCGCACTGTCTGTCTCTTAATTTCCACTTATTTTATTATATTTCTTTATTTTTACTGGTGGAACTGAGCTTCTATATAAAAATTAGTATGTTTCATTATTAAAATTATTATTTTCCTTCTATCTCTGTATTTAATCACGTGGTCACTCCAGGTTGGTCCCTGACCGACCAATCATCATCAACTAAAGGTTTTAAACCAGGGACAAGTGATGAGGCTGGTTGATTCACGTCGAGACGACACTTTTACCGCCACACATATGGATTATATATATATGTGTGTGTGTGTGTGTGTGTGTGTGTCGCGTGTGTTTATTAGCGGGATTAAAGTTTTTATTGCTGATGCGCTGATTGGATCAACGCGTCGTCAGGACACTATGATCGATACGATGGTGAGTCAAAGACTTTTGTTTTATTTGTCTTAGATGAAGAGACTGTTCATTCACTGTCGTTGTGAAGTCGCGTGTGTTTGTGCTTTTATTGTCCGGGTTGTTGAGAAATGTGCTGGTTTGTTGGCGACAGACACTATGTTGGGTCTGGATGACTTCATGTATTTAGAGGAAGTCATGTGTCCATAACGTAAAGATCAGTTCCAGTCTTTCTAGGTGTATTTCCACATGATAATGAGTTTAGAGAAAGTTGATGTTTTGTAATTTCAACCTAAAGAGTCATAACGACAGTGTGAGGAACATAGAGTTGAGTGGAGACAAATGTCTATGTTTTAAACCAGTGTCAGACTCAAACTAACATGTGACTTGTGGTAGTGAGGAGAGGGATCCTACAGACAAACCAACGTGTCTCAACTTTGTAAATGTCCAGACTGATTCTATAGAAGATTGTTGATCAAGTCACTATGTTACCTCAAGTTGTTTTACTGTCAACGGCGACAGAGTCTGTTTCACCATGAATACGAGTCAAACTCCCCTCAACAGACATGTTACGTTGGTTGAAGTAATATCCAGTTTAACCGTCTTTTGTTTTCACAACCAAATAGTTAACAATGAAAGTAAATGGGGCAGTCAGCCAAACGTATCTAAACTGTCAATTTTTAACCACTAATAAAGCTCAAAATATCACTTCACTTCAGCAGTAGCATGAATAGGGTCCCTACACATAAACTGAAGTACTGATAACTTAGTAAGTGAACCCAGAGTTTATTAAAACACTGTTTTACAAGACTTACCCAACGTCTGGTTTTATAACAACTGGTGATGAAGGTTGTTCCACATCAGCAGATTCATCTTTTTTCTCGCTCTTCACAAACACATTGACCTGTTTTAACCCTGTAAAAGATACTCGACAGATAATATCTGCAGTTTAATACCAAACAAACCAGACTTACTTCTCCACCTGGTTTTGTCCTGAAGGTTGATTTCATCTCTATGATGTCACCAGTCTGAACGTGTTGAGTATTTCATCAGCTCATATTTGTTGTTTTTATTTTTATCTGTGAAGTAAAACTAAATCCTGACAGACATGAAGTCTAAACACGTCTTAGTTTAACAGCCTGAGCTATTCAACCAAAATAAACCAACGAGCTCCAGTCACATGATCAAAAGTGTCTGATGTCACTGATCTGAATTTATCTTCATGACACATCAGTAGACTGACTCTGGATTCTCTTCTAGATCACTCTACCTAAAGTAGACAAAAAAGTTAAGCTAACTTATCGCTAACTGCTAATCAATAACGTTAGCGTTAGCATTTCCTATCAGTCGCTAGTCGTCTCTTTGCTAACGTTTTCATTCATCTGATAACAGGATCTTTATTAATGTAACAAACATCTTGTCAGTTTTTAATCTGTCACCAACTGGACATAAACGAGTCTGTAGACGCCATCTTTGTTTGTTGTCGTTCGGTCGTCATGGAGACGTGTCTCATCGTCTTCACGTAGCAACTAGTGACGACTTGTGATGACGTGTGACGGTGAAGTAGAGGAACGTTTTCACCTCAACACTTTGTTTCTAGAGACGAGCAGTGAAACAGGAAGATGATATAATTTTCTGTATATAATGTTTATTCTGTGTTTTTCTGTTGTATGTTTAAACCATAATGGAGCAAAGGAATAGAACCGTAGCCAAATTCCTTGTATGTGTTCACATACTTGGCCAATAAAGCTGATTCTGATTCTGATCGACTCTTAGACTTTAATTCAGTTCAGTTTGTGTGATCACAGCTCTGGACGTTATTAGACATCTACTGTAACTACTCCTCCTCCTCCTCCTCCTCCTCCTCCGTCATGTCTCCAGCGTCTTCGACTTAAAACTAAAAGCAGCTTCGGTGCTTTTGAAGTTGTAGCTTCTAAATGTTTCAGCTGAACATCTACAGACCAACATGTTTACACTTGTTTCTGTGCAACTTTTTATTTATTTATATTTCTGTTTGTTATGTCAGGTAGATCCAGCACCAGCTCCGTGTATATCGTTTGTTGTCAAATCGTCCAACGTTTTCTTTCTAAATCTTCCCCTGACTCTGTTTGTTCCTCTGTTATGACGTGTATCTGCCGGGAACGTCGAAGCTTCCTCACATAAACAAACCAACCTCCCTGAGGCTGTTGAATTAAACATGTAGAGACTGGAATTGTTGTAATGTTCCTTTAACTTATTTTACTCTGTCAGCCGCCCCCTCAGCCTCTGTTTCTGATTATAAATCAGCAACGTGTTTGTTCATTGATATAAATGTGACCGTCCTGGTGAGATGGATGTTACATGTTTCATATGAAGCTGAGATTTAATAAGAGACGTTCACGTGTTGTTCATTAGCCTCAGTTACAGAGTTAAGAGCAGATTGATGTGGACGGTGATGTGGATGTTACCGACGTCTCTGAGGAGCTGAACCACTGTTAAAATCTCAACGTGGGCTATAAATAAAATGAGAGACACGGCTCTAGTGGTTGTATGTTGTTATCGTATAGAACAGAGGAGCTGGACCACGACAACGGAATATAAATCATTTCAACGTCGCAATTAAATTTCCTTCTGTTTGAAATTAAAAAGCAGCGAAGGTAACGTTATTATCTACGTCAGCGTCGGACTGAACACACACACCCTCCATCATCGGTGTGCGTCTGTGTGTGTCTGTGTGTGTCTGTGTGTGTCTGTGTGTGTCTGTGTGTGTCTGTGTGTGTGTGTGTGTGTGTGTGTGTGTGTGTGTGTGTGTGTGTGTGTCTGTGTGTGTGTCTGTGTGTGTGTGTGTGTGTGTGTGTGTGTGTGTGTGTGTGTGTGTGTGTGTGTGTGTGTGTGTGTGTGTGTGTGTGTGTGTGTGTGTGTGTGTGTGTGTGTGTGTGTGTGTGTGTCTGTGTCTGTGTGTGTGTGTGTGTGTGTGTGTGTGTGTGTGTGTGTGTGTGTGTGTGTGTGTGTGTGTGTGTGTGTGTGTGTGTGTGTGTGTGTGTGTGTCTGTGTGTGTGTGTCTGTGTGTGTGTGTGTGTCATCACTGCCTGGGGTCGTGGTGCAGCTCATGAATCACTACGTGACATAATGAATTTCACACGTGTGTGAATGTCACCGTCACCGTCTCATTTTCGGTCCAAACCGAAGACAAGTAGTGAACGGAGGATTGTAGCACCCTGATGTCTGTTTATAGATAAACAGACGTGAGTTTATCATCTTCATTAACTGAAGATTGAAGAACAAACGGTCGTTGATCCGTGTTCAGGTTTGGTTCATTTCTAACGGTGTCGTCCAGGTTCTGGTCTCAGGTTGTAGTGGGTCAGGATCTGGGTCTGGGTCTTGGTGACTGATCCCTGGTGTTACAGTAAATTAGATGCATCATTATTGTGTGTGTGTGTGTGTGTGTGTGTGTGTGTGTGTCTGAGAGTGTGTGTGTGTGTGTGTGTCTGACAAGTGAAAGCTTCACGAGTGAAAGCGTCTGCGTCTGCAGATAAAACACCAAGAGATTTAATTGAGTTTCTAAAATCTGAACCTAAATCCCGTCTGTGTCAGACAGAGACATGAGTTCATGACTTTGGCTTTTGTTGTTAATTATAGTTTTCGTCTCCGAGTCTCGTCCAGCAGCTTCACGGTTCAAGTCTGAATCTTCTGAGGTTTTGTTCTTTTCATCCTAGAAACTGGTAAAATGATGCACTTCACTTTCCCCAAATCATGACACAGTTTGAGGGTCAATGTGTCACATGTGAACCTGTATCCTCCTGTCAGAGTCTCTGAGTTAACGTCAGTTGTTAATAAATGAACCAAACAGTGTCTACGTTAGTGTAGATGTGGTGGTAGTGGTGAGTCTGACCAGGCAGCTGATAAACTAAGTGATCAGAGCAGATTTCTAACGTCAAAGTAAACAGCGTTGTTGTGTCACTAAAGAGGCAGAACATCTCTTTCAACAACAACCAGGAGTCTCACCAACATGACTCTATGTCATCAGACTGTCACACACCTCTGTTGGTGTCTGACGCCTTCATCAACGTCCAGAAGAGTCGACTGTTGAACTTGTTTCTATTCACATTTACTGTTGAATTTATTTTCTCTAAAAATCTTGTAGGTTTAAATTATAAGAGACAAATATCAGACGTTTCCATGTTGTTACACTCATTTGTGACGTTGTCATGATTAAAATGTTCAGTCGTGGTTTTCGAGGAAATAACATCGAAAGTTCAACAATCTAAAACAAAAAACAAAGGATATATGTTCACACATGACGGAGTCGCTCTTTAATTGGTTGTCATCAACTTCCCGTCACGTCTGTTCGAGGTGTCGACTCTTTGTGACTAATTTTCAGTTGTTGATTCCTTCGTGTCAAAGATCCCAGCAACTGTAATTACTACACGGTATCTACTTGTGGGTCTGAATGTGTAAAACTGAGAGAGGAGATCATGTTAATTCATCTAGGAACGTAAAGCACGTGGTGTTACATGAGGAAAAAGTCGTGTTATCACCACCAACATGAGGAGTCAGAGATATGTCAGTGAGCAGAGTTTGACCTGCTGGTGACAAACTTCTGATGTTATATAAGAGACAGTCTCAGAGGTCGCGTCACCGCTGACAATGTGAGAACATGTGGATAATGTGTTTGACACGATGCAGCGTTTGAAAATGATCGAACACAAGCTCAGTAAAAATAACACCGCTGTTTCATCGTCCGTCTCCAGAATTCAGCAGTGACTTCAGCTTCACGCGACGTTCGTATAAAATTCTCCAAACCAAAGCGTCGACGGTGGCTCCTGCCACCAGGTTTAGTGTCGGGTGAACTCCTCACGCTGCCACGGTCGTCACTCAGCCCCGGTGCTGCTCTGCTCCTCATTACAGCCTCTCAGAAGGTCAGTCGGGCCCTGCAGAGCAATGTGGGGACAGGAAGTCAGACGGGGGACGAGGCAGACAGAGCGGTGTCAAAACTAAAAGCTGCAGCGGCTACGTTGCCGTTCTGGCATGAGGAACTATAAATGGGTCTCTTAATTAAGGTCCCTCGGCCCGGCCCACGTCGCCAACGGCTGTTGCTGCTACTTACGTCCAACTAATATGGTTTTTATAAAAGACCCCGAGGAAGAGAGTGAGGGACGAGAGAGGGACAGAAGAGTGACAGAGAGAGAGAGACACTGATCTACTGCGACGGCAACATTTACAATGAGAAAACAGAGATGGTTTTTATTTTATTTGATATAAAATCAATAAAATCCACTGATAGAATCAAACAAGTCGAACGGTTTTTAAAACAGCTGCTTCAAGAAGAAAAGTATAGATGTTATAGATAAAGGAGATGTCGTCTGTTGACCACTGATCCAGGATCAGGCCTCAGTGGCAGCAGGTCAACAAGGTAGTCCAGGTCCAAGTCCAGGTCCAGGTCCTCCTGGAGGATCTAGAGCTGTTCCAAGACTAGATGGATATATAATGAGATAAATACGACCTTGACATCTCCTACCAGTTCATCTTAGCTTCAGAGGTCATGACCAGAGGATGAAGGTCTTGGTCCAGTTTGACACCTGCTTCTCTACCGGTTCATCAACAAGACTCATGAACTCATCTCCAACCCAAAGGACCAACTCATCACTGAAGCTCTGATCAAACGTTACCCAACGTTAAAACTAATAACTACATCTAAAGAGTTCAGTCGACAGGATCTTGTAGAAATGTGCTCAAATCACCAGATGTCAAGTCCATTTTAAATGACGGAGTAGTTACATTAACATCTGTGAGGCGTCAGGAGCAGGTTGGGGTTGATGGTGAAACGGTCTGATCAGGATCCAAGAGGTTTTCATCCAGACCTCTAGACTGGTTCAGGTGACAGAAGCTCATTGTTTACAGTTAGAGAAAGATGCTTCTGAGTCTCCAGTTTGTCAAACAAAACCAGTTGACCTTGTCAGTAACACTCAGAATTCATTGTTACTAACAAACAGGACCTTGTTTAGACCAAACATGAAGTTAACTATCCTCAAAAACTAAAACCAGATCCTGGACTGACCTGGTCCTGCTGCTTCTCTGATCAGATCTGTCTGTTAAACTACAGAAGTTTTATCTTCCATCTTTGTTGCTTTGATGAGCTCAATTTGTGATTTTCACTGACTGAGGAGAATATTCTGACGGAGCAAAGTTGAACCAATATCTTTTGTCAAGTCTGATACGAATTTGAAGCATCTTTTTGAATCTTTATCTTCACTTTGTGTGAAATTACACTGTATGAAAAAAAGTGGTTTTGTGGTTTGTCTGCCAGCGCTGTCAAATACTTGATTAGACACTATAAAGCTCGTTGTTTCTGACCTGGGCAGGAAGTTCACACTGGGTTGATCAGAGCTTTTCCTCTAGTGACAGAAGCAGAAAATCAGACAGTTGGACATTATCTTTAGGAGCTGATGAAAACTAAAACCAAAAGGGAACATGTATTATCTGAGAAGCTTCACGTCTACTGGACACCGACGGTTCGTTCATACTGTCGACCATCTGATCTGCCTCTGAATATCATTGTCCAATCAGGATAAAGTCGTGCTTTAAACCCCGCCCCCTTGTGTGTGTTTTCAGCCAGGTTGACATTGACACAACAACTCTCCCATTGACTGTAACGTAACATTAACAGGCCTCAGTTCATTCTCTATGAGGTTTTATGTGAACGCACCAGCTCCGCCCATCAACAACACTACCTCTGTTAAACAAAAATTAACTAGATAATGAAAATGATAATTAATCAAAATCAGTTACTAACACACTGATGTGACTTGTATGTTTTATTAAAAACTAGTTGGTATAATTAGTGAATCACTTCCTGGTCACATGGTGTCGGACTAACGAATGTTGATCCTTAAACTTCTGACAAGCAGGTGACCTGAGGCTGCTCTCTCATTGGCTCCGTCTAGTTCCTGTTTATTGATTGTGATTGGTTCTCGACACCGGTCAATGAATGAAGTTTAGTTTAGTTTGTTTTTACCAAACATCCTTTCATACAGAAACATTTAGAGAAAAAACATGTCCAGACCAACTGATTTAAACATCCAGCAGCAGGAAACTAGCTGAGGATGAAGTTTACCTGGTTTCACCTGCTCATGTTTTGGCTGGATGAGATGTTAGTAATGATCTTTAATGATTTCCCTGCACTGAAGTGTTACAGACAACAACTGTGGTAATAGACCCCACCCTCCCTCATCCTCTGGTAAAATAAAGGCAAATATTTATCACCAGCTGCCACTGATACTGGTCGTTACATCTTGTTTCTTCTGCTTCTCACGGCTCAAACGTTAGCGCCTGGTTGCTTCAGTTCGTGATAACTGTCTGGATTCGTCTACACGTCGACCAACTGGCAACACGAAGCCAAACGCCAAAAAAAAAAACCTCAGCAGTGAAGAACGTTGCATGTGTGAGCGACTGCTGTTGTTCACTCAGCACAAAATGATCACCCTGTCAAAGGCGCTGGCAGACGAGCCGAACACATCTCGGCGCTGATGAGAGAAATGTTTACTGTGAATTGATAACAGATGTGATGGAGAATTATTTATTTAAAAAACGTCTTCCATGTCTGTAATGTCATTGCTGACGGCAGCGAGCGACAGATAGAGAGAGAGACGTGTGCTGTCAGCTACAGACGTGCCATTGTCACTCCTAATAAACCGTGGCAGCCTGGTGACTAATTAGCCCTAATTTTGCTCATCGGGGCTTTTGAGAGAAAATGTTTGAAAATCTCGCCCGAGTCACAGGCTCGTCCTGCCAGGAGGAATGTCACAGCCAGGCTGGGGCTAAGCGATGCTGGCATGGCATCAAGAGACGTTGGCATGTGACGGCAGAAAGAGGAAAAAAAACGCGTCTGAATGGCCCCTGGCCCTGGAAGAACTCAACAACAGTTGGAGGAAACTTGAGGGAGAGCACTGGCTTCATGTTTGGCTGCCAGCTTCTCCCCATCCCTCTGACCTTGATGCAAATGAGAAGTTTGTTGGTGTGAATAAGCTCCAGGGACTGAGGTATATATATACATACTGTATATATTTGCAGAAGTCTCTCTTTTTTTTTTTTTTTTTTTTTTTTGAGAAAGAAGACATTCAGGAATGCAGAGGTTATCAATCTGCAGCGCCCACCTCAGTCTGATCTGCAGGGATGAAGAGAAATGAATTGCATGTGTATAAACTATAAGAAAAATAAGCCCGTCTGGCAGATTGTTTCCACGTTTAGTTTTGTGGTGGCGGATCATAAATATGTCTGTTTTGCAATCAAAATGTTTGTGACAGCAGTTATGAAACACAGTTTAACATTGTCATGGGCTGTAAATAAAGATTTCTATTTTTTTTGCTGAACATCTCAGGAGAAAGAAACTGCAGCAGGATATTTATGGGACGGTTATTTATCACCGGGTGGTGTCGAGATGTCAGAGGACTGGAGTTTAAATGTCACTGAGGTCGAAACAAACAAACGGTGGAAACTAACACATCACACTTTAAACAGTGTGTTGGATTATTTAGTTCTCGTCTCGACCACAGACCACGACCACAAACTGTACATTCATTTATTATCATTTATTTATTTTATTTATTTATTATCTATTCAACATCAACATCAGGTATCTTGTCCTGAGTTTTCTCTCCACATGAGTCAAACTCCCCAAATAGTTAACAATGAAAGTAAATGGGGCAGTCAGCCAAACGTATCTAAATTGTCATTTTTTAACCACTAATAAAGCTCAAAATATCACTTCACTTCAGCAGTAGCATGAATAGGGTCCCTACACATAAACTGAAGGACTGATAACTTAGTAAGTGAACCCAGAGTTTATTAAAACACTGTTTTACAAGACTTACCCAACGTCTGGTTTTATAACAACTGGTGATGAAGGTTGTTCCACATCAGCAGATTCATCATTTTACTGAACAACAGGTCGATGTGTCTGTGAAAAGAGAGAAAAATGATGAATCTGCTGATCTGGAACAACCTTGTGAAGCGATAAGTGATATGACCTTAGTGAAGTGATACTTTGAGCTTTATTAGTGGTTAAAAAATGACAATTTAGATACGTTTGGCTGACTGCCCCATTTACTTTCATTGTTAACTATTTGGTTGTGAAAACAAAAGACGGTCAAACTGGATATTACTTCAACCAACATAACATATCTGTTGAGGGGAGTTTGACTCGTCTTCATGGTGAAATAGACTCTGGTTCATGTTGCTCTGGACGTCACTTTAACGACGTCGTCATATTGTTTATTTCTGTCTGAACATTTTAAACCAACATGGACCATCTGTGATCAGTTGTGTCAAACTAAAGATGAAATTTGCATGAGCATGTTAATGAAAACAGTTTTCACCAACTCATCTGTGAACTTCTGACGCTCAGCTTTGATCTTGAACTTTGGGTAGAAGCTGACAGGATGAGGTCATGTGTTGGTGGAAGTGATTGGGCGAGGAGCTTGTTGTAAAACAACCGTTGGTATTTGTTGTGGTCACCTCCGTCCTCCAGGTCGATCAGAATCCACTGGGGAGATTATTGGGAACTTAACAGGCTCCTCCAGGAGGAACTGAAAAACATGTCTGACCAGGGGTTGTCTGGACTAACCTGCTGAACCTGGACTAACCTGGAAGAAACTGGACATTTTCCTTTTGTTTCTTTCTAATAGAAAATTTCCAACGATTGAAGAACGTTGGTGGAACGTTCTTGACTGAACCTTCTGCATCTTAAATCTGCGTGGTCTTTATTTCTAATCTGGTGAGACTCTGCTCATCACCGCTGGGAGTGTGAACAGACATCGACACTTTAATTCACACTTTTATGCCAAAACGGAGCAATCTCACTTCATTTGTGACTTCACCCCCTGTGTTCTGTGTTTAAGTTAAACGCCGCCTGGAGCGACACGTCGTATAATTAAACCCACAGGTGAGGAGACATTGTGCAAACCTAGCAAGACTCTGTCTAATTAAAATCTAGAGTTTCCCCCAATTAAGAAGAACAACGTGCCAATGTTGCAACTGTTCGTCCCCTGGAGTCGCCAGCTTCACTGAGGTTATTATATTAAAACACACAAAAGACGCACATTAAAAAGCTGATGTAGGGACAATTTTAAAAGAGAGATTAAGTTAAATGGCTGAAAAATGAGGAGGCTCCCACCGGTCCAGGTTAATCTCTGCTAACAACGTGGAAGTGATGGTCAGGATGGAGACGTTAACCTGGTTGGAAAAGTTTTACTGTAAAACCAAAATAAATGATACTATAGAGACATCTGTTGGAGTCTGGACCAGGAGACCAGACCAGTTCCCATCCAGACTGAACTGACTTCCAACTGAAGTCAATCAAACCAGTGGACAGAGGAGCGATGGTGAGCGACCGTTGAACAGGCGTCCTCTCAGAGAGACGACCGCCGGGGTTTAGACGTGTTTCATCTGGTATCATAGTGACTCCACATTAATACAAACACTTGTTTGTCTGCTTCTGAAGACTGAAGTTTCCTTTAAATGTTAATGAAGTCAACATGTGCTTCAAGACATTGTTGACTTTTTCAATACATGACCCAGACCGGGGTTTGTCATGGTCGGGGCTCAGACTGTAAATAAGAGGAGGATGTTAAATAAACTGAGCTGCACTGAAGAAACAGACGTCGTTAGAAATCAAATCCTGAAGTAACTGACACCTTTGATGTCAGTAGTGAACTGACACAACTGTCTCTGGAACAGCAGGTTTATTCAAAAACTAGACAAATCAGCTCAGGTCACACATGAACCATGTCTACTGAAGGTTGAGAAAAGACAAAATAAACGTTTTATAAATATTACCAGACACGTTCTGACTCCGACCTTTGATGAACTTAAAGTGACGTCCAGAGCAACATGAACCAGAGTCTGTTTCACCAAGAATACGAGTCAAACTCCCCTCAACAGATATGTTACGTTGGTTGAAGTAATATCCAGTTTGACCGTCTTTTGTTTTCACAACCAAATAGTTAACAATGAAAGTAAATGGGGCAGTCAGCCAAACGTATCTAAATTGTCATTTTTTAACCACTAATAAAGCTCAAAATATCACTTCACTTCAGCAGTAGCATGAATAGGGTCCCTACACATAAACTGAAGTACTGATAACTTAGTAAGTGAACCCAGAGTTTATTAAAAACACTGTTTTACAAGACTTACCCAACGTCTGGTTTTATAACAACTGGTGATGAAGGTTGTTCCACATCAGCAGATTCATCATTTTCCTCTTCGCTCTTCACAGACACGTCCATGAAGGGTGACAGAGCCTTTGCTGTTGTGGCCCCTCAGTCATGGGACCAGTGATGTCAAGTGTGCTCCCTCCATCTGTTTTTAAATCTAGACTAAAAACTCACCTTTATACTGTGGCCTTCTCCTCCTCTAACCTCCCGTTTTCTTGCTTTTATACATGAATCCCCTGGGCCTGTGTACCTGTGGTCTTGTCTGAAATTGTCTGTAGCCTCCTTTCATGTTTCATTTCTTCTGTACAGCACTTTAGTCAGTTAAAACTGTTTTTAAATGTGCTTTATGTTGTTCTGGATAATGTGGTTGTGAAAACAAAAGACAGTCAAACTGGATATTACTTCAACCAACGTAACATATCTGTTGAGGGGAGTTTGACTCGTGTTCATGGTGAAATAGACTCTGGTTCATGTTTTTCTGGACCTCACTTTAACTCGAGGTTTGCATCGTTCAGACATTTACTTGGATTCCTAAAGTGAAAAGTCAAGGTCACATGATCTCACAAAACATGTTTTTGGCCAGATCAAGAGTCCAGATGGTAATTTACTGCAGCAGGACTGAGTAGTTCAGTGTGGTGATGTTTTGTGGTTAAAGGAGGTGAAAGGTTTGATCAAGAAGAAAAAAAGCAGCATCTCTGCTTCTGTTAAAACCTGGTTTATCAGGTGTTTTAGTAACGAAGTCTGCAGGAAGTCACTTCAACATCCCAACTTTCAGCTTGTGCACATTGTTTATTCACTGGGTTCAGATGCCTTTAGACCATCACTTCAATACCGACAAAACCAGGTTCAAATCCAACGAACTGACACAGATGTTCATTTAAAGAACTCGATCATTTTCCATAAAAACAAAACCTTCAGCTTCACTCCTGATTCATCAACTTCAGTTTTAAAAGTTTTGGTTTTTTTTAAATTCAATCAACTGAGATGATGAACTTGACCGGTCTCTTCTAAACTCAACGTGAGGTGGTAAGTTATTCCTGAAACCTGTCGCCACAGGAGCGGTCAGACTCTAGTGTTTATATAAGTTTTCCGTCTAGTGTGCAGCTGCTTCCTGTTTTGCATAAATACAATTTAATGATCCACGTCACAGTTAAAATGATCGTCTTTGATATGAAAGAAAAGCTGCGGGGTTTCAGAGCGCGAGGCCGCGTTGCTGTGAATTTAATGTTTATTTCTCTCACCCTGCTTTATGCACCACCCACAGAGATCATAACAGCTATTTACATACTGTTTAATCTCTCGGTGTCAGACGCACTTTAGGTTTCTTCTCGAGCCTAATCAGGGAGCAGGACGTCGGCAGAGGCACTCCGGCCTCATTGAGGCCAGAGCCTCATATAAACTAATAGATTGACGCTTGTTTATTTGGCTTCTACCAACTCTTCTACATATATTAAAACTATAATTTAAACGCTACACATCTAATGGACGCAGTCATAACACCACAGCTGTGGCGTACCAGGGAGTTAAATCATTTAGCGTCTGACTCATTCTCAACAAAACGACCATTGTGAACTTCAAAAGAGTCCATTTGTTTAATGGCTTCGCGTCTGGATTGTGTTACATCGCATGTCTTCCTTTTATAATGGTGAAATCCCAGTAAAATACACAGTTAATTGCAGTATAATGGCCGCTCTTTAAGGGTTTTATTACAAGTAGAATTACCGCCTTGTGGTCGTTACCAACCGCTGAAGGAAACAGTCTCTTCTGTTGCTGCAAAAACGAACATCAACATCATCAACTGGTTTTATACTAATAGACATTTATGTTAATTATAATAAGAGAACAGATCAAACAAAGTCTTATTTTTGTTTAGATGTTGGTGACATTAACATTTGACCTTTAACCAGTAAAACATCAACTGATCTTTGAGTCCAAGTTGACATTTTTGCCAAATTTGAAGAAATTCACTCAAAGTTTTAACAAGAACATGTTGGATTTACAGATGGGCGATGGGATTAAATATAGATGAGGTTTTTAAGGTTTTAAAGTCGAGATAACATCAGCCACAGACGATTAAACCAGCGATACCAACATAAACGGCGCTGCAGGCTGATGTGGTTTAAATGATCATTGGTCTCAGTCAGTTTCTTCTCCTCCAGTGGTTAAAATCAATAGAAACAACAACAACATCTGTTATTTCAACAAGTTTCCCCAAAAACCTACATGTGTACATCCACAAAACACGACTCGGTCCAGAACCAGCATCAATCAAACTTCAACCACTGAGGAATCATTAAACTGGAGGAGAAAACCACCGTCTCTGACGTTGACCAATGAGCTTTAGTTGATTCACACTTTGTTCAGAACTGGACTCGAAGAGCCAATCACATTCCTCCTCCTCTATTTCACTTGTTCACATCTAGAGACGAGCAGTGAAACGGAGGAAGGTGATCGACTCGAAGGAGTTGGATGTGTGTGTAAGTTGGAACAGGTGGAAGAAAGTGTCGCAAACAGATCAGTGAGAATGAAAGGAAACGTGCACAAGACAGTGGTGAGAGCAGCTATGTTGTAGTCAGACTGAGATGGTTTGACCATGTACAGAGGAGAGATAGTGAACATCAGAGTAGGAGGATTGGAAGCTTAAAATGCAGAGACATGATACAGAAGCAGCATCTTATTCAAACACGTTGAAGTGTCGCTGAAGTGTTCGGATGTAAATGTCCAACCAGCTTCAGTTGTGATGGTTCAGGTTTGATCAGAACATCAGGGATGAGTTTCTGCACCAAATTAAGGAGTCTTGTTCTCAATGGTCGGATTATTGAACCATTGTGGTGAAGATGAAGCCGATTTACTGCTCAATCCACCTCTAACCTCTGGTCAGGAGCTTTGACTAGTGACAGAAACAATGAGACTGAAGACACAAGCAGCCAAAATGAATGTCTTTTGTTGTGAACATCCAGGAGAACATGGGTGAAACCAAACATCTGCTCCACATGTCAAGACTCGGCTGTTCATCTATCCTGAAGGAGAAGTGACAGTAATGTAATGTTGGATAGATGGTTTGACGGAGGAGTAAGAGGCCATCTATGTCCCTCTGGAGCGTCCATCTTTAAACGGAGGTGGTGGACTAACACGGCTGTCACATCAGCCTGGTGTCGGCTTTATCTGCTCACCCATGTTGTTTTGTTGTTTACATTACAGTGTTTCCTCGGTCTCATGAGTTCACGTCACGTGTTTCACGGTCAAAGTTGAACCAAGTTGAACTTTGACCACAACAAGCGGTAGCGCGGTGGAGGTGTGGTTTTGGCCGTGGAAACAGAGACTTTCTGCGCTGCTATGCAGCAGCAGCAACCTGCTCCGGTGCTGAGGGAAACAGTTGAAACCTAGAGGATTCAGTGTAGGTGCAGGTAACGTGTGCAATCTGAAAGCAACATAAGACATCAGCTATCAGACACTTACAACACAGTCCTGAGATCTTTATCCTGCAGATTTAACCCCCATGTGACCCTAACGACTCACATCATGTCAGGGTGGGTCCACGACTCTCAGGTCTGCCCCCATGAGGTTAAAAAAGTTGTTTAGCTTGTCCTCGGCTCATCTGTAAATTTACATCTGGTCCAGCCGGGATAAGCCCAGCCTGTCCTTAAAGCCTTTCAGATGAGAAGTGAAACGTCTTCAAGGAACCAAAAAGAAGTCCAGCTTCTTTCGACTTTCAGCACTGAAGTCTACCATGACCTGGATGATGAGAACCTACACAGACGTCCAGAAGAACCTGGAGTTGAGTTTCTGCTCCTTCACATCTAAAGAAACAAGTTGAGGTGTTTCATCTGACGCGTCTGACTCAGGACTCACTGTAGAGGTTATATATCTCATCTGGTCTGGGAACAACTGGGATCCTCCAGGAGGACCTGGACCTGACCTGGACCTGGACCTGGACCTGGACTACCTTGTTGACCAGGTTGTTTACCACTAGGTTCACGTTGATGTTTTGTGCTGCTTTGTTTCTGAACTTAGCACCAAGACTGAACTTTGAACAAACTGTGGTTGAATCTTCACCACATCATGAAACACACACACACACACAGATGTTGCAGGTGTTGTTTCTTTAATCTACAGCATCACACTCTCACTTTTCACCTTCTCTGTTCACTCTTTTGGTGTATCCCTCTCTCTTTTTATCTGTCTGGGCCTCCTGCCCATTCTGCTTCACTTCACTCTTCTCTTCTCCCCTCATCCACCAAAGTGTTCAACGTCAGTGTGCTGAGAGAAAAAAAACTTTAATTAAGTTTACTGCTCTGGAGACTTATCCTCTCTCATCTCTCTCTCGTCTCAGTCTTCCCTCTCCCCCTTTGCACTCTCTCAATAATGTTTTTCTCGCTCTCTGCTCGATCACAATATCCTTCCTTCTCCAGCTCTCTCCTCTTTCCCCTTCACTAAATCTCTTCATCCTTCCCTCTCTTCTGCCGAGTGTCTCTCCCCGACTCTCCATCCCACTCACGTTTCCATCACACATCCTCAACGTTCCTCCTCTTCCTCCTCCTCGTCCTCCTCCTCTTCTTCTCTCCCACTTTTCTTCCTCACTGCTCTACGACGCTCATGTTCCCAGAGCTCTGATTGGCACAAAGCAGATGTTAACCAGCTGTTGTGGAGCAGATAGATTCTTCGTTTCTGCCTGTTCAGCCCCCGACCTCCTCGACAGAGCTGCTGTCTGTCTGTCTGTCTGTCTGTCTGTCTGTCTGTCTGTCTGTCTGTCTGTCTGTCTGTCTGTCTGTCTGTCTGTCTGTCTGTCTGTCTGTCTGTCTGTCTGTCTGTCTGTCTGTCTGTCTGTCTGTCTGTCTGTCTCTGTAGTCTTTGTCACACACATTCCTGGTTGACTGTTGCTGTTGCAGTTGTGATTTATGTCCCTCGGTGAATGTGTCTGCCTTCGGTGGAGTGGAGCCACATCCTGTTTTCTCTTCATTTGTTTCTTTGTAAATTCTTTGTCTTTGTTTCTTTTTCTCATATAAAAACTGTTTCTCCTTTTTAACTGTTAGCATCATAAAGATGTCCGACACCTCCGCTGAGGTCATATCTCCCAGATATGTTTGGTATCTTCAGTATCTGACAGTATCTGACTGATCAAGTCATTGATTTGATCATTGGTTCAGTGGCGTTGATCACCAGGACTGATTGGTCCTTTTGGTTGTGAATCCGTTCACAATCTGTGTTGTTGGGAGACTCAGTCAACATCTTGGGTTGGTTGTCGTCTTCCTCCAGACATTTATCAACACTTTCTGAAACAGTGGAGACCAAAGTAACTTCTACATTAATGTGAGGAACCAACGTTTCTGATGCTCTTCACTCTCTCATTGGTTTCCTCTTTTTCACCCCAACCACTGAGGCAGATATCCATCCACTCTGGTTCTGGTTCTGGAGGTTTCTTCCTGTTAAAGTGAGTCTTTCCTCCTCAGTCGTGTTTCCTTCACAGTTTTTCACAAAGTAAAAGTGATATTTCTCAAATTAAAACTTAGAGCCGTTTCCTTTGAAAGGTTATTATGATTCCTGAAAAATCTCATGATGAAAGCATCTTGTGTTTCCATGGTTACGGGACAGTGTTACTGTAGTAAAAACAACCACCTTGTGAGATCGTAACAAAGTGATATTTCAGTTTTTCCATTACCAGTTTTTTATTGTGATGTTTAGGTTTTACACATTTCTGTATATAATGGAAACTCAGCTACTGTCTCCATGTCAGGGTTATATTTTCTATGATATTGTAAATAAATGTTTGTGGTTGATCAGTGGACGGTCGTTGGTCATAGTTATAGGAAGATGCTGAGTATTTCTGGGTCGGGAGCAGTGACGTCTTGTGTCCTGTCTTTATGTGACTGATTGTGCTTCGCTTTCAGCTATCGCTTCACTGGACATCACTGGACAGAACGTTAATCATGGATCTGGACCGTGATCGTCTCCACCAACATATCTGTCGGCTTGTTTTCAATTCTAATCAATAATCAAAGTCTCACTAGTGCTGATGTTTGCTTGTGTGGCTCCATGTTTCATGTGAGGTGGAGATTACGCCGCCGCCGCCGTCCCTCCTCTTCTGCTACGTAGCCAAGATGGCATCATTGAGGGTGAGAAGTCTATTAATAATTCACTGTGTTGTACCACTTCTCAGTGTGAACACACTTACATGCTCTAAATAGAAGGTATAAGTATTGAAGTATGTGAACAGAGACACGCTACATGTTGTGGTCTGACCTCACCGACCCACCACATCCTCTCTCTGCTCCTCTGGTCTTCGTTAGTCTTAAAGTTTTCATCTGCACCGCAATGAAGTGAAAGTATGTTCGTCTTAAATTTTCTAAAATTATAAACTTTCAAGTGCACACTCTCAGAAATGTGACGCAGTGTTTGATGACTGTTTGATACACTGGGGTGTAATTACCACCGCGTTTAAGTCCATGTGTTGCTGCAGCATCAGCGTCGTCGAGTGTCCTGTGGTTGCCAGGATTTTGTGCCGAGCCTTCTGGAAGTGCCGCAGGTTTAATTTAACGAAACATCTGTGATGGGCGGCGCCAGTTTGTTAACCCATGTACCAAACTAATTACACACACACACATCAACATGTTAGAGGACAAACAAAGAGGAACTGTGTGTTGTTGTCGTCGTGTGAGCAGCGTACTGACTCGTCTTTCTCAGATTTTACTTTTATTGAGATGATTATATTCACTCAGTTTCCTCCCAAGTCTTGTTTAGTTTTTACGTCTGACTGGTGATTCAACCCTGAGCGACGCTAAACCTCCTCACCACAAACCGTCCACTTCAGTGGTCAACAAAAAAAAGGTAATTTGGAAAATCAGTTTCAACCTGTTTCTCGTTATTGCACTTGAGTCCAATGGTCTGGTGAAAAATAACAAAACCCACTGAGCATGAAATCTTACACAGATTGCCTCGCCGCTGTAATTCCCCATCATGCATCTGTCTTCCTGCAGGGGCTGTTAGGGTTGCTGCTGTCCTCACACCACGCTTCTCTCCTCTAATGATGTTAGTCACTGAATAACAATGTGCACAAGCTGAAAGGTGGGATGTTGAAGTGACTTCCTGGAGACTCCTTTACCGACCTTTAGACGATCTCGTCACGCTGGACGGATCCACACCTCCTGCTTCCAGACCTGTTTCTAACAGAAACACAGAAACTGTTCTCTTCTTCTTCGTTGATCAAACCTTTCACCAACATCACCACACTCAACAATTCAGTCCTGCTGCAGTAAATCACCATCTGTGTTCTGGAGTTATGGCCAAAAACATTAAAGTGACGTCCAGAGAAACATGAACCAGAGTCTATTTCACCAAGAAGTAATATCCAGTTTGACCGTCTTTTGTTTTCACAACCAAATAGTTAACAATGAAAGTAAATGGGGCAGTCAGCCAAACGTATCTAAATTGTCATTTTTTAACTTAGTAAGTGAACCCAGATTTTATTAAAAACACTGTTTTACAAAACTTACCCAATGTCAATATCAAACTCGACATTACTTCAACCAACTATCATGTCTCTTGACGGGGAGTTTGTCCAGCTGCTGAGGTCATGTGACCTTTATCTTTAACTGAACGTCCTCATTACAAACGTCACCTGCTGCTACAGTGACTCCTGATTTTAGTGGTAAAACTGTGGAAGTTTCCTTTTAAACCACTGACACTGTTGCTTTGAGGTGAATTTACTTTGAAAAGTGATTAGAGTCTGACGTTGTCGTTACGTCTCATCAGTGCCGTTAATGAAGATCATCATCTTCGGCAGCTTTTGACCAAAGATCAGAGAACTTGATCCGACTAGAAACACCTCCACGTCTGTGAACCAGACAGATCTTCATCCTGATTTTATCTGTGTCTTTAATGAAATTCTGCTTTCGCCTGTGATCAGATATTCACCAGATGTAGCTTTTGTCAGGTTTTTTTTCTTACTTAAGTTTAAAAAAAAAAAAAACCAACACAACTTTTCTAAATGGATGTGCAGCTTTTAGCTCCAGTCAAACAGCGTTAAGTCGCCAGGTTGACGAGGCGGAGGAGCGTCTCTGAGAATCAAAAGATTGTGCTGTGGCCTTAGGGTAGCTTCAATCCACCGAATCATCTCTGGACTCGTTGGAATCTGAAAATAATTTCACAGAAAACATCTGTTCTCTTGGCCCTGTGTTGCCCTTCATCTCCTTCAGTTGGTTTCTGTTTCAGTTCTCCAGATACATTTTATTTCACTGTGTTTCATCTTGTAACTCTGTGACAGACGTTTCCAGTCTGACTTTCTTAAACCGGTAGGTTTGTTGACAAAGTGTCTCCCGGACACAACGATTGTTGATTAGTTATTCAACTGGTTCAAATTTGAGTTTTACATCAAACCTTCACCCTGTTAAAACATTATTAACAACTACATTCAACAGGGATGTCCGATATTGACTTTTTGCCAATATCTGATATGTCGATATTGACCAAACACGATATGTGCAGCTGTTTTTCCCCAAAACTAACTTTAGGTCACGTCACATAATCTCCTGTTGTGTTGAATTAACACATTATCTAGATTTCTTAGCCGTGTTTCTACCAAATAAGACCAGGTAACGTTTAGCAGCCAGTAAACTTCAGTGTGGAGATTGGGCACAAAGCTGGATTTGAACGTGTAGCATCGCCCTCATGTGCCGCCTTGAGTTAAAACCGATCACCACTGATTCAACCTAAAGCTCCAACCAAGAACCCAAACGGAGAACCTACCCCAAGGCAGGGACTTTTTTTCAGCCCTGAAAAAGTTCCTGAGTTTTACCCCTCGGGGACTGTTCTGGTGGAGACGCACCAACGGCCAAGTTCACGTAATATTACCCAGAGGTTCCTGTGGAAACGTGGCTATTACCTACTTTTACTGTGATCATCTTGTGTAGCAACGAGCGAGCTAGCTTGTTAGCCATGACCAGCTACACACTGTTGTCGTTGTTGTTGTTGTTTTGCCTCCCGGTGCAGTTTGATGACATCTCAGGACCCCACCAACATTTATTCCAGCACATTTGGTGAAACGCAGGCTTTACATTGTCAGGTTTTCATTATCAGAGGAAAAACCGATAATGATCCTTACAGATATTACATAATTATGCTAATATCAGGTCTATTATATCGGTCGGCCGATATTATCAGACTTTTGTGACTCATGTGTTGTTGTGTTTTCAATCACACGCTCACTTCTGCTGTTTCAGGATAAATCTTCAGGTTAAACTCTCACGTTTAGTTTAGAGTAAAGCACCAACAATGTCCTCTGTAATATAACCAACGTTTAAAGACTCTACAGGATAATTCAACACCAAACAAGGTCTGAAAAAACACACAATTACAGAAGAAATCACATTGCTTAAATGTTAGTGATGCTAAGCATTATCAATACTGTGCTAGCGATGTTAAGTGTCAGTGATGCTAAGTGCTAGCAATGCTAAGTGTTGGTGATGCTAAGTGTCAGTGATGTTAAGCGTTAGCGACGCTAAGCATTAGCAATGCTGTGCTAGCGATGCTAAGTGTCAGTGATGCTAAATGCTAGCAATGCTGAGTGCTAGCAATGCTAATTGTTGGTGATGCTAAGCGTCACTCGTTTCCATTAATGTTTGTATTTTATTTCAGTTTAGTTCTTTACTTGTTTTCCAGAGGAAGTGAACTCCATCAGTGGTTTAATTATTTGTGTTTATTATTTCATTAAATACGTTTCAATATTCAGTCATTTATTTGTTCTTTTAAGGGAAATTCAAGGCTTCATAACTATGGAATCAGGATACATTTTGTATTCAAGGACATTCACTGTTTTATTTGTGTTTTATGTGAAATAAATTCTATTTACTTGAAGTTCAAGTCAAGAAATACTCGTTTGAAATAATGATGGTTTTAATTTTGAACCAAATAATCCTGATTATGATTTTTTTCATAATATTTGATTTTTTAATTTCATGATTTTTCAAGTGTATCAAACGAACCCGTTTAAGTTCAAATCTGCTGCTGATTAAAGAGAAACACGTCTCAACAGATGAGATGCTTCAGTTGAAACAGCTGCTGATTGATCGTGAAACAATTGATTTATAACTAATCTTATGAACTTTTCCATGAAACAGAGTGAACACAGAGCATCGATCTGAATGAACCATCAGATGTAAACCTGTGGATCTTCTGTTAAAACGTGGTGATATTATTGTGGCTCTAGTCGTTATCAGTGGCGGGTCCGTCCTGGATAGCCGGTCTTGGCAGCTGCGTCAGTCTGCATCTGTTCTTACTTGGCCCGTTGCTTCTGGCACATCTTCACTGTGCCTATTTCAGAAAAGGCTAATGGGCTGAGTTGGCCCGAGCACACTCGTCTGCAGAGCAGTGTGATCGAATTCACAAACATCCCCGCCGCCTCGTCGAGGCGAGCTGCCAGTGATGTGTCTGACGGGGGAGGATGGGGGAGGCTTTTCTCCCCCGTGACATCGTCAAACTGAACGGCCACGAAAACATGTTTCATCAGTCGCCTTCGTCTTATTCCAACGTGTTTGTTTCAGAATCTGACAATTTAACTTCAATTGACTGTTGATTTATCAGCTCCACGTTCTGACTTTTAACTACGTCCGTGACCTTTATGTAGCAACTGATGATGAATTTAATTTGAAGTTTGAGGCGTCTGTTTCTTCAGCGTCGTCGATGGTGAAACGTCTCATCTAGTCTGACAAGTCAGAGCCGTCAACTAAAGTTATAGAGTCAATCACCTTCCTCTGTTTCACTCCTCGTCTCTAGAAACAAAGTGTTGAGGTGAAAACGTTCCTCTACTTCACCGTCACACGTCATCACAAGTCGTCACTAGTTGCTACGTAAAGACGATGAGACACGTCTCCATGACGACCGAATGACAACAAACAAAGATGGTGTCTACAGACTCGTTTATGTCCATCAAGTTGGTGACGGATTAAAAACTGACAAGATGTTTGTTACATTAATAAAGATCCTGTTATCACATGAATGGAAACATTAGCTAATGTGAGCTAATGCTAACGCAGGCTAATGCTAACATGAGCTAATGCTAACATGAGCTAATGCTAACGAATGTTATTGGTTAGCGATAAGTTAGCTGAAACCATCCGGGTGTTAACACTTCACTGTGTTTTACCAGACTGGTCAGAGTCAACACACTGACACAGTCTGAACAGTCAGAGTCAGTGTGGACGATGTGAAGAAAATGTTCCAGGATGTAACTGAACTAATTCAGCCTCAGATCAAAGATGAAACGATACATTTCTCTGGTTTGTGTTTATCTGTCATCATCATCATCACTCCTCTATTGTTCCACGTTTTGCTGTTTTTTATAACTCGTTGTTTATGGGTTTTTTAGATAAAACATCAGTGTGTTAGATTGTTTGTCACTGATAAACTGAGATATTACCAGAAACGCAGCTCATCAGCTGCTGTGTGGAGCGTGACGCTGCTCAGAATCAGTGTAGCGCTGATTAATACGATCAACTGAGGACACACAGATGTTAACGACACAACTGCTGGATGATGATGATGATGAAGATGAAGATGGTGTAAATCTAATTCAGTCCATTTAAAAATGTCTTTCTATCACTACTACTACTACTACTACTACTACTACTACTCATCACTGCTCCTAATATGCCTGACAAATTACTAGCCACTTCAGCTAACTAGCTACTAGCTACATTAGCTAACGTGGCTAATTTAGTTACATTAGCTAACTTTGATACCACAGGTAATTTAGCTTCAGTTTAAACTAACTTGGTTCATTCAGTTAACTTGGCTATGTTAGTTAACTTAGCTCATTTAGAAACCACAGCTATGCTAACACAAAATTAGCTAACTGATGTTGGACAGTTTAGCTATTTTAGCTAACTTATTAAATTTAGCTACATTAGCATTTTTAAACCCTTCAGCTAAACTAACTAGCTGATATAAATACCTCAGCTAACTTTGATACTTTAGGTAAATAGCTATTTCAGCTAACTTAGCTAATTTAAATACCTAACTTTGATGCTTTGATAATTTAACTATTTCAGTAAATGGCTGACTGGTCCAGCTCTTGAACTGAAACATTAAACAGCTTATGACTGAAAATAATTGAGCTATAAAAGTGTTAAATAAGTTTTACGTAGCATCCCCTGCTAACCAGCTAGCTCTGAAGTGATGAACCAACCAGAATAAGTTGTTTTTGCTGCGTGACTCGTTGTGCGTCTGTTTTATTGGATGATAGCTGGTTGTTAAATCAGTGTGACAGCTGATGTGGATAACGTCTGGTCAAACAGCAGCGGTCACACACTCTGGGTATGAGCAGGATGAAGGATGATTAGCTGTTAAACACAACCTGCCCATCTCCTCCTGATGACACGTTTGTACCGACCCCGGCCTTGACCCGTCGTCGTTAACCACAGACGGGTGTTGTTGTTGGAGATTCAGTGACAGAATCTGATATTTTCTTTCACACAACTTCAATTTCCTTCCACGGAGATAATGGGCTCTGTGATGAAGCGCCTCTCGTCTCATATCGTCTGAATCCGACGCTGCTTCTTCACACACCAATCATTTCTCCCTCTGACCATCTGTGTTTGAGCTTCTCTCAGTTTGGAGCAAACATGAATCATTAAGCAACACATCAGAGTTGCTGAGGCCGACTTCTCAAATCTCGCAAAGGAAAAAGAAAAAAGGAGAAAATGTGAATTAGTTTCATTTGTGTGTGGTCAGACAGTAGAGGTCCAGCTCATGTTACATCTGTTATAAACAGTAGAAGAAGATGAGGTTGTCAAACATCAGCTGGAGATGTTTAAGTCTCAATGACACTTATAACATCAGGTTACATGACAAAACGTGTCACTGTTTTCTGTGGCGACACAACTGTGACAAAACTCACTTGAGTGACAAAGTGTACACTGGCAAAAAAATTCTTCCACATTCAACGTTAGCTAGCTAGCTGCCATGTCCCGCTGGTACCTTAACAATGAGCACACTTTACTACTTGTAATAAGCAATGAAATTAGATAAATGTCTCTATTTGATCTGTGTTACTGTTCACTATTTCATCAGTCATTCAGTCATTCTTTTTGCCATTGAATTATTACATATTAACTAAGTTAGCGAGCTAGCTAATGTTTGCTATGAATCTACATTAACTGTTGGGGTGCTAATGTGGCTAATATGCACTACCTACCTAGTGCCTAACAACTTCAATTAAACTTGTAAAGTGTCAAAAATAACTTGATCTAAAATCCTGTTGTGACCTCCATGCCCAGTACCGGGGCCAGAGTGGGTCACATCTGATTTCAGCTGTGCTGCATCAGCATGTGTTATATCCTCAGAAACATCAGAATCTAAACGCTCAAATAAACCACTTACACAACAGCCAAACACAGCTAAAGCTACACACAATTGCAAGAGCAAGTAAACAAACTACACAAAAAGACGTC
Organism: Polydactylus sextarius; assembly: GCA_016801845.1. Classification (NCBI taxonomy): domain Eukaryota; kingdom Metazoa; phylum Chordata; class Actinopteri; family Polynemidae; genus Polydactylus; species Polydactylus sextarius. The sequence goes on along the minus strand of CM028908.1, from coordinate 27,680,043 downwards.
AACACAACCGATGGTTTCATTGTATTTTTTATGTTTCAACATCTATAACGAACCGTTCATTGTCAAAAAGAAACTTCCATCATGGTTCATTTATGTATCCTCTGGTGTGTTAACACGCTAACATGTTAATAACTGGTATCAGCTAAGACTAGAACTGGGCAGCTTGTGTTTCAATTTCGATCACGGCTCCAGACGATTACTAATTTGATTATTGATTGATATTGAAAGGATCTTTCAATAAAGACTTTTCTGTATTTTGACATTTTCCACTTTGTGAGTGTGACTGTTTTTTTCCCAATGACGCAAGGACTTGGGTCATTTCAGCAGGTTGAACTCACATTTCAGGTGTTTAGTGGTTTCAAATATTAGCGACGCTAAGTGTTAGTGATGCTAAGTGTTGACAATGCTCATTGTTAGCGATGCTAATTACATCAGTGATTTTATTTATTTGTATTTATTATTTCAAATATTCACTTTTGTTTTGTTCTTTTTATGTGCGTAAAGTTAAAGTTCAAGTCGACAGGTGATCATCTGAAACGATCCTGATCATTATTATTTTCTCTATGATGGAGCCTCTAGCTGAGGCCGTCGTCTTCTGTCGATGTTTGAACGTAAAACAAAGAACTAAATGAATGAAAACGTTGTTGCGAAGGCGACCACATCGTGAAATGATTCTGAACGTTTTCTGCTGCTGCGACCTTGAAACTGTATCAGCTGCGCATCGTGTACGTCCTGACTTCCTCCTCCACGTTATCTTCCTGACTGACCCTCAGGTCTGAGCGCTGAGCGAACTCGTCATGAATCATTTGGTCAGCAGCCACTGAGCCCTCCCCCACGTCACCTCCTTCCTTCCTCACATCAGTATTTTCTTCATGACGCCGTCTGTCTCTTCTCTGTTTGTCACCGTTGGTTTTTGTTTTACGCTGCAGGAAGTTCACTATACTCACATGAAGATGAGGCCATAAAATCCTTAATTTTTATTGTTATTGTCATTATTGTTGTTGTTGTTATAATTATTGTTGTTGTTGTTTTTGTTGCTGCTGCTGCTGCAGCTCAGCCTCGTGCTGTGTCAGGATGACTCTTGGTGTCAGAGGAATGGCTCCTGACAGTCTAAACTGAGGGTTAATAAAAGAAGCTAACAAGTCGTTAGAGGATTTAAACACGTCCACAGTCGTTAGGAGACTGAAACCAACTGGATCTCAGTGGGTTTTGTTGTTGACTTTAATGTGACGTTGAACTGATAATATGATGGAGATAAAACCTTTTTTTTTTCTTTTTTTAGAACAGAGATCTTATGTTTTCACGGCTCATCTACATTTGACAGCGTTTGAAGAATGAAACGATGCTCATTAATGTCGACGTGTTACATCCACTAACGCTGCTTCACTTCTGAAGTCGAATCCACCGACAGGATGACGACGATCTGTTACCACGGTCAGGAATTAAAAAGGTAGAGCTGAACCCAAAGGCACAGAAAACCATACAGACAGGGTTATTTAAACTTAAACAAAAACCAACCAAGGACGCTGGAAAAACAAAACCTAGAAACACCCAAGACACAGAATGAGCCAACAAAGAAATAAACAAACTAAAACCCAGGAACCAAACTCTTACTATGGACCTGAGGAACACAGATTTATAACCCGACCAGATGAACAACAAGGAAGAACAGTCAGGAAATCAAACAGCAGCAAGAAATGACTCAAAACAGGAAATGACTCAAATACAAAATAACAAATGACAATCAGGTCACTGAGCAGATATTTATAAACATTAACGTGATGGAAATGACTTCATTTCCTCTTTTGTTTCATTTTATTTACAGAAGAAGATTGAATGGTTTATTGTTTAGGTTTGGTTTCATACATGAAGCTGAAATACTGAACCACCACTGACTACTGATGGATGATGAGGATGGATGGATAATGGATAATGATGGATGATGGATGGATGAGGATGGATGATGGATCGATAACATGCTGCTGCTCATATCAGTAGACTTACAGAACAAATCATTTGATTAAAAGTCTGTTAAGTTGATCTTTACACAGATGATACAGTTGTTTATGTTAATGAAACCTGCAGCTGAGCCTCCTCCTCCATCTCTTCACTGGCTTCACATCTCTCACCTCCTCACCATCAATGCATCTACAGCACCATCCCCTCATACCGCAAAGAGTTACTCACCCCCAACCCATCAAGATCTCACTGCACTACTGCCTTCTTCCTCCCAGGACCAAGCTCAGCACCCTGGGCTCATCTGAGACCACCTCAGACTATCTCAGACTACCACAGACCACCACAGACCACCTCAGACCACCTCAGACCACCTCAGACCACCTCAGACCATCTCAGACCACCTCAGACCACCTCAGACCACCTCAGACCACCTCAGACCTCAGACCACCACAGACCACCACAGACCACCACAGACCACCTCAGACCACCTCAGACCACCTCAGACCACCACAGACCACCTCAGACCATCTCAGACCACCTCAGACCACCACAGACCACCTCAGACTCATTTAAAAAGGACTTAAAACATTTCTTTTTAACACAATGTTTTTTTACTTTTATCCATATTTTATTACCTTTGAACTTTTTTAAGTAGCGATTTGACTTAGTTTTTTAATGTAAAGTGCGTCACAAATAAAATGTATTATTATTATTAATATTATTGTTATTTGTTATCAGTCTGAACCTGGTAATTAATGTTTGTTAAACAAAGTCAATGTTGAACACAAGACAAGTCTTTAAATCTCTGTTGCTCCTTCTAGATGTTGTCTCTGGTCCCAGTTCACCAGTAATAAATAAGTAAATCTTTAGCTCCAGTCCGGCAGAGAGTTAAAGTGTCTGTGATGGTCACTTCACCTGTCAGTGCTCATGTTCATCCACTGGTTCTGACTCCGTAAATAAAAGACTTTATTCTGGACAAGAATCTGATCCTCAAAGTATCACAGACTCAAACGTTTCCACGCGCAAATCTACACGATGATGTAACCGCGGATAACGTGGCGACACTAACTTCACCTTGTTAAAACTGAGTTCTGTAGTGTGAGGCTTGAACCATCAGTTTCACAGCAGTGCATGCTGGGAGGTGTAGGTGCAGGCGGCGGCGGGATCGTCTCCAAGTGTCAGAATGAGATGCTGCGAAACCGCTTTGTCTGCTGTTTGTCGCACACAAGCTGCAGCTCAATCAGACCAAAGCAGATCCAGGGATTTAAGGGACCACCAAGGTGCTACCTGCTACAACAACACACACACACACACACACACACACACACACACACACACACACACACACACACACACACACACACACACACACACACACACACACACACACACACAATGGAGGACCACCAAAGTGTGAGCAGGTGGAGGGTTTTACCAGATGGCAGCTCTTCTCTTCCACTGTTATGCACAGACACACACACACACACACACACACACACTACCTTCACACACAGATGCATGCGGAGACACACACATCTACTGACACACACACACAAAATGAATTTCTAAGCAACTCAGCCTCCAGTTCTGCAGCTTTGACACGTCAGCATGTATGAGGAGTAAATACTTAAACACTGAGCTGAAAAAACAGAGAAAACACCCTCCACTACGTTACAGTATGTACATATGACAAATGGCTGCAAACTAAACATAAAGTGTTCCCAGTGTTCACAGATGAAGAATCGCTGCTGTGTAACAACGCTGGCGGGGTCGAGAGCTGCTCAAGTGTAAAGTACACGAGTGATAAATTGGCAAAGATGCATAAATGACAAATGTGCAAAAATCAGTTTGACAAATGACCTCGGAAGCTCATGTTACTGTCAGCTCACTGCCCGGTGTGTGTGTGTGAGTGAGTGTGTGAGTGAGAGAGAGAGAGAGAGAGCAATTAGCTACAGATGAAGTTTGATTGCAGATCAAATGGAAACTGATATAAAAACTAAGGTTAAATCCCATAAACTCTAATGTTTAACAGTTGTATTGAACTTTTTTCTTGTGTCATTATTTGTCTCAGTCTTGGAACAAGACACCGTGTCACTTTATTTGATGTGAAAAGTTCCTGATTCATCAAAAAAAATAAATCCTCAGTGCTCAGTTGAATTGTTTAGCAGTTCAACTACAAACCTGACAGAGATTCATTCTCAGTATTAACATACACTGTGTGTTCACGTAGCACTTTTCTGACACCTGATATCTGCAAAGCTTCAGTTTATTTGATGCATGATAAGAACCAGCGTCTGTAGAGCAGACTCAGCCCGTCGTCCACCGTCGAGTCTCGGTGGCATCGGGTCAAACGAGGTCGACCGAGTGTCCACCACCAGAGCTCAGGACTAGATGAGGGTCAGATCGAGGGTCGACCGGTCCATCGATCGCTCCTCCTCCTCGGCTCCCTCTTCTGATCCTCTGGTCCAGTAGCTAAATGTTTCCACAACATTTCAAAACCAAAACAAATGTTGCATCAGTCGAACCTGCAGGAGGAAGAAATAGATTCTTTGAGACAAATACAGAAACTGATCGGTCATTTGACCCGATGGGACCAGAGAGAAACTGTGTCGAGGAAACGACAGTCAGTCTGGAGGAAGTCACATCTGAACGTCCTCGTCTGCAAACAGGAGATGCAGTAGAAGACTTTGATCATTGTATCAGAGAGTTTCTGATCTGATTAACATCTACGGTCCTGGTCCAAGGTGCCACCCCGTCCTCCACCTCCTCTACTGCTACACCAACCATCTGTACCACTGCCTCCTTCAGTCGTCTTCCTTTCCTTTGACCTTGAAGCTCCATCTCAAACACCCTTTATCCAATATGACCACTAAACTCTAGTCCACACTAGTCCACTCTAGTCGTCTTCACCATCCATCAGTGAGTCTCAGTCTCTGTCGTGATCGTTGGCGACTTGTGTTTCCATGATGTGGAGTCTCAACAACTGGTCTGAGACCTGTAGTGTTCACACTACAAGACTTGTCAGTGATTGACTCCCGATCACACCGTGACGTCACCAAACTCTACGTCTGGTCACGTGAACTAGACAGGATGTAGCCGCTGCTTCTCACCGTGATTTACAGCCGTTTATTGTTGATTTAGCACCGGTGAAGACGCTGCCTCCGACACAGACTAAACCGCTAAACCGGCGTGTAAACATCACCATGGCAACACGCTGGTTTTCACGGTGGAGCTGAAATCAGCGGCAGACCTCTCCGGTACCGGGTAACATCTGGATCAGACACAGGGAGTTTGTAGAAAGTGAAAATGAAAGAAAAAGCGTTAAAACGTCAGACTTTTAAACGTGGTTGTGAGTGAATCAGTGAGACGGCAGCAGCATTTATCTCACATCCCTCCTCTGATTGGCTGTCGCTCTTTGTCAGTCTCTTCAGACTCCTCCAGTTTTCTAACATGACAGATCCAGTCCCGGTCTCAGACCAGGTCCCGACGGCCTCTGATGGAGTCGTTAGGGCTGTTCACACATTATGATCATTAACTGATGATTCACCAACCATCAGAGGACCAAGTCCACCAGACTCCACCACTGGAGATCACTGGTGGAGTCCACTGGTGTCAACTAGACTCTGGGTCATAGACCCAAATTTAGTTCTGGTCCATAATGACCTCGGTCTGAACTGGACTCAGAGGAGCTGGTCCAGTTTGTCAGAAGAGGAAGAAGTTAAATAGATGTTGGAGCTCATTGAGTCTCGTAGGTTGAAAAGTAAAACCAGTCTGAGTTCAACGTCCATGGATTCAGATTTGTGTGTGCTACTCGCTGTGGGAGCCGCTGGGTTTTCTGTGATATTGTAAGGTCATGACCTCGCTCTGTAAAGAGCCCTGAGATAATGTGTTTTGTGATTTGGTGTTTTTCAAATGAAAGTGAATTGATTTGAATTAACGTAGCAGATAAAAGGCTCAACGGGACATTTCTGGACACGACAGGTCAGGTCACGTTTGATCACGTCAATCAAACAACCAGCGGCCAACATTTGACTTTTCTGTGTCAAACAAATCTCTGTGTAGTCTGACTTTCTGACACATACGAAGTGTCCATGCATGTGTAATGAGGCTGCGGCGACGTGACGGAGCAACACGAACCTCATCTTCTAGAAGGTACATGAAGGTTTTAGAAGAGTCGTAGCAGCTTCAGTGTTTCTGCCACTTCATCGTTCAAGTTCAGGATAGTTGACTGTGGATTTGTTTCCATCAGTTCATTTTGCTTTTTAAAACTCTCCCATTTTATTTGTCGCTCACAAACTCTGTGAATAAACCACCAGCCGTGTTCTGATTTGCAGAAGGTGTCGCTGATTGTTTCTGAGTTTGAGTCGGTTTGAACAGTGAAGAAACCAAACCCAGATATCAAAGTCATTAGAGGCCAAATTTGGTCCAATGTTGTCAAAGGTTCAGAAGGATGTACGGCCTCTATATCAGTGATCATCAAGTGGAGGATCACGGGCCGAATCCAGCCCAATGAACCATCCGATCCGAGGAAGACCGGATTCCAGAACTGAAGAACTGTGAAGACTAAAGAGAAAACTTCGTGTGGTTTCCATCGTTAATACAGAGACGCAGCCTTTCGTCCGTCATCACATTAATAATGTGGTGGTTTTCAGGATCTTATTGATCCGTATCAGCAGCATCAAACGCAGTAAAACCACCAGAAACCACCGGGGGCAGTGTTGGACAGTGTAGCTCAGTGTGACCAGAGAGAGGAACAAAGAAGAAGAAGAAATCTCCGTCCACATGCTGCCACGTGTTTAACGTCCTCAGACCACCACCGTCTACAGCGCTGACTCTTTATCTCTGTTACAATGAAGCTGTGATCTGCTTCACCGTCGCCATGTTTGTTATTGTCTGAAACTTACGTCAGAGCTCTGCCCTCTAGTGGACGTGTTGTTAACGACCACGACAACATGAAACACACATGGAGAGTATGAACGGTCTGACGTTAGGAACTGACGGACTTTATGTTCGTAACGATCAGAATCTACAACATTTATGAGCATTTACATCCTGAAATGAGGACAAACTCTGCACCGTTTAACATTTATTGTTTCACATACTGTTGTTTTTTCTACACAACTCGTGTCCTTGCTTCAGACTCAACAACAAGCCTTTTAACGTCCTCTATAAAGTTCACTTGAGTTGAGTCTCTATCCCTCCTGGTGGTCGACTGTGGTGCAGGTGATAGGAGCCTGACTGATAAAGGCTGAAAACTCCTCCAGTTTTGTAATGAAATAAAATATAAATGTAAACAATAAACATTAAATAATAACATCAGACAAAAATGTGATTTCGATTTTTTTGAGTGTCTGTCCAGAAAAAGTCTGCTCCTCTGACAGTTGGTGACTCCTGATCTAAATGGTCCAAAACTCGTCTGTTACACCACAACCACAGTCTTTGATATGTGGTGGTCTGTGGTCCAGCTCCAGGTCCTGGGTCAGATCGGGTCTTTAAAGCCTCCATTTGAAATGTTAACTCGTCTCTAAGCCTTTAAGCCTCGACGCTTCGTACCGTCTCTGTGGTTTTGGGGCAGAAATCTCCTCAACAGATGCTCAGTTCGTTCGTTACAACCTGCGACTCTTGGCAATGAGCAGCTGATATTTACTGGTCTCATTGTGCTTTCAGGACGCAGCTTCTAATCTCTAATGCGTCGTGGAGGTTAGTTAAAGAAAATATGTGTTTTCTTGTTTACTGGGTGGAGGGGGAGTGCTTCTGTTACTGCTGCTGTGATTTAGAGCGTTTTGGTCTGCAGGGTTGTTAATATTTAACATGCAGACAGAAGCAGCAGGCCGGTCCTTCGTTTTCGCCCCGAGCCGAGTGAATTAACAGTTTTATCTGTTTACGTGTCGAGAGGGAGGAGCGAGAGGATGGACGAACAGAAAGAGCAATATTTCCTTTTATTTTAAAGTCCAAATGTTCCAACAATAATAGAGAACCAAGGAAATAATCCCTCCTTGTCTGGGTCTTATAGGATGGACATAATTTTTGGTTTCTTACGAGCTCACGATTTATCGGTTAGACTTAAAGTTTTAAAGTTTTGAGGAAGTGAAATTAAGTCAGCAGCTCTCACAAGCGTAATAAAGAGAAGGATGTGTATTTGTATACGTTTGTACACGACAAAGCATAAGGGCAATAAAATAAAAGAGAGCGAGTCCGTTCCCAGGAAGCGGAGTGTGATGAGCGAACGGTTGCCTCAGCGCGTCTCGTTATGAATGCTGATGCACGGCTAGAGGCTAAGTGTCTGGTCAGGAGGCCAGTAATGTCAAATCAGACCAGACAAGTGGCACTTTATTATCCTACAGCCTCCAATACCAGCATTTATGCAGAGCTCTAAAGTGCTTTTAGTGCACTAAACATGCTCCAGTATCATATGTGTCGGCTTGGTGAAGCCACTGAGGAGAAATTACACTTTTATTACCGTAAAGTGTTATAAAAGCACACGGTTTAACCAGGCAACAAACATCCATTTATTATCAGACACTTATCAGTGTGGCAGCAGGTCAACGAGGTGGTGCAGGGGTCTCAGCTCCTCCTGGAGAATCTGGACTAGTTCACAGACTAGATGAGATGTATAATCTCTGCAGCGTCTTAGGTCGAGGTCTCTGACCAGTTGGTCGGAGGAGACGCCAAAGTGAAAGTGAAAGTGTTTACATTTGTCACTGAGGACACATCACGACGTGCACACAACAACATTTGACCCCTTCGTTTAACCCAGCACCAGTGGAGCAGCTGGACGGTGTCCAGGGAGCATGTGTGGGGACGGTACCTTGCTCAAGGGCACTTCAGTGGGACCTTGACAGTTGGTGGATTCGAATCTGTGACCTGGACCCAAGTCCACGTCCTTAGCCACCACTGCCCCCGCCCTGAAGGAGGCAGTGACCAGACTCTCAGTGACTCGGTGACCAGAGATGGGACTGAGAATCGACTCTCGACTCCTATGTGGAACCGGTTCCAGATGGTCTGATCCATCGGTAACATTCACGTCTCCACCTCATCAATTCTTTTAACGATTCCAGTCGTTCCCGCAACAGCAGCTTCACGTTTCTGACAACCTGCACCGACCAGCCAGCTCTCCACATCAGCTGCTGTAGCCGACTACAGAGCCCCGGTCCTCTATCTCTCTGATGACCCGCCACTATAGTCCTGGTGCTGCACCCGGTCTCTGTAAACCAGGAGGTCTGAAACGGAGGTCTCCACACCCCCACCCCCCTTTACTAATATGGGATCAATAAAGAATTGCATCGATAAGTGGATCTGACTCAGCTTTAATGTTGATGGTTTCTTAAAGAGTCCCTCCCTGGTAGTGACAACCCAAAGTCTGTAGAGAAGTTGAGACTTTAAACCGACTGGAAAATCACCAGCTTTTTTGTCGGTCGCTAACAAACGTTTGTCCGAACCAATCGGCACATTTTCTGTTGTGGCCGTACCACCTTGTCTTATTTACCAATGTTAACACACAACACGCCGCAATAAAACACACAATGTTCCAAACCTTAGATACAGAATAAAACCTCTGCTTGTGCAGAGACATCGGCTCAATGAAAACACGTAGAAAACGTTGTTGTGTCTTTCATCTCAGCCTTTTTGTTGCTGTTTTTAATGTGAACGTTCAGAATCATTTCATGATATTTTCTTCACTAAGCAAGAAAACTTCTGCTCTGTCATCAGTGTTTCTACGTACGTCCAGTTGTAGTCAGAGAAACGTGAACATTAGTTCAGTTCCCAACCATGAAATGTCCTGTAACGACGGTGGATTGTGAGTTTTGCTGAAACAGAAACGTCGCTACAGGTTTTTAATTCCAACAACTGCCAGTTTGTTGAAACCTGCAGCACTTTGTACCTCGTGAAGTGAAAACGTGTTAATCTTTGACAGAATCATTTCATTTCCAGTGTTTTGGTAAAGTTAGTGTGTTCAGACAAAAATGTGTTGGACTTTGAGACAAAGACTGTTTTGTAGGTTTGTGTCTGTGTTAAGAGTTTAGAAAACGTACCTGAAGTATGAGTAAGAGCCTGTTAGTGATTGACTGTAATGTTACCTCAGTCCTTCCACAGGGTTATAGAAGGTAAATCTTTCTAAAATAGCAACAAAACCTCAGTTTACTCTGAACCGCTAAATCTGAATTAATTAGATTAATTACACGGACAATAACAACAAGCTGCATGTAGGATTTAGACTCCCAGGAGATTTGGTCCTTCAGGGAATTTAACCACCAACATGTAACAAGTGATTCACTCCACCGACTGTAGAGGCGCTGGATTCAGTCCAGTGTTTGAGTTTAAAGTCATGTAACTGTTCTTCTGAATCATCAGCGTTGTTGTTGTTGGTAGAGTTGCTCCAGGATTAAATCTGTCAACCACGGTTTCAAACGTTAGACGTTGTGTGAAAACCTGCGGCTCCAGGACGATGGATCCTGCTGAAGAATCAGACGTCACCACCGTTATTCACCACAGCTCCAGAGACAGACTGGATGCTGGACTGGTTTCACTTGTCTGAAGGGTCTTGAAAGGACTTCAAGGGTCTTGAAAGGTCTTGAAGGATATTGAAGCGTGATGGTCTTGAAAGGTCTTGAAAGGTTCATATTCATTTCTGTTTCAAGCAAAACCAAGACCAGAACTTTGTTTCTCAGTGTCCAACCTTTTTCTTTATAATATTGTGTTTTCTTGGTATTGTGTTGCTGTTGTCATGTTGTATAGTTGTGTGTAGTTGGGTGTAGTTGTGTCTAGTTGTGTTGTCGTTGTGTGGACCGACCAATGACCCGGTGACCTCAGTGTAACAAAGTCCAGAGCAGCTCATTACTCGTTCCAGTGACTCTGCTCCCACCGAGGCCGTGACCTGACGTTATAACTATTGTGTTTGTTAATTCTCTTCTCTTCTTTCCTCCAGTTTCCTGCTCTTCCTCTAGAAACACTCACCTTTTCCCATCTCTCTCTCTCTCTCTCTCTCTCTGCTGTCATCAGTCTATGTCTCTCTCATTTATTCTGCCTCCGTCCTCTCAGACTCTATTTCCTGTGGTCTTTCGCGGGTCACTTGTCTCATTCTCTTCATGGGTCACATGGCTTTGCCTCAGCCAGCCTTGGAAAAACACACACACACACACACACACAGACAAAAACAGTGAGTTGTGTGAGTTTCTTTAATTAGTTGGTACCAGTCTGCTCCACCTTCACCACCACTGTCTCTCTCTAGTCATGTGAAGTGAACATCTGGGGGGAAAGGTTTTTACAGTCTCACAACTCTGTAATTCTTTAACAAAACTCGAAGCCACCAGAGTGATTGGGTTTGATGAGCTGTGAAAAAAGAGAGGAGGGGAGGGGGGGACAGAGGGTGAGACAGGGACTCACACTAAGTCTGTCTTCTAGGATGATCCAACAAAAAGTTTGAGCTGTTTTTTTTTTTTTTTTTTGGATAAAATCCATCACATTCAACTTATAACAATATAATGTAAACATTCTAGAGGTTACCACCACCAGGGGGCAGTAAGATGAGTCTCTAGTGTCTCCACTTGGTGCTAGTTCCTGGTTCCAGCTACTGTTTTAGTTCCTGCTCTGTGGAGGAACCAATGGAGCTGAGTCGATACTAAAACGTGACGTGAACAGACGCCGGCCACTGATTGGTCAGAGGGAGTGTCTTCACAAGCTGCCACCAGACGCCAGTTGAGTTGAGAGAGCGTCAACAAAATAATCAAGCTCCATTTTTAAACAGGACAAGAGTGATAGCCATCGTCGTAGCTACCTGGTCGTAAGCTAACCCAGCAACAAGTACAGCATCTCCTCCATGTCCATTAATGTTTACTGATGTTTTAGTGTCGTGACGTCGCAGCAGTTTGACTCCACTCACCACATTCACGTGGAGGAGGAACCAAACTGTGATGGAAAAGAGACATTATTGTCTGTTTATGAAGATTTGACACTAATTTACTGTAAAAAAAAAAATAATAATAATAATAAATTGTGCAGCAGCTTCTTCTACATCAACTCATAGCTACGTTCTCAACCAACCTCTGACTCTTCTCTCAGTTTATCTGTGTTTATTATTCCATTATTATTATTATTATTATTATTATTATTATTATTATTATTATTATTATTATGTGTTTAGTTTCAGGAGCGATGCCATATAAGGTGACGTTTCAGAGCTGCTGGTCCATATCTGGTTGATAATGATCAGGCTGCAGGACGTGTAGCAACATTAGCATCTTTCTCTGATGATCTGTTTTATTCTCTATATGATATTTACATCAAACGTTGAAAAACCTACATGACAGTAACAGATCCCTGCTCGTGTTCCTGCAGGCATCTTGATTTTTCAGCTGATGTGAGACGGTTCAGAAACCAGGATAAAAACCTGGATCAGGTGTTGAACAGCAGGCTGTAACCTGCTGACATCAGCTCCTCGGCTGCTGAGAAAGCTCTGCGTTTGTACGTCTGCTGCCAAGTCACAGTATATCTCAACGCTGAATGTCCAGAGACAGAACGAGATAAGATAGTGGTACTTTTAGAGTTTGGTCTGATAAAGATACAGAGGATCAGAAACATCTGTGATCTTCCTAAAATACAACAGAGCATGAGTCTATGAACCGTCACCACCATCAGGACAAGACGGTCGACAGCTGACAGATAAGTAACAGAAACATCGATCTCACTGGTTCACACACAGTTTGAAAACTGAAGAAGCTTCATGGGAGAAATGAAAATAAAAATGAGTCGATAAAAGTCTGATTAACTACATGTGAATGAAATGAGACGGATCAGACCACATCACTTCCTGTTTATGTTGCTGTTAAGTTACACACTTTTACTGTTTTAAAGTGGATTAAAGTGACGGTCTGGAGTCAGTTGAACCACGAGTCAAACTCCCCTCCAGAGATATTTAACGTTGGTTGAAGTAATATCCAGTTTGACCGTCTTTTGTTTTCACAACCAAATAGTTAACAATGAAAGTAAATGGGGCAGTCAGCCAAACGTATCTAAATTGTCATTTTTTAACCACTAATAAAGCTCAAAATATCACTTCACTTCAGCAGTAGCATGAATAGGGTCCCTACACATAAACTGAAGTACTGATAACTTAGTAAGTGAACCCAGAGTTTATTAAAAACACTGTTTTACAAGACTTACCCAACGTCTGGTTTTCATGTAGCTAATGTGGCTACGTTAGCTAACATAGCTCATTTAAATATGTTAACTTTAATAATGTTAATACTTTAATATTAATAGTAGTTAATACTAATAATATTTAATAATAATAACTTTACTATCTGGTCGCCATGTGTTGTGGTTATAAAGCAGCCTGTGAATTGGACACAGTTTTTGTCTCCATGGCAACGATACGTACAGCTGATCATGTGACCAGTTCAACAGTTTTCATATTAACTTGTGATTTTACACAAAAAGCTTTTTAACTTGGTCTTTTGGCTGCGTCGCCTCCTGCTGGACAGTCTCTTCACACATCATCCAACTATTGATCAGCAGCTGCTCTTGTTCTGATGCAGTTTATTTTATGTGAAGTTGATGATGTTGCTTTCCCTGTTTTATGTTTACACTGATCCTCAGGATCTGTCAATCAACCCCCACCCCCCATCGACCCCCCACCCCCCACATCTCTGCTGGAGCAGCACTGAGGTAATTTATTGCTTCATGCACAATTCATGCAGGTAAAAAAGCAACAAACCCGTGTTGGCATTTCAGCAGTGACAGCTTTGTTTCTTATTACAAGTTGATTTTACACTTAATTGCCCCCCCTTTCCTCCCCCCACCCACCCCCATCCCTTATTTGTGTCCATAATTGGGCCTCAGTTGCGTTTCATCGATGGTTATTTGACTATTAACTTGTTCTCAGGCTGATTCAGCTGTTGCCTGTTGCTGTTTCCTGTCATGGCAACCAAATGTCAGCCAGTTGCTAATAATATCAGTGACCTTACTGGATCTGGCTGAGAGTGAGTCGGGGGGTGGTGGTGGTGGTGGTGGTGGGGGTGAGGAGGAGGGGGGGGGGTGGTGGGGGGTGGTGGGGGTGGTGGGGGTGGTGGGGGTGAGGAGGAGGGGGGGGGGTAATTTTTTTCTAGGAGACAGATTGTGAGTCGGTGATTGAGGATTTAGAGGCTGAAGTGAGTTAAGTGAAATCACACTCTGGAGTCACAGCTGTCACCAACAAACTGCACACACACACACACACACAATGTTGAACAGCTGCTTCACATTAATTCACACACAGCTAAAAGACGACTGTTTTCTTTCCTAATGATGATGATGATTATTACAACTCTGGACTGGAATGATATTGTACTGACGACTTCTCTTCTTCAAGACCCATTTTTGGAAAAATTTTCAAACAAGTACATGACCTGTAGTAGCAACATGAATCTAGGAGTTGGATTTTTTTTTAATCATAATTTGTTGGGGATTTTTGCCTTTTAATGACAGAGAGTAGAGAGACAGGGATGGAGGAGATCACACAGTGTCTGTCTGGGTCTGGACTCGAACTGGTGAACATGTTACATCATAAACACTCATCTGTCGAGACGGCTCGTAGGTTTTTAACATGCACTGTGGCATTAGCATTAGCATTAGAGCGACCGAGTGTCGTAACACGTGGACGACAATTATCACCGGCCCAGTGTTGAAACTCTGACGTCGCCACCGTCTGGTCAACGTCTAGAAACTGTCTCTGATGATTGTTAACTTCTCAACGCTTAAGTCTCTGTTTTCTAGTGAGTCTCTGTGTCGTGGTCTCATCTCCAGGTCTCTGGTGAGAGAGAAGAAGAAGAAGAAGAAGAAGAAGAAGAAGAAGAAGCTCTGACTAGTTTGATGCCACCTGTTGGTTTAGACCCCAGATATAAGATGACTTGAACGACTTTTTCAGACTTTTTTCTAAAGTGAAATACAATCTGACATTCGGGCCACTATGGTACAGTGTGTCTCAGTTCAGATACTGTCGTAAACTATGTTGACTATGTTGTTACGTCGTAGTGTGTGAATGTCAACAGGGTAGTTTAGTCTCAAATGGTTGTTCACTGACCAGAAATGAGGATCAACGTCTTCTTCTTCTCCTTTTAACACAACACACAGTCTCACTCACAAAGTGGAAAATGTCAGAATCACAGGAATAATCGTTTAGTTTCCATCAGTTGAACAGCTCTAATATGAGTTTTATTGTTTTCACTCAACTGTCCAGTGACTCCACGTTTCACCTGCTGCGTGTCCTCATCATCAACTTATACGCTGATGATACTTTAGTATCTGTTAAAGGTCGAGCTGATGTTTTGTCTCAGTTCGACTCGACAGATAAAGCTTCAGTAGCAGCTGTGATAAATCCTGAAGAGAGAAGCACCTGCTCCTCTTATTTTCTCTCTTGATAAAACCATCAGCAGGTAAATGAAATCAACCCTGACAGCAGCGACGGCTGACGTTTGTCAGGAGGGATGAACTTGTGAATGTCATCTTAAAGAGCCGGTGACCCGGTGGTGTTAAACAACGTTCAACGTTCACGGTTTCCCTCTGAGCTCGCCGCTGCCATCGTCTGCAGTCATTGTTGAATCGTCTCTGCCACTGAAATACTCTCCGTTTTCAATTTGTTGTTAAAATGTGTTTTGATTGCTCAGTATTAGCATAATAATACAAGATTAAGACTGAATGAATTACAAGCCTGACAGCGGCAGCGTCTGAGGAAGGAAAGAGCAGATATGAGCTTTAATTTGAGCGACGGAGCGAAGAGACGTGCACCAGTCGTCTCACAAACAGACTCTCACGTCAATTAACAACAAACACACGTGTTAACAACTGAGACGCGGCTCCATCAGCGACGTGTTTACCTGTTAGTGTGAAACCAAAGCGCTTTGAGTCGTTTACCAAAAAGAGAAAATTAGAGACGATGATGCTTCAGTTGTCACCTGTAGACGTCACATAGACACTAACGCTGTGACAAACAGCTGTAATTAATAATGATGGTGCAGATTTTACCGTAGATGCTCGGTCATCTCAGATGTTGTTTCCTGTTTTATTTTGGTGTCTGAAGTTTTTACTTCCTGTCATCTGTGAACAGTTACCTTGCATTAAAGTTGAATATATTTTATTTGTCCCTCGAGGAGAAATTTACGTGTTTAACAGAATAAAAACCACGACAACAGGTGAACAGAGAATAAATAAATAGTCTCCAGAGATGAGGAGGAAGGTTTGTGGTGGATGTTTCCAGCTGGGACATGACAGAGTCACAGTAGCTGTAGCGTCGGTCGACAGCGAGTTATCACCATGACTTGAGAGAACTGCTCTGATGTAGTTGGACCAGACGCTGACAACAAACAGCTCAACGTCCAGAGCAGCTGCTCAGTAACACTGATGTGCTCCAGGTTACTGCATCTCTCCTTAATAAACATCACCATCCTCTGGTCGTCTCGTTACCTCCCTGTCCTCTGACAGGTCTCAGTGAGACACATGATGCTGCTCTGTAGCTGGTCAGAGCGTCACTTCTTCATCTGACGGGGACAGATCGTACATTCACCATAGTTACAGACGTAATGATGGGTTGTACCAATCTCAAGTGGCAGTACATGGCGTGTCAACATCTAGATCAGGTTACAGATAAAGACATTTTTTTCCAGCGTGTTAAAAGCGTGTGTCTCATGCTCATAGAGTGAGAGTTGGCAGCTGTGGTTTCACACCTGGGTCTTCAGTGGCCTCCTTCCTCCACCATAGTGAAACTCACCACCACTGGGACACGAACTGGACGTCATGACTAGACCATAGTTACCAGCTGGACGAGCAGGAACAGTACACACGTGTGCGATGTGGTGGTTTTTTTTGTCGTCACCTTGACGTATCGTGAGGTGGCGATGCTCCCACCGTTTATTGAAAAGTTAATCTGCCAAATCAGTGTCATCTTCTCTGTCAGTCATTGTGTGTTTAAACAACAAAAACTGAATCAAAAGATCAAATCCTCTTGTTTTTCAACACATTTTCAGCCTCGACTGGTTTGTCATTGAAGACTTCAACCCCAACTCAACATCTGATTGGTTCATTTGATGCTACAAACGTCAGGAATATGATTGGATAAAAACTCTTACATTAACATACACGACTGGAAACAGAACAACCAAGATACTAATAGAAAAGTAATAAATGTTGACCTCGATGGTCCGACGCTGTAGATGTAGTCGAAGTTTTGACTTACGAACAAAGTTTATGATCTTTTTGACGTTTGATCACCGACATCCAATCATTTCATCTTTGACTCTAGTGACGTTTCTTCGTTACCGTTCACGCTGTGATTTATGTATAAAGACGATAATCTGCAGTAAAATAATCATAAATATTTGTGTTTTTAACCTCGTGCGTTTATTTCTCCTTCAGACACATGATGTTAACGTTCTCTGTCTTGAAGAAACACGATAGTTCAATAATATTTTAAAAAATATTTTTGCTCTGTCTGTCAACTGTTCATGTCACAGGAAATGAGTTTCCTCCTTCTCTGTGTTTCTGGAAGTAAAAAGTGTTTTCACTTCCATCCAACAATCAAAGGCTACATTTAATTTTTACTCTTAAAGGTCATAACATAAAATAAAAATAAAGACCACCTGCTGTAAAAGAAAAAAGTATTAATAGAGACATAAAATGGTGAAATTACAGCCACTGCGATTAGAAAACATCCTTCCACTGTGAAGGTCACGGGATCAACAGCTATTATGTGTGAGATCAAAAGTAACATCACTGATTAATTTACATGCAAATGTAATAGATTATCAGTTTAACCCTGAACCTGAGCTGCAGCTCTGCACCGAGCCGCTCTGACCCCACTCTGCTAAACGCCTCCACCGCCAGGAAACCAGAGACACCAGCACTTAGTGACGGTAACTAATGGTTGTCAGACGGCGGAGTGTAGCCAGGGGGCGCTGTGGTGACACTGAGGAGCTTCTGGACATTGACGAAGACGTCAGAAGCCAACAGAGGTGTGTGACAGCCTGATGAAACTCTTGTTTTCTACCGTTTCTTCACCAGTGCTGAGTTAAACAGACAGAGTCATGTTGGTTGTTGTTGACAGAGATGTTCAGTCTCTTGACGTTAGAAATCTGCTCTGATCACTTAGTTTATCAGCTGCCTGGTCAGACTCACCACTACCACCACATCTACACTAACGTAGACACTGTTTGATTCATTTATTAACAACTGACGTTAACTCAGAGACTCTGACAGGAGGATACAGGTTCACATGTGACGAGTTCAGCTTTAGCGCTGTGGTTGAATCCAAATCTCTATGAAACTGTCGTCACACTTGTCTCGTCTAAGCTGAGAGGATTTTTCTGAAGTAAACACTTTAACTTGTCGTTACTGCATCACTTCACCGTCATATAAAACCCTCAGACTCTGTTGTATCTGGTGTCTACCAGAACTAGATCAGTAGTTTCGCCCCCTAGTGGTCAAACATGTTCGATCCTGTGTGTAGAGACGGGACAGGTCCTTGTTGTTGACGACTGCATGTTTTTACTTCCTGTCTCATCTCGTCAACCTGCGGCGTGATCAGGTTTGATGTCGATGTTCAGGATCCATCAGACTCTCGGCTCAGTCGCTTTAATGATTAAATTAATTGAACAATATCTGACCTGATAACATCAACACAGCAGCTGTGTCTCCTCAGTTCACCTCCACAACAAACAGTCCAGACGGAAAATCACATTTTAGGGAATGAAGACGAATCATCACCATCATGTGGCGTCGACAACGAGATGTTTCACTTCTTTCTCCATCATCAGCCACGATTTTCACACGTTTAATTGGACGAACAGATCGTTACTAATGGTTGAATGTAGCAAACCAACAAAACCACGTCGGTCTGATTGTTTTTTTTCCAAACTCAAAAAACAGACGTCAGACTCCCTCTAAGGCTGCGAGGAAAGAAAAAGTTAAAGCCCAAATGAGTTCGCTCACAATGAGATAAAAACATCATATCTCCAAAAGCTCAGCTTTTCCAAAATATCAGCCTGAAATTGAAGCTGATGGCGACGCGACTCCCACGGTCTGTTTAAAGTCATGGACCCGCCGCTGCCCCCACCACCACCACCACCACCACCACCACCACCACCACCACCACCCCCGGGCCATGAAACCTAATCAGCACTAAAACCACCATGTCAACTTTTAATGTGAAATACAGAACTGCACCAGAAGCTGCTCTCAGTGCTCTGCAGCAGAGGTCAGAGGTCACTCGTGCAAGGACATTTTCACCAGGACAAATGTAATTCAATTGTGCCGCTGAAGCTCGCGGCTACGTGATGATCCTCTTTAACCACCAGGCCACCGCCGCCGCCACCGCCACTGCTGCTGCTGCTGCTGCTGCTGCACGGTGAAGGTATATAATACATAAAACGCTCCAGCAATGCCCCAGATAGCCTCAAGAATTAATAAGCTCAATGCACATTCCTGTCACACACCACACGGTTGTTCCTATTTCAAAGAGGAGCAGAGCGATGTGTGTTATAGAGTCTGGAGGCTGTTTTTCATCATCGGCTTCATCACATTTAAACCTCAGAGAAACAGCCACCAAACCTCACACACACACACACACTCAATTTGGATTCTACCATGTTTTACACTATCATCTCTTCTCCACCACATGGTTGTGTCTCTACTCTACTGGACTCTACTGGTCTCTACTGGACTCTACTGGACTCTACTCAGTCTGGTAGCAGACACGTTGTTTTCCATCACAGTTTGGTTCCTCCTCCACGTGAATGTGGTGAGTGGAGTCAAACTGCTGCGACGTCACGACACTAAAACATCAGTAAACATTAATGGACATGGAGGAGATGCTGTACTTGTTGCTGGGTTAGCTTACGACCAGGTAGCTACGACGATGGCTATCACTCTTGTCCTGTTTAAACATGGAGCTTGATTATTTTGTTGACGCTCTCTCAACTCAACTGGCGTCTGGTGGCAGCTTGTGAAGACACTCCCTCTGACCAATCAGTGGCCGGCGTCTGTTCACGTCATGTTTTAGTATCGACTCAGCTCCATTGGTTCCTCCACAGAGTAGGAACTAAAACAGTAGCTGGAACCAGGAACTAGCACCAAGTGGAAACACTAGAGACTGAGTAGAGACCAGTAGATGATAGTTGAAAAGAGGCAAATGTTGACTATGTTGTTACGTCGTAGTGTGTGAATGTCAACAGGGTAGTTTAGTCTCGAATGGTTGTTCACTGACCAGAAATGAGGATCAACGTCTTCTTCTTCTTCTCCTTTTTAACGGTGAATCATCACTGGACAGAACGTTAATCATGGATCTGGACCGTGATCGTCTCTTGTTTTCAATTCTAATCAATAATCAAAGTCTCACTAGTGCTGATGTTTGCTTGTGTGGCTCCATGTTTCATGTGAGGTGGAGATTACGCCGCCGCCGCCGTCCCTCCTCTTCTGCTACGTAGCCATGATGGCGTCATTGAGGGTGAGAAGTGTCCGTCGTTCAACACTCACAGATAAACACTAATTCACACTGAGTCAAGCACAAATAATAGAAACGCAGCAGTAAGAAGTTTGTTTAATGTGCTTCAACTTGACGTCAAACACTCTGATGTGATATTTTCATCGTGGCGCTAGAAGAATCGTCCTGGGACCTTTTGTTCGTTTTCACAAATTATAAACAAGAATAAAAACAAAACCAAAACAGCTGAACCTGGAGAAATAAAGTATCAGGACTCAGAGTTGGAAGCAGCTCCGGTATCAGACCGATTCTCCCTCCGACTTTAATAAAACCAGTGAGCAGTCGAAGAGCTAATGAGCCGGTGAGAAGAGGAGGAGGAGGAGGAGGGAAATCTGACCCCCCCTCCCTCAGTGAGAAATGCAGAGTCTGTATTCAGAGGCTCATTTATCTCTCAGCAGCAGATAATGCATCTGTCTTTTCTTTAAAGTGAAAGTTCAACACTCAGGACTGAACAAACTGCAGCCTGAACATTTCTGAGGAGCAAACTTTAAGACGAACGGAGCAAAAAAAAAAAACAAGAAGTCGTTGATTATGTTAATGAGCAGATATGACAGATACTCTGTCACTACAGCTGTCAAGCTTTGACAACCAGAACCACAGCCATGGCTGGGTTGACCTCCTAACCCGTCAGTGGGGCCGGTTTGTTCTGTTTCAGCAGAAATATCCTCCAGGACAAAGACACAAAGAGCTGCGATATGTGGTGGAGGAACACGTTCAAAATCTAAACATCAGTGATGACAGGGACACGACAGTAGTCAAGGCGAAGCTGTACCGTCTCAGTCCAAGGTCTAATGATCCACTGTCAACCACCACCGGAGAGAAAAACACCACCTACCCCTCGTTATCTCTGTATGGATAGCAGCATAGTTAGCGCTGCCAGTCAGTGTGTTAACTTTACAGTCAGTAACATGTTGGTTTGTTGGTGAAATGTGAATTTGTGTCCAATTTTTAAGTTAAGTCCAGTTTAACAGATTGAATCTGCTACTTGAACTACTTAGTTTAGCTCGCTAGCTTAGCAGACGTATGTATGATTATTAATCTTGGAGACGTTGATGTGTGAGTGACGTCTCCCACACTGTTTTATCCATCGTCAGCATCTTTCTGCTTTGGAAAGTTGATAAAAAACAGCCGCTTCTAAACTTTTGGAGTAACTGGAGTCAGACATGAAGGCGCCGTAAACACATCGTTTCATCTTCTTAGTTACGGTTGCTAAGCTAGGATTGGACGGGGACCGTTCGAGGGCGGGGTTTTACAAAAGATCAATAAAAACAAACAAGTTATTTGTAACTAGTAACATGAGAGAAACTTTAAACATTCGTACATAAGATTTAAGTTAAAAAAAACTACATTCCCAGTATCTGTCTCCATGACGACTGAATGACAACAAACAAACAAAGATGGCGTCTACAGACTCGTTTATGTCCATCAAGTTGGTGACGGATTAAAAACTGACAAGATGTTTGTTACATTAATAAAGATCCTGTTATTAGATGAATGGAAACGTTAGCAAAGAGACGACTAGCGACTGATAGCTAATGCTAACGCTAACGCTAATGTTAACAAGCGTTATTGGTTAGCGGTTAGCGATATATTAACTTAACGTTTAGCTAACTATCTATCTAACGTTTAGCTAAGGAATGTGACTGACCTGAAGAATTAGCAGCAAAATATAGATAAAAAGTAGTGAAGTCCAGCAGGGATCCAGACTGGAAACGTCCTGGTTTGATCCTTCTCACTCATGTTTTATTATAAACGACGTCACTGGATAATTAACATTAATTTATATGTTGTATAACATGTTGGAGCTCATGTTGGCTCATATACGAATCTCAGGAGTCGTCAGATGATTTACACAAGACAACGATGGAAACGGCTGCTTTCATGTGCAGCAGTGTGACGGTTTTATAGCTTTGCTCTATCGTCCTCTTCGAGCAGCGGTCTGGACGGGGAATCTGGAGCGTTAACTGGTTTTTAAAGCGTGTGGTTGGTTCAGTTTGGAGCGTCGAGGCTGAGAGATGAATTCGGATCAGAATTAACAGATTGTTTAAAAGGCTGTCTCGGTCCCGACGCCCCCGCGGGCGCCGTCGGCGAGCGAACACTAATCTGAACGTCTCCTGAATACTGAGCCGCTTCTGCTTCTCGACCCCCACGGTTTAACAGCCCGGCGTCGTCTGACCTTCAGCAGCCAAACATACCTCATTCTGGTAATCTAGGAACACATTATGAGCTGTGCCACGTTTCTGAGATATCTCAAAATTCAATTCTGTTTATGCATTAAGTGACACAATTTAGATCTTGGTATTTTATTTTCTACGTCTGTGCAGCGAGGACGAGGACGACTGCAGCCCGAGGTGTTTTCAGAACGTCCGTCCGTCCCGAAGTCGTGACCTCGTATCTGAAATACATCGAGTTATTTTCTTCAAATTTGGTACAAAACTTTTAGTTGAGTCGAGGATGCACACATTAAAAGTTTAAGAGACAAAGTCAAGATCAGTGTGACTGTAAAACTCAAGAATTCACACAAGTCAATCTAGTTCTTATTGTGTCACAGAAACAGAAAGAAAAGACGGTTTTATTCTCACGTTGGCGTCAGAAGAACAAAGAACAAACTAAACTTAAAAATTCACATCTGAGCTCATCTTTGTGCCCGTTGAGCAGCCAGAACGTCTTCGTTCCTGTTCCCGTTTAGCTTCAGTCCAGCGGCGTCAAAACCATCACTCTCTTGGTTTCAAACAGCAGCAGCTCCACCAGCCTGACTCCACCCGTCTGAGGCGGCGGTGTAATGGGGAGAAAAAGAAGATTCAGAGTGTGGGATGTCTTCTTTCCTTCATCACACACACACACACACACACACACTCCACATCCCTCGATTCGCTATGAATAATGCAGACAAAAGACTCTGCAGCCTTGTCAGGTGTTATCAGAGTGTAGATTACAGCTGAGGTGGGATATCGAGGAATTACACTCCAGTCTGGTCAGACACACACACACACACACACACACACACACACACACACACATCGAAGGTTTAGTTCTCTGGAGAAAATGTCTTCTACACTACAACATGAATCTAAATGAAACTGTTTTCAAGAAGGATTCAGATGATGAATTGGTGTCGTTCATCTGGTCCAGGATCAGGTCTCAGTGGCAGCAGGTAGACCAGGTCCAGGTCCAGCTCCTCCTGGAGGATCCTGAGTTGTTCCCAGTCCAGTAGAGTCCAGTAGAGTAGAGACACAACCATGTGGAGAAGAGACACATGTGAACTTTGACTCCAACATGTTTCACTAAAGTGTAATTGAATCTGTGTTGACCTGTGAACATATTTGTTGGTTTCCAACAAAAACAGACAAAGATCAAGGGTCAAGTCATCATCATTTTTCTCTTTGCTCTTCACAGACACATCAACCTGTTGTTCAGGATAATGATGAATCTGCTGATGTGGAACAACCTTCATCACCAGTTGTTATAAAACCAGACGTTGGGTAAGTCTTGTAAAACAGTGTTTTTAATAAACTCTGGGTTCACTTACTAAGTTATCAGTACTTCAGTTTATGTGTAGGGACCCTATTCATGCTACTGCTGAAGTGAAGTGATATTTTGAGCTTTATTAGTGGTTAAAAAATGACAATTTAGATACGTTTGGCTGACTGCCCCATTTACTTTCATTGTTAACTATTTGGTTGTGAAAACAAAAGACGGTCAAACTGGATATTACTTCAACCAAAGTAACATATCTGTTGAGGGGAGTTTGACTCGTACCTGTGGTGAAGTTGTTGATTAGTTGAAGGAGTTTTCTAAAGTTACTAGCTACCTGAGCTAATGTGGCTACGCTAGCTAACATAGCTCATTTAAATATGTTAGCTAACTTTACTAACTGGTCGCCATGTGTTGTGGTTATAAAGCAGCATGTGAATTGGGACAGTTTTTGTCTCCATGGCAACGATACGTACAGCTGATCATGTGACCAGTTGGTTTCATATCAACTTGTGATTTTACACAAAAATTTGACTCGAGGGAGTTTGACTCGTATTCATGGTGAAACAGACGCTGTGTTTCTTTCCATTTCTCCACGATGTTATAAACATACAGTCTCCTGTCAGGATATAAGAATCTCGTTGGTTTCTCTTTGTGTAAACATCTTAAAACGACTAGGAAAATCGACTGTTAATCTGCTCCGTGTCTCCACATCGAGGAAAACAACTCAGCTCCAACACCTTGGAGTTGCAGCTGGAAACTCATCTCTTCAATCAGTCTCCTCCTCTGAATCGTTTCTCATGTTCTTCTGCTGCTCTGATTTGCTTTCATCAAAACTTTTTCATGACTCACGAGTTTTTATTTGCAGCCACAGAAGTTGGTTTTAATCTGGATCCAGAACTCTGCATCATCAGTCGCTTATAGTTATTTGCTTATTTTGAATTATGTTGTTTTCCTCATGCGACCTTTTATGCTTCAACTATTTTTTATTTTTTTTCATTTTATTCTTAAGTCTGATTCTTTCTTTTTAATTGTTGACTTTGTCACGGATCAAAGGGAATAAAACAGAGCGAGGAGGACGGTCGGAAGAAAGTCGTCTCTCAACCATGAATATGCATCTCAGCTCATTTTGAAAAGCACAGTCAGGACTGACCTAGATAAATATGCTGAATAACCCAACCCCCCCATCACCACCGCTCCTCCCAACCACTTTTACATCCATCAATTATTAATCCACGCTGCCTCGTCTGAAGGCCACAGACTCTCCAGTGAGTCAGTCAAAAACTGATCACAGCTGTAAAAATCATCTGTTCACATCATCAGTTCATTCTTTAAGTGACAAACATGTCACATGAACAAAAACATCTTTTATCTTGATGACACGAAACATCAGAACGTGACGATGTGAATCCATGTTGAGCGACCCAGTTCTGACTGTGGACAGCTGCTGAACCAGGTCCTGTGGGAACTGGGCTGAACTCGCCTGATGGTTTTGGCCTCGTGGCTTCACATCATGTAAGATCCAAAGACTCGGAGCAACAACCATCATTATGGTGAGAAAAGACGTTTTCTTCAATCACTGGTCGCTGAGTTTGAACCATTTGTGGGTTTAATTCCAAACCCCCGAGAGCCTGGTCCTGAATATCTCAGCGTCGTTCTTCTGTGCAGACCAACGCATTAATTCACTTGTTACATATTCTTAGAAAGATGAGGAAGCTCTTTCTTTTTTCTCTTTAATTCTATATTTTTCGTTGTTATGAATGTTCATAGCTGCTTATTTTAACCCAAACAAACCACGACCGTTTTCAAAAACCTAACCCAAACCATGACGACTCCACAGCCTCAAACACATGTTTATTATTTTTACCATGACAACAGTTCGCCTCGTGTCCAAGAGTGTGGACAGACGACGTGGTCTGAAGTGATTCAACATAAGTACTGAGCAATTAAAGGCTCTTCGGTCTGAAGAAATCGCATGTTAAAGTTTCAAGGACGAGCACAGAAACATGAAAGATGCGAAGCTGATCAACAAGGTCAGTCTGAGTCCAGGATCAGTTCTTCTTTTGGTTTCATCCTCCACTGTTTTCAGTCATTTGTTGAAGTCATAGGCTGTAAAACCAAAACAATCAGCTAAAATATGCTAAAACACCGATGAGTCACCGTCACCACAACATAACGGGGATTCAAAAAACATCCAGTGGCCTGAGGATTGAAAACATGCAGATCGACAACAAACAGGAATCTCTGATCCACCAGAGAACGACAAGTAGAGTCAGTAAAGACGTGGATCCGATCAGGACATCAAGAGCCAAACAAACAAGGACAGACGTGACCTCGTCCGTCCAAAACAAGACCGGGATGATCAGTACCAACAGTCGTCCTACGTGGATCAGAGACGTGGAGACAAACAACAAACTCCATCATCAATCTGTGGGAAAGAAGAACCAGAAGCCTCGTGACTGGACACTGATACTGGACCTGACCTGGGCCTCATTTAGAAAACTGTACGTCGGCTTCACGTCAGCAGGTGCTGTACGGACAAAACACAGAAAGTTCCTACACTAAAAAATATTCAGATTGGTGGAGGTGCACACATTTTCCTGTCAAGTTTGATTTTTATAAATCCCACAGTTTGCGTAGAAAATGACATGAGCAACGTTTATAAATGAGGCTCCTGGACCGAGCTGAAGAAAACCACTTGAAACTGAATCTGTTGGAGACACTTAGGAGCCTAAAGGAAGAAGAAGAAACCACAAACAATATAAACATATTATTTGAACCGTTGTTATAGGACTCATATTTATTTTCTGTTTGTCGTCCACATCGGTGTGTTGTTTCTACTTATACTTAAATATTCTGTTTCAGATCCACCAGACTTGATGTTTTAACTTGTAAAAACATCTCATCTTTACTTTAAACACAAATTAGCTCCTTTAATAACACGACTGACAGATTATACGTCCTCCTCTCTCCTGTCATGTTGACGTCAAATCAACCCAGATCACATCATTAGAGGCCAGATTCAGTCCAGTGTTGTCAGAGTATCAGGAGGATGTACGACCTCTGCATGGACCAGGTTAGAGGTGAAAAACACAAAATGACGTCAACACATTGACATAACTGGTCCAACAAGATCCAACATCACCACAGTCAAGACTAAAGTCTTCACCTTGTTGACCTTTACTTTCTAAGTCGTGTGTTGAACCATAACTATGACACAGTCATGTGGTCATGTAGCATCAGTTTACCTGTAAAACTGTTTGTCTCTGGACAGAAACATCATGAAGCAGCGGTTCACATGCTCCAGCTGTGCTTCTTATTTGCGATGCGATGGTGTAAATCTTATTATATTTTCTGTTTTTGTTGTATCTCTTGTCCTTCCTTATAATAAAAGAAACACCTTATCGATTATGTATGCTGCTATCTGTGGTGACGGGGCAGTGAGTGTGGATGAGGTTGCAGAAACAAACAGCTTTTGATCTAATCTACTTTGTTGACAACAGTAGAATTCAAAGGACACGTACGACTACAGGGTAATACAGTCATGCAGCGTGTGTAATCTTCTTTGTATATTTATTTATGAACACAAACCTCACAGATTCAGGTGCACACACACACACACCAACAGATGATAAACTGGGGAGAGATTTATTTGTGTCTTTGCAGTCCAGAGCACCACCCATCGAGGGTTGGCATGGCGACATGTATCACGCTGTGACCTGTTTGTGGGTTGCGTCTTGGCAGGTGTCCGTAGGGAGGGAGGGGCCGGGAAGTTACTTTGACTAAGTCCTTGAAAATGACGGTGTGTGTGGCGGCGCCTGGCACCGAGCCCGTGTGTGTCGTGTCATTAACCCGAGGGTTAAAAAGCACATTAAACTTTACATCAACTACACGTAATCATCTCTGCTCCGCCGCCACGTTCACGGCGTCCGGCCGCACCGCTGACCCAGCGTCTGCTCTTATTTTCACTGTTCACCAGTCTATGTTGTGTGTGTGTGTGTGTGTGTGTGTGTGTGTGGCCTCCTGTGAATAACATACTGTAAATAGAAGCAGCAGCAAAAATAGGTTAAGAGCACATGCTGTCACCTCTTGCTTGTAAACTGTAATCTAAACTGTGTGCCATTAATTAAGGTGCTGTCAAACAGCAGACAGTTATGGCTGCCACCTGAGTAAGATGACGTCTGCCTCGCCGCCGAGGCTCATGGGAGGAGGCGGCGTCGGAGGAGGCAACAAGGGCAGAGAGGACGGCTGAGGTTGTGGTATGTGACGGAGGTTTTATCGGCCACGGCTGCCTGGTTGGACTCGAGTTTGTCTCCGTGCGGTAACAACATGACGCAGGACTAATTTTACTAGAGTCCGCCGTCGGGTCATATTATTGGACCGGGTCGTTATTTTTAATGTGCCTGTTAGTGAAACACAGACACTCATACAATAACAAGCAGGTGACACAGCAGCGCCGCACCGGTCCAGTAACAACTGCTGCCTGGTTTCATGGAGAGAGTCCAGGTTTCTGATTTATCCTGAAATTAGCTGAAGAGATTCAATCTACCACCAAACCCAGAGAGAAAATCATTACAGCATCGGTTTAGTCAAAGCATCAGGAGGATGGACGGCCTCTATGTGGACCAAGTCAGAGGTGCTAAAGAAAAAACAACATGACGTCAAAACTCACCATGAAACCACAGAACCGTGTTTTATTTCCTGTTTGTCGTCCACATCCTGTTGTTTCTGTTGTTTCAGATCCACCAGACATGATATTTTAACTTGTAAATAACATCTCATCTTTACTTTAAACACAAATTAGCTCCTTTAACAACCAACAGATTATATGTCCTCTTCTCTCCTGTCATGTTCATGTTTCATGTTTGACATGAGACACTGTGACTCAATCATAGACGTCAAATCAACCCAGATAGTAAAACCATTAGAGGACAAATCTGATCCAATGTTGTCAAAGTATCAGGAGGATGTTTGACTTCTGTATGGACGAGGTTAGAGATGCAATTAACTCACCCAAAACCAATGATGTAACTCAAAACATCAACATAACTGGTCCAACAAGACCCAACATCACCACAGTCAAGACTAAAGTCTTCACCTTGTTGACCTTTACTTTTTAACTAGTGTGTTAAACCATAACTATGACATAGTCAAACCAAAGACCTTCACCTGCTTCTTCTGAGACTGAATGAACCAACAATGACCAACGTCTGTTACACTACAACCACAGTTCATGTGTCCATCATGAGGTTGTTAAAAATCACCACAAACATTGAGATAAAACCGTTCAAACGATGAAGAGCTGAGACTAAATGTCTTTGTAGATAATGTGAGTTATAACAACTTCCTGTTCCACGATAAAATATTCAGTTACATTTTCATAAGGAAGCATCATCAGGTTGTTGTGTATTTTCCCGTTAACCATCGAAGTGAAAATTAGTGTGTAGATGTTTCCTGGGTAAGACTCTGATCAACCATGTCAAGTTTGTCTCATGTGAAACGTTGACATGAACACGCTTTAGACTGGTCTGACCTATGACTGAGACTAAATGTACTGAAATATGCTCATTTTCTGGTGAATTTTGGTTATAGCACCAAGACGACTTCTGTACGTTGGGATGTTTGATATGTTAGTAAAAGTCTGGTTTAATGACATTTACTGGGGCTGTTTTTTTCCAGACTTGGACAAAATATCAGTTGAACATTTATTTGACATTAACGTTGATGTTTCAGTTTGGTTCATCTACCACCAGGAGGCGATCCAGGTGCTGTAGCTTCATCATCATCATCGTCCATATTTATACACAGTCTCTGTTTCCACAGGTTAAAGAAGTGATTTCTGATTGACGATAATCCTGAGGTCTCTGACTGGTGACAAGCTACAACCACAGGAGGTCTTCACTCAAGGTAACTGTTAACAAGTAAAGAACTAGGGAGCCGTTTACACGTAGACGCCGTAAATACAGAAAAGTTCTTTTATTTAAATGTAGACGTTGTTTTCAGACAGAAACCTCCAGAGTGAAAACGCCACCTGCTGCGTTTCAGTGTGAAAAGAAGGAAACACTGAGAACAGGAAGTTGACAAACACAACACGTTACACAATGTTATAGTTACTATATCATTTATAATTGTATAATATTTGCTATAAACACCTTCTTCTTTGTTTTCATACATGGCTGTGGGAGTGTGACAGTGCCACCACCTGGTCTGACTTATGTACTACAACATTTTCACTTTTTCATCTTCGTATAAACGAGGACATTTTTTAAGATGTTAACATGTAAACACGAAACTTTACACAAAGAAAAAAACATTGTCAGTGTCGTCGTGGTGTAAACGAGGCTTTAGTTTCCACAGGTGAAGGAAGTGATTTCTGGATTTTTACACATGATGTTTGACGATAATCCTGAGGTCTTTGACTGGTGACAAGCTACAACCTTCAGTCGGGTTGGGGGTTAGTAAATAAACAACTAAACAAACCGGGTTTGTTTTACTAACTAGGAGTCAGTGTTGTGCAGCAGCTTTTTAATGAAATCAGACCTTTGTCTGTTGTGTCTCGTCTGAATGAAACATTTCAGATTTGATCTTCTCTTGTCAGTAACAGGTGTTTGAGTCTGGTCCATGTCTCTCTGGTTGGTGAACAGCTGATTCACACCTGACGGCGGTCTGTGGGCAGAGATATATATGTGCATATTATGTGCATATTTAGAATAAATATGAGCCTTATGATTAAATATGAGCACTGTTTCATTTTGTATGGGTCTAAATTGTGTGATATGCTGCCAGATGTTTAAATATAAGCTCATACTGTGAGTGGGAGTGGTTTAGGATGAGACACACAGTCTGTGAGAAGCTTCAAATGCCACATTCTGCAATTAAAATATATGAAAATCAGAAATTACTGCAGTGAACCGCCGGGGAGCGAGTTGGCGAGCTGCTAAAGAGGCTGAATGAGAATCAGACGGGGCTGCTGGCTCCGGCTCGGCAGTAACCGGGAACTCTCCGGCTGAGAGTCGTGGACCAGGAGGTGGTTTGTTTTACAGTCTCAGTGCCAGGCGACGTTATTCAAGATCCTTTAGAGCATGACGCTGAAACTGCCCCCGTGGTGGGGGAGGAGGGGGTGTTGTGGTAAATGACAAAACTATGTGATCAAACAAAAAGACACAGATGTTTGAAACACTGGTGAGGAGGTTTTCTAGTCTGACCAGAGACGTGTTTCTCCAAACTGAGTAAAATAACAATGTTAAAGTGTTTACAGAAGAAACACGTTCTCCTCTTTAGTCAATAGAAATATCTTTTTCTCTCCTTTTTTCTTAAAACTCCATCAGTCAGATGAGTTTAGAGAAAGGTGATGTTTTGTAATTTCAACCTAAAGAGTCATAACAACAGTGTGAGGAACATAGAGTTGAGTGGAGACAAATGTCTATGTTTTAAACCAGTGTCAGACTCAAACTAACATGTGACTTGTGGTAGTGAGGAGAGGGATCCTACAGACAAACCAACGTGTCTCAACTTTATGGTTGACTGTTAAATGCAGATTGATCCAACCACTGTGGGTTGATGCCAGGACAGGAGAGTAACATGGAAACACACAAACCAGTTTGTGTCAATCAGACGAGTGTTGAAGTGGAAATAGAAAGTTGAGCTGCAGCAGCATCATAGTCTGACTCTGAATTCAGTCGACTTTTCCTCCTCAAGACGCCGTCGACTTGTCTATGTTAGTAAATGTAGCCATGTTAGCTAATTTGGTTAACTAACTTTGACACCTCAGGTGATTTAGCAACTTCAGCTAACTTGGCTTCATTAGCTTATTTGGCTAAAATAGCTGTTATTGCTACATTAGCTAACTTGGCCATGTTCGCTAACTTTGCTACATTAGCCAGTTTGGCGAAGTTAATGATGTTAGCTAACTTTTCTGCACTTGCTAACTTAGCTAACTTTGACACCTCAGGTGATTTTAATCTGCATTCAACAGTCGACTATTACAGACTTTTCCTCATTGATAATAATATTAACTTGTATTTGTATGCAGGCGCCTTACATGAGCAGAGCAGGGTTTATGAAACAAATTAAGGGGAGACGGGAGGAAACACTAAAACAGATAAAGGAAAAGACTGAGCGACAGATTTAATCTGAGTGGGGAAAAGCCAAGGTGAAAACGTGGGTTTGGTTTTGACAGATGATTTAAAAGTGTCCAGGGTCGGGACATTGTGGATATTAGGAGGGAGGGAGCTCCAGAGGGTTGAGGCAGCTACACTGAAACCCTTCAGTTTGGTGCGAGGGACGGACAGTGGGTCCATGTCTGAGGACGGCAGGTTGGAGAGTGTTTGTGGAGGAGGTCGGACAGGTCGGGTGGGGCGAGTACATGGAGGCGTTTGTAGTTGGAGTTTGTAGGAAATGCTGTATTTTACCAGGAGCCAGTGGAGACGGATGAGGGTGGGAGTGATGTGCTGCCAGGACTTGGTGTAAGCGAGAACCCTGACAGGTACTGGAGCCTGTCCAGGGTCTTGCTGGGAACCCCGGACAGGACTCCAGTACAGTAGTCCAGACGGGAGAAGATGAGAGCACGGATCAGGGATTCAGCCACGGAGTCAGAGAGTGATGGTCAGAGACGGGAGATGTTCCAGACGTGGTAGAGAGTGGTCCTGGTGATGAAACTGACATGAGACTGGGAGGAGACGGTGGATCCATCATGATGCCGAGGTTGTGTTTCATGGGATGAAGTGATCGAGCAGCCGTCGATATGGAGGAAGAGCACGGAGGCCGTGGGGGCCACAACCATGAGCTCTGTTCGACACTGTCGACAGTAAAATAACGTCAGGTAACATAGTGACTTGATCAACAATCATCTATAGAATCAGTCTGGACATTTACAAAGTTGAGACACGTTGGTTTGTCTGTAGGATCCCTCTCCTCACTACCACAAGTCACATGTTAGTTTGAGTCTGACACTGGTTTAAAACATAGACATTTGTCTCCACTCAACTCTATGTTCCTCACACTGTCGTTATGACTCTTTAGGTTGAAATTACAAAACATCAACTTTCTCTAAACTCGTCTGACTGATGTGGTTTTGTACTGTGTGTTGTCTCAGCTGGTGTTGTTGTGACACGGTTGTGTCTGGACTCAGTCCACCAGTTTATTGTGGGGGTCACAGCCCTGATGCTCTAACTTCTGGACTCAATCTTCCACATCTGCTCCAGTTGTTTCCCTCCAGCTCCCGTTACTCCTCCATGTCCTTGTGCTCCTTCTTCCAGATGTTGCTGTCAGCAGGGATCAGCACATCTGTCACAGCTGTCCTCTCTCTCCTCCTCAGCTGCTGCTGAGTCTTCTTGTTGAGTCGGTCTCGTCCCACAGGATCTTAGCTCTTCAACCGCTCTCAGCCACTTTTCTTTCAGCGGCGCGTCCCATCAGGACTCAGGGACCTCTAATGATGTTCACGTTTGCCGTCCCAGCATGCATCTCTGCTCCGCCTGCAGCTGCTGCGATGGACTCGCGTCTCTGTGGATCTGGAGTTTAGATCCTGTGTTTGTGCCACGATCAGAGCGTCAGCGTCGTCCTTCAGGTCGACCACTTCCCTCATCTGCTCATGATACATCCCACGCAGGAGCTCGGTCCTCTGATGCTTCCTCTTCCTCGTCATCATCCTCTGTTCTCTGCTGCCTGAGGCCTCGTCTCAGTTCAGTGTGGAGGTGTTCGTCTTCCTGATGTGTTCACGGACGCTCCATTGTTCTTTTATTGAGCTGATTCTTATCTTTTCCTGTCACAGGTTGAAAACCCGTCTTTATCTTTAAAGAACAGAAACTCCTTGAACTTGAAGTTGTTAAGTGGTGTCGTCTGTTTGACTGGTGAGTCACAGTTTAACCCTGTCTGTTATTAAAAGCTCAGTTTTAAATGACAGTTCTTCCTTCATCCTCCTCTGAGGGAATATCACTTCACTCCCAAGATACAAGAGAATCTTTATTGTCTTTATCATATAACTAAACAGGTTTGGATGTAAAAGATGTTTAAAGGTTCGTTCAGGCGTCCACGTAGTTTTGGCCACGTAGGATGGATGAACTCTTCATGTTCGGAGCGAAGATGCAGAAAACAAAACCATCAGGGTGAGTCTGGCTGAGCTGAATTTGACGTGACGTGAAGGTCCAGCGGCAGCAAAGTCGACTCTGACATTTAGACAGAAAAGTGTATTAACGGCAGGTCTGTGGTTTTATATTCAACAGACTGTGAGCTACACTTCAACACACCAGGGACGGAAAGAGTGAGACACAGGCAGAGACGACCTGAGACGAATAACAAGAGAGGAAGGAAGGAAAAGACGAAGATGGACCAACTGTCAGTGAAACTTAAATATAAAAAAAAAAACAGAAAGAAAAAGAGAGTGACACAAGTGAGAGAAATCGAAGCGAACACACCGGGGAAATTAAGATGTCATGTTGATCTTTGCTCCATTCGCAGCCACGTCGAGACTCAGAGAAACAGATTCCTCCTGTTCACTGACAAAATAAGAACCAAACAGAATTAATAAAGACGTTGGAGTCGTATTGTTTCAACCTTTGACCACTGGTAGAAGATGTTTGTGCAGCATCATAAACTCGTCTTCACTCGTTGGTTTTTGTCTCGTCCCTGAGGGACGGCGCTGCCCGGTTCTCCACCGGCCACATCTTTTATGGATTTGTTTATGTGTTTTGCGTACGAGCTTGTTTGTTGTATATGAAATGAATCCAACATCCTTGTGAACGTCTAAAAAGATCAATGGCTGCTTTTCTGGATGAGGACATGAAAAGGATTTAAATGAATCCACGTTTTGCAGCGTCCTCAGAAGAAACTGCTGACAGGAATCCAACAAGAGCTTCAGTCCTCGTGGCACCAAACACGTTGTTTTTCTTCTTCTGCTCAAAGCAAAGCTCCTTAACTCCCAGCTGCTGCTCGGTGGGAACGTGTTCACCTATCAGGTGTGAAAACTGAAAAAAAGTTTATGAATGTAAATGTTTTATTTCCTGGTTCTCGTCAGTTAACCTTTGTCTCTGGCTCCACCACGTAGGTCAAGGACACGTCAACGTAACGAAGCACAAACAGAGAAATCAATGGTTTATTGATTATTTAAAGATCTAAAATAGGCCGAGTGTTCACGTTCATGTTAGGGTTTTATACAGAAACATGTCCAGTGGTTAATAAAAGTTTCATGTCTCATCTGAAAGACGTCTTCAGTTCTGGTGGAAACTACGTTACAGTACAAATGTTATTGATCTTTCTCTCACATTTAATGTGCATGTAAGTTGTTGCTAATGCTACGTAGCTAATGCTACGTAGCTAATGCTACGTAGCTAGCTGTTTGTCAGGACCTTTGGTTTCAGTAAGTCCTGTTCCTCAGACTTGGCGTCGTCTGAGCTCCACATCTTCAAGATCGATCAGTTTGATCAACTGTTTTCTAACATCTGTGACACAACATCTCCTCTTTATATGGAAACATCCACATCCTGAATCTGGACAGTAGCAGACAGAGGTTTTATTCCTGTTCTCAAAATCTTTTCTTTAAGAAAGACAAGAAAGACAAGTTTTTACCTGATGATCCACAGTAAATCAGAGTCTGTTTCACCATGAATACGAGTCAAACTCCCCTCAACAGATATGTTACGTTGGTTGAAGTAATATCCAGTTTGACCGTCTTTTGTTTTCACAACCAAATAGTTAACAATGAAAGTAAATGGGGCAGTCAAAAATGGTGAATCTGCTGATCTGAAACAACCTTCATCACCAGTTATCAAATTAGTTTTTGTATCAGATATTTGTTATTTTGTTATTTATGTTTATTGACTCTGCTGACATCAAATGCTAACACACAAAATGTTAGCATGTTATACATTTAAGTTGTCATGTTAGCTATTGCTAATGTGGTGGTGAAGGTTATTTCACATCAGCAGATTCATCATTTTTCTCTCTCTTCACAGACACATCAACCTGTTGTTCAGGATAATGATGAATCTGCTGATGTGGAACAACCTTCATCACCAGTTGTTATAAAACCAGACGTTGGGTAAGTCTTGTAAAACAGTGTTTTTAATAAACTCTGGGTTCACTTACTAAGTTATCAGTACTTCAGTTTATGTGTAGGGACCCTATTCATGCTACTGCTGAAGTGAAGTGATATTTTGAGCTTTATTAGTGGTTAAAAAATGACAATTTAGATACGTTTGGCTGACTGCCCCATTTACTTTCATTGTTAACTATTTGGTTGTGAAAACAAAAGACGGTCAAACTGGATATTACTTCAACCAACGTAACATATCTGTTGAGGGGAGTTTGACTCGTATTCATGGTGAAATAGACTCTGGTTCATGTTTCTCTGGACGTCACTTTAAATAATCAATCATCGTATAAAACTGAAGTCATCGTGTTTAATCTGTCTGTTGCCACCAGCCGTCGACGACGGTCGTTGTTTCTTATCGTTTCCTGACGTTAACTCACAGTTTTACAGTTTTAGTTTCCAGGTCTCAGACTTTGTGAACCGACGATGTCGATCGTTTCTCTGATAAATGAGTCTCGGGTTTGAGCTCCACCGAGTGGAAGAAAAAAAAAACAAAACAAACTCTGGCAGTTAGCGTTTATTGCCCTTGAGGGAGTTTTCCACCCACTTTCATCCATCTCCAATTAATTGTCTGGTTTATTTACACCTTGCTGTGGCAGAGTTTGCGTTGAAGGGAATAAACGTTTCCGTCTTTTCACCCTTCGACATCACTTCCTCTGTCTCCGTCTGTCGCTCTCTTCTGTCTCATTGTTTTTTCTTTCTGTATAATTTCTTTTTCTTCCTTCTCTCCTCGTTTGACTTTTACCCCGTTGTTTCTCTGTCTTCATCTCTCCCTCCGTCTCCAACACTCAGGAACGTAGAATTGAAAATAATTGGCGAGCTGTCTAAAATGCAAATTGTTTGGGTTAGTTAATTACAACATATGCTGTTTGGAGTGTCATGGTTTTTTTTTTTTTTTTGTTTTGTTTTCCACTGAGTGGTATTTCCAGTTTTATGTACAAGACAGAAAGTACAGGCTTTAGAGCTGGTTTGGATAATGAGTAAAGAGGTTTTTCTATTTCTGTGGCCAACGTAATGGTGTCTCATAATGGAGCCTCATTCCTGACAGCTGATCGACAACGTTAAACATCTGTGTTCTGCCAGTAATTAGATGGTTGTGAATTTATTTAGCGTGCACGTCTTTTGTGTTAACTGGCTTGTGCACACACACACACACACACACACACATAAACATTCATTTTTACTTTTTTTTTTTCGTATTTTAAAAAACACTCCACGTTTGTTTCCGGCCAAGAGAAAAAAACAAAACAACAACATTCAAATGAGAAAAATAAAAAAAGTCTGAGAAATAAACCAAGTCACATTGAATCCAAACATCAAATAAGCACGTTATTGATCGACCGGTCGTCTTATTCTCTGTTCTAACAGATTAACATCAGATCTAAGAGAAATAAAAGATCGATGTGCAGCTGAACCCAACGACACGATGAGAACCACACAAATAAATAAATATAAAGGTTATTTACTTCTCTTTTAACTCAAAAACTCTGTCATTTATTATTGTTTTCACCTACAGGTGTTTTCCATACTAGTCCAGACCAGTCCAGACCAGTCCACACTAGTTCACACTAGTTCACACTAGTTCACACCAGTCGTCTTCACCATCCATCAGTGAGTCTCAGTCTCTGTCGTGATCGTTGGCGACTTGTGTTTCCATGATGTGGAGTCTCAACAACTGGTCTGAGACCTGTAGTGTTCACACTACAAGACTTGTCAGTGATTGACTCCCGATCACACCGTGACGTCACCAAACTCTACGTCTGGTCACGTGAACTAGACAGGATGTAGCCGCTGCTTCTCACCGTGATTTACAGCCGTTTTGTTTGTTGTGAGCACCGGTGAAGACGCTGCCTCCGACACAGACTAAACCGCTGAGTTCAGGTTTCGTTCCTCTGACGTCGAGACACAACGAGACGACGATCTGGACGACGACGACACCGACACACTGACGCTGCAGAGAAAACAGGAAGTAGAGACGTTTAGATGTGAAAACACATGAAAACAATCTTCTTCCTCATTGATCAGATCCTCCAGGATTTAATGACGTTACCATCACAACTATTAACACTAATTCAACCAATCATTGTGGATATTCCTGAGGTCTTTGACTGGTTACTAAACCGCTAAACCAGTGTGTAAACATCACCATGGCAACACACTGGTTTTCACGGTGGAGCTGAAATCAGCAGCAGACCTCCCCGGTACCGGGTAACATCTGGATCAGACGCGGGGAGTTTGTAGAAAGTGAAAATGAAAGAAAAAGCGTTAAAACGTCAGACTTTTAAACGTGGTTGTGAGTGAATCAGTGAGACGGCAGCAGCATTTATCTCACATCCCTCCTCTGATTGGCTGTCGCTCTTTGTCAGTCTCTTCAGACTCCTCCAGTTTTCTAACATGACAGATCCAGTCCCGGTCTCAGACCAGGTCCCGACGGCCTCTGATGGAGTCGTTAGGGCTGTTCACACATTATGATCATTAACTGATGATTCACCAACCATCAGAGGATGGATCTTTAATTACTGAACTGCTGCAGGTTCATGGTTGTTCAGTCTTGTCAGTTTTTTCTGATGAAGAACAAAGGTAAATGAGCCACTTCAGAATCACAAGCTTTTTTTTCATTTTAGCTTGAGGAGGTTTTATTCTGGAAACCTTCATTGTAGTTTTCTGCTTTAGAGATTGTTTTTAAAAAGCTTTTTATCTTCTGCGGAGCCATTTGCTCATTTAGTGACTATATTATCTTCCAAAAACCATAGTGTGCTGGTTTAAAGGTCTTTTCTGAGAGTTAAAGCATCTGAAGCTGGAGAGTTTCTTTCTTGTGAAGAGACGTGATCACAGCCAGACGTCTCTGAATGTGTAGTCAACCAGAGACTGTTACACAGACGGTTCCTGAAGAAACATGAAGCTTCTTGGAGACTTTTAGCTTCTTTTAGCTTCACTGGTTTAGGTTCATCACCCTCTACTGTGTCCAGGTTTACAACAACCACCTGGTCTTTGTTTTCACATCAGTGGATAAAGTGAAACTGGCTCCAGGAGGAAGGAGCAGAACATCTCTACTGTCTGTTTCAAATCCTAAACCACCTCATGTATCTGCAGCCGTTTGTCCACGTCTGGGTCAAACGTGATTATGTCAGGACTGAAGTGTAAAAGTTAGGGATTGATGTGGACCAGAACAGACCAGAGTGGACCAGAACTTCAGCCTTGACCTTCAATAAATAAATAAATCATCACTGGTATTTTTCTTAGTTTGTATGGAAACGTTTTCCATACGTACGTGTTGTTCCCAGTTCTCCTCCGTCTCTTCATCCTTCAATCAGCCAGACTGAAGTCATCTAAGTTAATGAAGTATAAATGAAGACTCAGCGGTCGTTTTGTCCCTGATGGTTTCACAATTATTATTGTTATAAATCCTTCACGCACATAATAAAACAATGTAGGAGCAGGATGATCTTTGCTCTTCTTTTGTCGCTTTTTATCAACAGTAGAATAAAATCAACATAACACGTCATTTGTGTCAATTTCAAATTTCATTTACAAGGAAACTGCTTCACGTCGGGGTCGGGGCTTATTCCACGAGAATGACCACGTTATCCTGACGTATCCCTGAAGAGAAAAAACATTTTTCTTGAAATATCACCCCCCTCTCTGAAAAACCACATATACATGGTCCTAATACAGCGTCGTATCTCAGAGACTCGGATGATCTTTGATTTTCTTGACTTGTCATCGTCCTAAATCACAGAGCAGAATTTTGACAATTTGTGACTAAAGAAGATCTAGAGAAATGACTGGATCATCAGATTGTAGCTGTTCCTGCTGCTGATAATGAAACCTTATCCTTCCTGTGTGATGTTTTGTATTCGTCACCTGCTACAGAAGTCGTCCCGTCCCACCGCTACGCTAACCGCTTTTCTTTAATTTGGTTTTTATCCATTTTTCTTTTGTTCATTATCAATAATAACTTTCCCGTGAACGCATTAAATGAAGAAAACCACTTTTGCTCCTGCTACATCCTCAGATTAGGTTCTCAAGTTGGAGTTTTTATCAGTGGGTTTTATAAAGTACAGGCCCCCAGACTCCGACTCGGCCCCACGAGTCCCACATTTAACGTCTACGAGGCGAGGCAGCTCATTTAACGGACTGAGGTGTGATTACATCCTGCAGAGCTTAATTTAGATAGCAGCCCTGCGATCCTCTACGCCTGTTGGGGGGCTGTTATTAAATCTATGCAGAAATCAATGTGGAGGAGTCCATTGCTCCAACAAAGCAACAGCAACATGATTTATAACGTGTTTGGGTAAACTATCGATTTATAATGTGGTGGAAGCCATCGATGTTGTTTTTCCTATTAGATGAGAGTAAACACAGCTCGGCGTGAGTAATGGGTTGTGACCTCCTCCTCCTCCTCCTCCTCCTCCTCCTCCTCCTCCTCCTCCTCCTGCACACAAACACTCAGCAGCACACACATGCTCACGTTGAGTCTCAGAGACATATGTTCACACAGAGTAGACCAGGACAAAGGAGCAGACATGAGGTTCAATCTGAGACGTTTCAATCAAACATGTTTTTATCTGCGGTGAATGTTTGAGACTGAAAACAAACTGACAACGTGAAGATGTAGAGTAATAACACACACTCACACACTCACACACACACACACACACACACACACACACACACACACACACACACACACACACACATGCTGTTAACCAGTGACTCACTGTTAACAGCAGAAATAAAGTCAATGTTCATGAATCAATGAGACCTGATGGATGAAAACAGATGTAGTGTCTCTACTTCTACTCTAGTGTCTCTACTTCTACTCTAGTGTCTGTATTTCTACTCTAGTGTCTGTATTTCTACTCTAGCATCTTCTACTCCAGATGTAAACACACCCACTCATAAAAACACATCTCAGTGTTTAAATAAATCACCTTCTTGTCCTTTAGTTTCCGTCTGGTTGAAGTTCCTCAGACTCAGTTTTTATTGAAGGACACTGACGTTTTGAAGGACACATGACAAAACTTTATTCAGAGATCTTTATTTTCCTGCCT
The DNA here is from genome assembly GCA_016801845.1 of Polydactylus sextarius. NCBI lineage: Eukaryota > Metazoa > Chordata > Actinopteri > Polynemidae > Polydactylus > Polydactylus sextarius. Next base: position 27,638,966 of record CM028908.1, on the reverse strand, counting down.
GAGAGCAGCATTAACTTAAATTGAAGTGTTCAATCTGATTCTTTTTTTTTCATTACAACCAAAGTTACAACTTCACAGACGAGGACCAGCTTTGAACTGCAGCTTTCTCTTCAAACGTCCTGAAGGTTTCAAACGTCACTGATGAACTTTAAAGAGCCTGAAACCTGAATGAGACGTGAGTGAACCTGTCACCACATCACAACGTTACAGAGACGTTTGATGTTAAGGTTCTGACAGGAACATCTGCATCGCCCCCTGGTGGCTGGACGTGGAGATGATACAGACACTTCCATCATGTGTTGATCGTTTGATTTTAATCTGTTGTTTCATCGTAGTTTTATGGAAATGATAATATTCTTCTGTTTTATTAACATGTACTTGTACTTTTACTTTCTACACTTAACTACATTTACTTATAGATTACTGTCATACTGAAGTACAGTAAATACTAGATACTTTAAGACTTTTACTGGAGAATCATTCTAGTGACGACTTGAACTTCTACCAAAGTTATTTTATTCTACTCTAGTGTCTCTACTTCTACTCTAGTGTCTCTACTTCTACTCTAGTGTCTCTACTTCTACTCTACTGTCTCTACTTCTACTCTGGTGTCTGTATGTACTTGGTGTTTATGATATGAAGTTATCTAAATATAAATATAGATATAAAGTCAGAGGGTTCGTGTTGGTCAGACCAGCAGGTTCGTTCCGTTTCATTTTCTGAGACCTCTGACTTTTAAAAGCAGTGAATCAGCATCATGTCTGATCTGTAAAATCACATTTATTTGCTGCTGCTGTAATTATTTGTCCAAATGTGTTTTGACGGAAACATAATTGCTTCGGTGGCAACATTTCCTCACATCACATCAGTGAAACCTTTTTTTTTTCTTCTTTACACATTCGAAAATATTCTGGCTTCGTTTCTGAGCAGTGGGAGGAAGTTATGTCTTTATATTCAGCTACAGATATGAAATCTGATCCATCGTCTGGTTTTACTGGTTGATAGATGTAGACAGATATGTTGGTGGAGACGATCACGGTCCAGATCCATGATTAACGTTCTGTCCAGTGATGATTCACCGTTAAAAAGGAGAAGAAGAAGAAGACGTTGATCCTCATTTCTGGTCAGTGAACCAATGAACTGAGACGATGCCGACTCCTGACAAACATCAGCCGTCGCTGCTGTCAGGGTTGATTTCATTTACCTGCTGATGGTTTTATCAAGAGAGAAAATAAGAGGAGCAGGTGCTTCTCTCTTCAGGATTTATCACAGCTGCTACTGAAGCTTTATCTGTTGAGTCGAACTGAGACAAAACATCAGCTCGACCTTTAACAGATACTAAAGTATCATCAGCGTATAAGTTGATGATGAGGACACGCAGCAGGTGAAACGTGGAGTCACTGGACAGTTGAGTGAAAACAATAAAACTCATATTAGAGCTGTTCAACTGATGGAAACTAAACGATTATTCCTGTGATTCTGACATTTTCCACTTTGTGAGTGAGACTGTGTGTTGTGTTAAAAGGAGAAGAAGACGTTGATCCTCATTTCTGGTCAGTGAACAACCATTTGAGACTAAACTACCCTGTTGACATTCACACACTACGACGTAACAACATAGTCAACATAGTTTACTACATGGACGTGAACTAACTGAAGTGTCTGGATTAAAACATCTGACTCCAACATCAACATCTCTGACAGAAGATGAATAATTTAATGAGTGAATCAGCTTTAGATGAGCTGGTTCCTGTGTTAATTCTGAGCTAAGCTAAGCTAGGCTAGGCTAACTAGCAGACGTGACAGTGGGATCTCAGGAGATGTAACAACAGCTACAACATGTTTCTTCGTCTTCATGTTGAAAACTAAAGCTCTGTAATGATTTTTCCTCAGAAGAAGAAGCCGATCGTTTATTGATCAACGGATCAGACTGAGTGTCTTCACACATGAGGCTTCGTCTCCTTAGTTAAGGTCAGACAGCACCGTTCTGTCCAGTCACAATTCACCATTAAGAAGAACTAATGTATTAACAGAAGTTATCTGAGTTGAGACACTACTTGTCTTGCTCCTGTATTTATTGTCTTTTATTATCTGTGTCTTTATTATCATTTTGTTGTTGTTTTATCGCTGATTGAAGCTGAAGTTGAAGTTCTCGTCCAGACTGCAGCTACAGTTAGCATGCTAGCTGCTTAGAGCTGACTGACGTTAAAGTATAAAGTTTATTAATAAATGACTCTGAGACCTGATCCAGGACTGTTAAGAGTCTGAGTCTGAGACCAGGATCAGGATCATAGATATTCTGCCGGTTCTGTCTTGTTTTATTTGTGTCGTTTCCTCCTGAGACGCCGTCTCTGATACGTCGTCCTCGGTCTGTCTCCCTATTGGTCGGTCAAAATGACGCTATTATTATCAGCACAACAGGAGAACGGAGGCAGTGACGGGGACGAACTCCTCTCTATCTCACAGCTGGAACATAGTTTGAGATGTTTGTATAATTTGTTTGTTTGTGTCACTTCAGTCTGGATCATGTGACATAAAACCTCCACGGTCGATCGCTTCGTCTCCAGAGGTTTCAAACACAAACCGACGTCTGATCTGTTTGTTTTACTTCTTTCTTTCATAATGTTACAGTTTCCCGTCCGTCTCATCGTCATTATATCTCAGTAAAACTTTGAGGAAACGTCTTCAGATTTGCCACAAACCTTCATTTGAACTCAGTTCATTAAAGTTTCAGGATCAAAGGTCAAAGCTGCTCCATTTATTTCACCTCATATAAATAATATCTCAGGATCTAATTTCTTTAAATTTGGCTCAAACGTTGACGTTGATGTTTCAACCGTCATAAAATCATAAAACAGACAAAAAAAGATATAAAACTTCAGATAGTCAGAGACCGTTTGGGCTCATTTCCTGTTTTATTTTGAAAGTCAGGTTCCTGATGTGTGTTTCTTTCCTGTTTGATCACCTGACTCTTCTCTGACTAGTTTCACCTGTTTCCTCTGTGTTTGGTCAGAATAGTTTAGTTCTTGATAAAACTCATCAACAGGAAGTGGAAACGACCAACAGAGACGTGACTTCAGGCTGGTGTTTAACCTCCTTAATGTGTCGTTGTTAAAGGTTCGTCAGTTCAGTTGAACATGTAGTTTTTCATTAGTTGACCTCGTTAGAGTTTTGGTTCATATTTGTAAAGAGAAAATATTAGAAATTTGGAGAATGAAGTCGTAAATTGTGGAGCATCTGGTTCAGTTTTACTTTAATATCAGTTTCACAAAGAAGGAAAAACTTCTACATGCTAGTAGTTCACACAGTTCACACAGTGCATCAACACCACGTCATCATCAGTCTCAGGACTGAAAAGAGTAGAAAACCCTTACTTAGAAATAAAAGTGAATTTAGAGAAAATTGTTGAAATTATGACTTTTATTCTGGTAAATTTACGACTTTTATTCTGGTAAATTTACAACTTTATTTTTCATAAATTTATTACTTTTATTGTCATAAAACTACAACTTTTGTTCTTTTACATTTACAACTTTATTCACTTAAAGTTAAGACTTTTATTGGCGTAAATTGTTTCATCTTTATATTTTACACCTTCACCAGACGTCGTATGTTAATATTCATCGTAGGAGCAAGTTGCACGTGTTCGTCTGTGGTTGGTAAACATGTTATATGATACATACATATGTGTGTGTGTGTGTGTGTGTGTGTGTGTGTGGTAAAGACAGGAGACATCTTCCTTCATGTGTTGATTCGTTGGTTGAACATGTGACGTGTTTTAACTCTTGTCACTTCACCGTCACAGACTTGATTCCTCCATCTGTCGGCTCCTAAAATAACCTCACGTCATCCTCGTCTGTCATCAACCCTCGGAGATGTGACACTTTATTTTCCCTCGGCGTCGACGTCTAAATGACACGTGGAGTTCCCGCAGGTTTTCACGTGTAAACGACAAACGAGTCGTGAAGCGACAGTTCATTCTAGACGAGACGCTGAGGTCGGTCCGGCTGTTCTCCGACAAACCGACCCAGTCGCTTTGATTTGCCAGAGTCTAAAGTGTAAGAGGCACCGGGTCGTTACGTGGCCCAGACAATTTCCCAGCTGTCTGTTTGCTGTATTGGCCGCCGTGGGAGCGGCTGTCAGCTGTTCATTTAGACCGTCGTGAGGCGGGAACGTGATGGTGCCGCTGGACTTTCTCCAAAACTGACTCTCAATTCTCTCTCGTCCTGCGTCTAAAGTGGAGATCCTCCACAGAGAATCAGAAGAGACAGATGTGTGTGTTGGGCTGCTGGCGGCCTGACTGGTCAGCCTCTCCGTCTGATTGGATATCCACCGTTTGTTTGTTTGTTTATTCATTTGTGTGTTTGTTTGTCGCCTGCGGCGGTTGAATATCTGGTTATGAGCTGTTTCTCTCTACCCGTCCATCATCTCTGTCTCTGTTCACACCAGCAGACGTTCGTCTGGTCGGTAGTTAAAGTGACGGTCTGGAGACAGTTGAACCCAGGGTCTTTATCACCATAACGACAAGTCCAGCACCTCCTCCAGATCTAGATTACGTTGGTTGAAGTAATATCCAGTTTGACCAAATAGTTAACAATGAAAGTAAATGGGGCAGTCAGCCAAACGTATCTAAATTGTCATTTTTTAACCACTAATAAAGCTCAAAATATCACTTCACTTCAGCAGTAGCATGAATAGGGTCCCTACACATAAACTGAAGTACTGATAACTTAGTAAGTGAACCCAGAGTTTATTAAAAACACTGTTTTACAAGACTTACCCAACGTCTTCCGTCTCCTCCATGTTGTGTTAAAGTCGTACAAGTCGATCACTGAATGCAACACTAGACCGTTCTTGTTGTTTGTCACTATTTTCAAAGTTTTTACTACCGACTATGTCTGCTAGTTAGCTTAGCTTAGCTTAGCAACACAGGAAGCAGCTCATCTAAAGCTGATTCACTCATTAAATCATTCATCTTCTGTCAGAGATGTTGATGTTGGAGTCAGATGTTTTAATCCAGATACTAAGATTAGTTCACATCCATGTAGTAAACTATGTTGACTATGTTTTATACGTCGTAGTGTGTGAATGTCAACAGGGTAGTTCAGTCTCAAATGGTTGTTCACTGACCAGAAATGAGGATCAACGTCTTCTTCTTCTTCTCCTTTTTAACGGTGAATCATCACTGGACAGAACGTTAATCATGGATCTGGACCGTGATCGTCTCCACCAACATATCTGCGGCTTGTTTTCAATTCTAATCAATAATCAAAGTCTCACTAGTGCTGATGTTTGCTTGTGTGGCTCCATGTTTCATGTGAGGTGGAGATTACGCCGCCGCCGCCGTCCCTCCTCTTCTGCTACGTAGCCAAGATGGCGTCATTGAGGCGTATATGAGCTGAGACACACAGAGAGTTTGTAGAAATAAAAACGACCTAAAAACCAACAGAAACATTAATGTGACGTGGACTTGTTGTTTTAGTCTGGACCAGATGTTAACATGAAGGGGGTGGAGCTAATAACCTGTACAGCAGCCAACCACCAGGGGGCGATGCAGATGTTTATGTGGTTTATAATAATATATAATAACTTTATAATAAACGATGAATCACCGTGATTCTTCCTTCAACAACATTTTGTCGACGTATAAAAAAGGGGTGTGGTCTTTAATCCTCTGCTACGGAGCCAAGATGGAGACTGATGATGATGATGATGATGATGATGATGATGATGATGATGATGATGATGATGAGTAGAGTCCAGCAACCACAACCTGTTCACACTGTTTTCACCTCGTCACCAGTCTTTGAGCTAAGCTAAGCTAACTCTCTTATGTGTTAATAGTTTGATAACAAACACATGTGCCATTAAACAACCTCATAAAGAAAATATTCTCATGAATCAGCCGGCTCATTTCAGACATTTGAACAATTAACCACGTTTGTGAGTAACAAACAGGAGTTTAATTCAGGTCTAAATGATCCCCGAGCCTCAGACAGGACCGATATATTTGCTATTGAACGAGCTCTTCTCGCTGATTAAAACAAATTGTTTTCTAACTTGTGCTAACGGCCTCAGAGGGGCGGTGATTACCCGACCGGACCTTCAACACCGGCAATTACTAAGACAATCAGAGTGGATCAGAGAGCACACGGCGGACTTTCAACTCGCTACGACCAAAGCTCAAATGAATCACGATTAAGTAGCCGAGAGCTGAAGGGACGAGTCGGCCCGAGGGTAATTTAGCGTTTACACCGACGGTCGAGAGTCGTACGGACTGAAACGTCCTCGTTAGAGGAACAGAAACAGGACGGAGGCGTTGAGACGTTGATCAGCGACAGTTAGAACAAACTGAAGCAACGTGACGAGTCGTAACTCTTCATCAAGACTTCATCTTCTTCATCACGTCGTCTCTGACTGATTCATTCATGACCAGTTTCTGTTTGTTGTTGTTTCAACATTGATACAAAGACACTGAGTTTAGTTTGAATCTGTTAGAAACAATAGAATCAAAACACTGATTAATTAATCTAACATCTTGAAATCATTAATCTGCATTAATCACAATAATAATTAACAGTTTCTTTTCTTCTAACGACTAAATTAACCAGTAATCACACTGTTTGTGTTTCAGACAATATTGTTTCATTGTTTCTTTCTTTTTCAACACAAAACTACACAAACGTCGATGTCATTTCATTTGTTACGTGACTCGTTTACGTGTCCTCAGCATCACACAACCAGCGTACGAATAATTGTGACACAATTATATCCTCGATGGTACGAAGCGTCTCCTGAAGTCACAAAGAGCCTGGGATGTTTCTTTAGACGATGAAATTATGACTTTAATCTTGTACATTTATGACGTTTATATGTTTAAGTTTACGACTTTTATTCTGGGAAATTTACGGCTAATTATTTTCATACATTTATAACTTTTATTTTCATAAAATTACGACTTATTCTAGTTAATTTACAACTTCTAATCTGCTAAATTTATGACTTTTATTATCGTAAATTCATAACTTTCATCTATGTAAATTTAGGACTTTTATTGTCTTAACGTAGACCAGTTTTCCTCAACGTGGCTCGAATTCTCTGTCGTTTCAGCCACAGAAACACTGTGTCGCGTCGAACCAGAGAGGATTTCTGGGTCGATAAGTTTTATTTCTTTGACCGTGACCAAGTCAATGTGTAACCGCACACACACACACACACACACACACACACACACACACACACACACACACACACACACACACACACACACACACACACGCACGACTTCCTGGTGTCTAATCTCACAGCAGGAAGATTATAAACGTCCTGAGGAGGTGGTAGATAAGGAGCATCCTCGTCTCACTGACTGAGAAACCAGATTAAAGGTCAAAATCTGGACCAGAGGAGGAGGAGAGGTCCAGGGTCCAGGTCCAGGTCCAGGGTCCAGGGTCCAGGTCCAGGTCCAGGGTCCAGGTCCAGGGTCCAGGGTCCTGGTTCAGGTAAAAGGTGAAAACCTTCAACTGAACTTGTTACATGTTGTTTAATGTTCAGTTAAGATAAAACAACTTGTGTTAAAAGCACTGTGATCGATAAGTGTGTTAGCCTGTTTATGGTGTTTTCCATTATGTGTTAGCATCGAGCTAGCAGACTACTGGCTAGTTGATTTCCACGACAGTAGCAGCTGTTAGCATTGTTATTACAAACATATCTGACAATGTTTCAGGATTTTTAGCATCTCTATACTTCACACCGCTAAAGCTTGGCATTGCTAACACCTAGCATCACTAACACTTAGCATCTCTAATATAATCTCTAATGCTTAGCCTCTCTAATGATTAGCATCGGCAAATGCTTAGCATTGCTTAAACTTAGCATCTCTAACATTTAGAATCTTTAACACTTAGCATCGCTAAGGATTATATCGCTAAGGTTTAGCACCTTTATCATTTAGCACTGCTAAAGCTTAACATCGCAAGCGGTTAGCATCTCTACGGTTTAGCATCTATAGTGCTTAGCATTGCTAACACTTAGCATCACTAACAGTTAACATCACTAATGGTTAGCATTTCTAACATCTAGCATCTCTAACATACCACTTGTCCTAAATATATTAAAACATAAGTTCAACTTGATAAAAAGCAGAAAATGTCAAAACACTAATAACTGTTTTGTTTTTCTAATCATTTGAGGTCGTAATCTAAACCAAACACACACTTTTATCAACTGTACAACTCTACATGTCATCGTCAAACAAAGACACAAACGTTCAAACGTAGAAACATGAATAAAACTAATGAAAGAAGCGGAATAAGAGCGGTGGTAAACAAGCGGTTGAGTGTTGAAGTTCACACTGAGCGTCAGCGTTGGAGTCGCTGCGTCGTATCAGGACCATTAGTAAAAGGTCAAACACGCAGCCCGGTATCGAACACCGACGTCCCACCGACGTCTCAAGCTGCTTCTTTTCAAAAGGAGCCTTTCACTCCGAGTCGCCGCCGAGCGTTTGTGTTTCTGAGGAAATGGAGTTAAAAGGTCAAAGCTTCTGTGGCCTCGTTTTGTTCTGCGAGAGTAAGAGCTGCGGGTTGAGAGTGTGTGTGTGTGTGTGTGTGTGTGTGTGTGTGTGCGTGTGTGTGTGTGTGTGTGTGTGTGTGTGTGTGTGTGTCGTCCTGAAAACACTCGACTCTTCTCATCTTATCTGCTCCTCCGTCCTTGTCTACCTGTGCTCCAGCGCCTCCCGCGCCTCCTCCCGTCCATTAATCAATCACGTCATGTGACTCCTCATTCATCTTTTTGTCATTTTTGCATCTGTCTGGACGCTGCGTCCATTCATCCTGCTGTTCGTCTGTCGTCAGCTGCTCGATGAAGTCGGAACGGAGACGGGTTCATTTTCTACAGAAGAAGAAACAAACAAACAAACATGTAAACGAGACGTATTAAAACACTGAGTCACAGAGAAACAAACAGATGAAGATCTGACACCAGAAATAATAGAAACACAACAAACTGATCATGGACGTGATTTTCTGTAACTGTTCAGCTGCAGCACAACATCATGTTTTTATTATAATACGAGAGAAACAGAGATGACGATAATTTCTTAGTGTCGTGACAATAAATGTTTATTTCTTCATGAATTTTAGTCTTAAAGTGACAGTCGGGAGGATCTTTATCACCATGACAACGAGTCCAACTCCCTCCAGATCTAGATTACGTTGATTGAAGTAATATCCAGTTTGACCGTCTTTTGTTTTCACAACCAAATAGTTAACAATGAAAGTAAATGGGGCAGTCAGCCAAACGTATCTAAATTGTCATTTTTTAACCACTAATAAAGCTCAAAATATCACTTCACTTCAGCAGTAGCATGAATAGGGTCCCTACACATAAACTGAAGTACTGATAACTTAGTAAGTGAACCCAGAGTTTATTAAAAACAGTGTTTTTCCAGACTGTCTATCTACGTTAAGAGTCGCTGCACCTTCTTCCTCCGTTTCCTGGAGAGAAAAAAAAGATCTGGTTTATTTCTGTTTCACTTCATCGTCAACGAATCATCGACAGGAGTGAAAACAACATGAAACAGTGGAAACGTCACTTTACTTACTGATGTAAAGTTCATCTGCTTCAACTGAAACTAGAGTTGATCCATTATAGAAAAAAATAACCATCAGGATTATTTCAAACAAATACTCGTTGACTTGAATGCATTGCTAATGCTCAGCATAAGGCTTGTTCACCTCACCTTGTTGTTGTGGTAGCAGCTAACATAGCTAACGTAGCTAACAGAGCTAGCGGAGCTAACGGAGCTAAGCGTAGCTAACGTAGCTAACGTAGCTAGCGGAGCTAACGTAGCTAGCGGAGCTAACGTAGCTAGCGGAGCTAGCATAGCCGTAGCTGTTAAACTGAACTGAACCCTCCTCTTCGTCAGTGTGTTGGGTGTTTAAAGTCTCGTTAGATGAAGACACGAGCAGCTTCAGTTCAGAGTAAATGTTAGTTTCTCTGTTGTGACCTCAGTTCTCTGCTGTCGTTGCTAATCTCACTTCTCTTTCCTCTCCTTCCTCACCTGACTTCACCTCCTCCTCCTCCCACGTCGGTCCTCCCCTCCATTCATCTTTCCATCAGATAGCCTGGTCCTTCCTGCCTCACTCAGTATAAAGAACGTCAGTATTTTACAGCTTCTCTCTCCGGTTTCACTCCTTCTCCTCACCTTTCTTTATCTCTCCTCCACCTCCTCCTACACTTCATCTCCTCCTCTCCTCTGTTACACAGGGACTCAGTTAAAATGAACCATGTTTGTCTCAGGTGTTATTGGGCTTCATGTCTTCCTCCTCCTCTTCCTCCTCCTCTCTGCTCAATTGCATAGTAATGCAGGTTTTATAATTACTCTCATTTGCTCTCATCATTTCTTTTTGGATCATTAGCATGTGCTTCTCTGTGTGTGGTGTAACAGCAGAAGGACGAGTTGGCAGACTACCTGACTATTGATTGTAATGTGCCTGAAATTAGAGTGGAGGTGTGAAATGAATATGAGATTTGTTGCTGTAATTTTCTGTGGAGAAGATTCTCTTATTTGACATGATTCACTTATTGTTTCTCTCCTGATCTTTTGTATTGACGACTGATTGTAAACGTGTACGTCTCCGGTTTGTTCTCTCTAACAACCCCCACTACAGCAACACACTGCTGACTCAAACCATTTTCACGCTGTTTTGATGTTTGATTTATTTGAAATTGATTCCCTCACACGCCTCCATGTTTTCTTGATGAATGTGTCTATGAGCTGCAGCTGACATGTATGATTCATCTGATCAACACATCGTTCTGGTCTTTGGCCAGAAAGAAAACTCCTGTTTAAATACGTTTGCACTGTGTTTACATTAACACCATAGTAGTGTGGTGTAGTACAACCTAGAACATGACTTCATAGATACAAGACTTCAGAATGAAGCAGGATCCTGGTTCTCGATGCTTAATAGATGTGATGAGATGTTAGGAGGTTGTAGTGGTCACTGGGGAGGTTTTATGAGTTTCTAGGATGTCTTTACAAGGTTCTCATGCTTATTTAAGAGGATATCAGGATCCCTCAGGAATGAGAAAGGTTTACTGGTCCTTCATGAGGTTATGGAGGTTGTGTAGGAGGTTGCAGTCATCATTGAAGAGGTTTTAGTGGTTTGTAGGAGACATGTGGGTCTAAAGTCATTGAGAAAGTTTTACATGTAGTTTTGTAAAGTTTTAATGATCAATGACAAGGTTTAAAGGTTCTTCTGGAGGTGTAGAGGGACACTATGAGGTTGTAGTGGCCAGTGAGAAGGTTTTAGAGGCTTCCCAGGATCATTCATGATTTCTTATTGGTTAATGGGAAGAGTCTACTGGTCCTTTATGAGGTTATGGAGGGGGAGTATGTGGTTGTATTGTGTCAGTGAGGAGGTTTGAGGGTTTTCTATGGGGTCATTTGAGGTCCTAAGGTCACTGATCCTGGAGGAGGTAATGGTCAGAGAGGAGGTTGTACATGTTGTTGAAGTTTAGTGGTCGATGACAAGGTTCCCTTGGTCCTTCTGAAGGTTGAAGGCGACATTATGAGGTCGGCGTGGTCATTTATAGGTTGGTCAGGTCCTCTTGGATCTTCTGGGGGTCTAGTTTACGAGGTCCTACTTGTCCTTCATGAGGTTTCCAGTGGGTCTTTTGGAGGAAAAGGAGAAGTGAATATTTTCTATTTTATTTCTTTAACTTTAATTTGCTTCCTACTCGCACACCGAGGCAGATTGAACCATTTTAATGTTTGGAGAGAGGAGATGTGTAGCCAAAAATAACCGTCTGAAGGTGAAAACAATAATAAATATTAAAAGTTTTAGTATAAACCATTAGTGCCACTTGGTTGAAAAAGGTCATCAGGTAATTCTGTATCTGTGAAATGTCACATACTTTAACTTTCCTCTCCTCGGTGTGAAATAATGGGACATTTTATTCACCGTGTCCTTGCATCAGACTTTCCTCCACAGCGTTGTGTCAGAGTTGGAGAATGGTGCCATTATCATTCTGCCACAGGGGAAAACCCTCCGGCTTATTTGTATTTCACAACCGTCTTCAGCAGCTAGAACCAGGAATGCGGCAACGAACGGGCTCCTGAAAAACACTGTCGATCTGGTGCAATACTTCCACATGTGGAGGCGGTCGCTGTCATCGCAAACCACCGCTCAGAGTAAAGAAACAACAAAAAACTCTAAGATGAGTCGTCTGCTGCTCCACTGATAGAGAGATAATAGACGATTAATCGCTTCAAAATTTAAAATCAAGATGATTTCTAACGACAACTCGTTGACTTGAACTTGAAACAAATGGAATTAATTAACAAACAGTAAATAAAAAATAAAATAATAAATATGATCAATAAAATCACTGATGTCATCACTTCTAGTCTCTAGAGAACAAGTAAAGAACCAACCTGAAAATAAATACAAACATGAACATTAATTCACAAAAACATCGCTAATGTTTAGTAACGCTAACATGTAGCACCGCTAACACTTAACATCATTAACACTTAACATCGCTAACACGTAGCATCGCTAACACGTAGCATCGCTAATGTTTAGTAATGCTAACGCGTAGCATCACTAACACATAGCATTGCTAACACTTAGCATCGCTAACACATAGCATCACCTACACTTGTGGAAAATGTCAAATTACTAATAATCATTTTGTTTTACTATTTGTTACTTCCTGCAGTTTTTATAATAGTTTTGGTTTTGGATCGAAATCCAAACACTAGTTTCCATTAATCAACAGCTCTGTGTTCGTTTGAAGGTTGTTCATAGTGATGTGTTGATCTCTGGAGTTGGGCCGATCCCATTTCTACCTCTTAGTCCTGCTCCTATTTTTTACATGTTCACATGAGGGACGGTCTCGACTCTGTTCTGGATGAAGTAGGAGTGATAAAGGCCACATAGTGATTCAAACGAAGATATCCCAGGACCCAGAGATTTCCCAGCATGCACCAGGACAAGGATGCAGTTGTCAAGAAAAACAGCAATTTAATTAAGAAACTAACCAATACATGTAACTAGCTAACGTATCGCTAACTGCTAATCAGTAATGTTGGTTAGCGTTAGCATTAGCTATCAGTCGCTAGTCGTCTCTTTGCTAACGTTTCCATTCATGTGATACCAGGATCTTTATTAATGTAACAAACATCTTGTCAGTTTTTAATCCGTCACCAACTTGATGGACATAAACGAGTCTGTAGACGCCATCTTTGTTTGTTGTCATTCGGTCGTCATGGAGATATGTCTCGTCTTTACGTAGCAACTAGTGACGACTTGTGATGACGTGACGGTGAAGTAGAGGAACGTTTTCACCTCAACACTTTGTTTCAAAAGGTAAAAAGACAAATGGGACTGAACTTTAGTCTGACTAGAGGAGGTGGAGGGCGACATCACCAGCAGCTGATGTCAGGTCACAAACCTACAGGAATGTCTGAGTACACTTTGTTTACAGCGACTAAAACACGTCACTGTTACCAAGCAGCAAATCCCTGTGAACCCTGGAAGAGTTAAGACCAACACAAGACAAAAAGGTGCACGGATCAAAACAAATAAAAGACGAAGGTGAAAGGAATTTAATTTTACTCAGAGAGCAGAGGAGACATAACAGACGCTATGACAGGATGGTTTTAACTCAGGAGCAGCAGACACCTGGTCACAGACAGAGAGGACTCGCCCACGTCGCCCCATGTTTCTTCACGTTGTTAAATAATATGAAGAACCAGTCAGGTTGAGTGAGGGCCGTGAGTTTGGTTTTCATCAGTTTGGATGCAGAGCGTAGCCTGGCACGGGGCCGGTCTAATACCCGGAGGCGCCGCTCCATTAGCAGCAGAGTTGGATAAGAGGAGCCACGCTGGAGGACTGAAGAGGCTGGAGACAGATGGGCTGTAGTGTCCTGGATGAGATGGACAGAAAAAAAACACACACACAGGTTCTGTATTAGATCTGCTGAGTCTGGAGGTTCAGTGTCGGTGTCGAATCGCACAAACAACAAAATGACCTGAGAGGTAACAGTGATAAAAGTGATGCTGCTCATGTCAAACCTGCTACAAACTTTCTAAAGTCGCAAACTGCAGAAATGTTCAACAGCTGTTAACGTTTCACCACTTTAACTTGAATAAAGACACGTAAACGTCTCGTTCCAAACATTTAACATGTCAACTTGTTGTTGACTTGACATAAAACAAACAGAATCTATCACATAAAATAATAAATATGATCAATAAAATCACTGATGTCGTCACTTCTAGTCTCTAGAGAACAAATAAACTACTGAACTGAAGATAAATATGAACATGAACATTGAATTAAAATACTATAGCTAATGGTTAGCATCGCTAACACTTTACATTGCTAGCGTCTAGCATCGCTAACCTAATCTGTCCTTCTACTCTACCAAGTGTTTGGTAGCCACAATGCTAATGCTAATGCTCAGACACATGTTAATCACTGCTCCTAGTGTTCGCCTGCGTAGCAGCGTGTTTGTGCCGTGCAGCTGTTTGTGAGTTCGAATCCCGACTCTTTCCTGTGTGTTTTCCTCCATCCTTGTCTCTCTTCACTGTCTCTGTCATTAAAGACTAAAATCCCAACAAATAATGATAAAAACAAGACAAAACAAACCCACTCCTAGATGATACAGCAGGATACTACAGGTCATGTGCTCGCTCACTAATTCTTCCAAAAATGAGTCTTGAAGAAGAAGAGTCGTCTTATTATCGGGTCAGTACAGTATTTCTGTGGTAAAATAATCAATTTCTAGCCTAAAAATAAAAACAAGCGTGGGAAAGGTTTATAAGAGCGTGTGGATGGTTTATAAAGGCTTAAAATATAAAATAAATATATGGTCACTACTTTGTCCATTTTCACCTTTCATGGGGGGTCGTGAACCAAACCCCCGCGACTGGCGAGGATCACTGTACTGATCCAGGATCAACATAGTCCAGGTCCCAGACCAGATCAGGGGCCGTGTTTATCAAGCGTCTTACACTGGCATTTTAGTCCTAAGTGCTGAGAATTAGTGAAATTCAGTCCGACCGTCAAACTTATTCATCAACCTTCCACCACGATGATACCCAACCTGACTCCCTGACATCCAGCAGCCTCCGGCGGCGTCCTGGGTGGTCAGGAGCTGCCAGTAGAGGGCGACACTGAGGCTCGTCAGCATTTGGCTGAACTTGTCTTTAATGATGAGCTTCTTTTCCTGCATTAACTAATAATAGTATCTTCTCCCCAGGTTGGTTTTCTTTGAATTATTCCTGAGATATTTCTATATTCTTAGATGATTGATTCTCTTCAGTGATTGGTCGTTTCTGTGGACTTGGAAGTGACGTCACCACAGACACTTCACTAAACGTGTGAGTGAGACTCTGATAACTAACTGTTAAGTGCAGCTTTCAGCAGTTATTCTAAGAAGCTCGATAAATACGGACCCAGATCTATAAGTTCTGGATCAACCCTGAGGAAGTCGTCCTGATACGAAAAACTAGCTCTGATCTCGTCAGTCAGGATCAGGACCAGGACCAGGACCAGGACTAGGACTGGGACTCCCCACACTGTCCGTTCTGATTAGAAAAATGTAAAATAAGTTGTTTATTTTAAAAACTGATTAATGCAGAGAAGAGAGCTTCTGAACGTCTGACAGTTTAATTATCACGGGTCTTTGATGTGAACTCAGCAGGAGGTCCGTCAGGTTTACACTTTGATGTTAAATGAGTTAGAATTCACAACAAACACGACCATCCAGCACAACTTCTCTGTGTCTGAGATGTAAATCACAGCTTTTATCTCCAACTGATTTCATATCCGTTGTTTGACGATTTAGACGTCATCACAAGTTCAACACGACGAACTGAAACATCGTCCGACGCTTTTATCTCTCAGATCTCCCACACGTTTAAATGAAAAACAAACATTCTGTTAATTAAAGGAGTAAAAACACATCACGTTGTTCACAATTCAAACAGTTTGAACCATTAAACTTTAAAACTTCACCTGTGACAAATGTGTAAATTCTTTACACAACAATACAATAGTTACTGATTTAAAATCAGTATCATATAATCTAATATATAATCACATATAATCATCAATTCATCAGTTGAAAAAGACGATCTGATGATTTTATTTGTTAGATCTTCCAAACGTTGAAATAAAAACCAATCTAATGTTTTTGATAAAATAATAAAACGTTGTGTTTTTATCAGTTAATTCAAAGAGTTTTGACGACGTCTTTGATCCACGTTTACATCAATAATCATTAATTATTGAACTGATTCATCATGTTACGTTGGTTGAAGTAACATCGAGTTTTCTTTTGTTTTCAAAACCAAATAGTTAACAATGAAAGTAAATGGGGCAGTCAGCCAAACGTATCTAAATTGTCATTTTTTAACCACTAATAAAGCTCAAAATATCACTTCACTTGTGACTTGTGAGGTTGTTCCACATCAGCAGATTCATCATTTTTCTCATCTCTTCACAGACACATCAACCTGTTGTTCAGGAAAATGATGAATCTGCTGATGTGGAACAACCTTCATCACCAGTTGTTATAAAACCAGACGTTGGGTAAGTCTTGTAAAACAGTGTTTTAATAAACTCTGGGTTCACTTACTAAGTTATCAGTACTTCAGTTTATGTGTAGGGACCCTATTCATGCTACTGCTGAAGTGAAGTGATATTTTGAGCTTTATTAGTGGTTAAAAAATGACAATTTAGATACGTTTGGCTGACTGCCCCATTTACTTTCATTGTTAACTATTTGGTTGTGAAAACAAAAGACGGTCAAACTGGATATTACTTCAACCAATCTAAAATGATGAATCAGTTCAATGATTAATGATTATTGATGTGATGTTGTTAGAACTGAGTTTGTCAGTGATGATAATTTCTTCTGTCTGAGCTAAAAAGAAGTGAATTAATTAGTAGAAGGAGAAGAGTGATGAAATGGTCATGAAGAGTTCACATTAATAAACCAACAGAACGACGGTTTTATAGTTAAATACTTCAATATACTTTATAATCAAAACAACTTTTATTCTTAACATCAGGTTTGATCCAGATCAGAGCTGCTTCTTCATAAACTCAGCGTCAGTTTGTTGTTTTCTAACGTTCAACCAACAACTTCCTGTTTCTTGTATCAGGTTCATGTGTTTGTTTTTCAAGGTGAAGTCACATGACCAGTGAGCCAAACATGGCCTAGTTTTTTATTCTATTTATTTGAAGGTCGTCCTCTGCTCCTCTGCTCCTCCTCGTCCTGAACCTGCTGCTGTTTCACCTCCGGTTCAGGAACCTGCTGACGCTCACGTCGACTCTAAATAAAAATAAAAACGTCCTGAAACGTTCGACCTTCATGTGCTGAGGCCGACGAACAAACGAGGAGATAAAAGAAAACATGTTGATACACGTCAGATAGAAACATTAACGACCTGATTAATCACGATATGATGATCGATCAATCAATAACAACTAAGATGTGATTCTGAGATCAATGAGACAACGTCATTTATCGATTTAACAGTCACTTCAGATCAATGTGATGTTTTATTTCTGACTCAGATTCTAAATGTTTTTATTAAAAAGAATCAAAGATCAGCTGTTGATCAGCTGTGACACAACCGATCGATTCAATTGATTCAACTGATTATTAAATTAGTTTCCAGATATTACAAATATACAAGTAAAGCTACGTTTAGCATTGCTAACACTTAACATCACAAATGTTTTGCATCGCTAACGTCATTTAGCATCACTGATGCTTCACATCGCTAACACTTAGCGTCGCTAACAGCATTGCTCCTATTTAGCATCTCTAACATTTAGCGTTGCTAATGCTTAGCATTGCTAACATTTAGCGTTGCTAACATTTAGCATCAGCACTGTTTAACATTAATAAATTTTACCATTGCAAATATTTGGCATCACTAACACTTAGCATCAGTAACATTTAGCATCACCAACACTTAACACTTCACATTGCTAACTTTGAACATTGCTAATGTTTAGCATCACTAACGTTTAGCATTTTTAACACAGAACGCTTAGCATTGCTAACATTTAGCATTGGTACCCTTTAACTTTGCTACCGCTTAGCATCACTAAAGTTTAGCATCGTTATCGTTACTTAACTCTTGTCCAGTTTGTCCTAAACACTTGAGACGTGAGTTCAACCTGCTGAAATGACTCTGCGTGTTATTGTGAACTTCTCTAAGTTAAAGCTTCACATCTGGAGGAGTAAAGTGTGATGGACACAGACAGGAAGTGAAGTGGAAACACCATCGAACTTCACGAGTGTCTGAACGTCTCTGGACACAAACAAACAAACAAACAAACAAACAAACAGCACCTCCTCTCTCACTGCTCTTCTCCACAAATTCACAGCTCTGCTTCTTGTTTACTGAAACTAAATGAATAAATGATGCAACGCAGGAAACAACGTGATGCAACATAAACCTCCTGCTGCTGCTGCTGAACTCAGCCTCCTGCTCTTCTTCTTCTTCTTCTTCTTCTTCTTCTCTTAAATTTAACGCTGCAGCTGAAAACTTCAGCAACGTGTCTTTAAAGACAAATCAGAGAGAACAAGGTGATTTTACTATTTCATCTTTTACACAATGATGAGATGGTGTGAGTGTGTGTGTGTGTGTGTGTGTGTGTGTGTGTGTGTGTGTGTGTGTGTGTGTGTGTGTGTGTGTGTGTGTCAAGGTAACAGGTCTCTGCGTCGTAGTTTATAAGGTTTATTTGGAGGTTTATGTGGTGGCACTGAGCCTGAATATATTTCAGCAGGAAATGAGGTCATTATGGCCTCAACACACACACACACACACACACACACACACACACACACACACACACACACACACACACACACACACACACACACACACACACACACACACACACACACACACACACACACACACACACACACACACACACACACACACACACAGAAAGAGAGAGAGAGGCATGAGGTTGCATACTCACAACAATGACACCTCTAAACAGATGTCTGTAATTTATAGGGATCATCATTAATCTGAAAACAAGCAACACACACACACACACACACACACACACACACACACACACACCAACCTGACCAGGTGTTTCTGTTCAGTTGTTTAATTTCATTCTTTAAAAAAAAAAAGTGAAATTTCCACCTGCTCAACCAGTTAAAATAATAAATTTTATATTAAACAAATTTAATACATTTTACATAAATGAATTTTAAATCATACAAATGTATATAAATTCATATATTGATCATTTACTGATATTTGTGTCCATAGACACTGGAGGTATAAATAAAGAATAAATGAGAGTAAAAGTCACCAACAGTTACTAAATGATAATTATTAATTAGTCAAGAAAAAAGTCAAAATGACTGAATCACAGATGTTTGAAATATAAATAAACTGAAGTAAATAGTTAAAAAACTAAAATTAAAATTGTCAAAATATTCCAGGTTTTCATGAAGCAGCTAAACAAACTGTTGTTTTATTTTATCTGAGTTAGCCAAGGTGTCTAAACTAGCTCTTAAAGTTAGCTCTTAAAAATCAATTACTTATGTAAACGTCAGAACGACTTTGTTCTTCACAGATTAAATTCACTGTAAAGGAAGTGAAAGTATTACTACAAATGTAGTGAAGTAAAGGACTTATCTTTTCAGAAGCTGAGTTAGCTAAAGTAGCTGAAATAGCTAATTTACCTGTGTTATTAAAGTCAGCTATGGTATCTGAATTAGCGGAAGTAGCTTAATTATCTGATAACTTTGTACTTTACAACTGAATTAGCTAACATAGGTTAGTATAGGTAAGTTAGGTGAAATAGCTAATTTACCTGTAGTATGGAAGTTAACTAACATAGCTAATTTAGCTAAAATTTGCTTCATTTGTTCAGGTGATTAAATGAAATAAGATCTAAGTTTACTAGGTTAGCTAAGTACTTAAGTTAGTCTATCTGAGGTATCAAAGTTAGCTAACGTAGCCAAGTTAGCGGAAGTAGCTAAATTATCTGCTGTGTTTAAATTTGCTTAATTAGCTGAAATAAATAAAGTATCTGAGGTAAAGCTAAAGTATCTAAATTAGCTTAATTAGCTAACTGATAATAAATAATTCCAGTAAAAGTCAAAATAACTATAATAACAATAAACTACAGTGAAGTGAATTGTGTCTGGGTGTTTTTACTTTGTCTCATCTGTCAGATAAACAACAGTTATTATTGTAGTTTACTGTGTTTTCTGTTTAATATCAGAGGGTTTTTCCTCTTTAATCGTCTCGTGACAAAGCGAACTCATGCGTCTGTAGGTTTTTGTTCAAAAGTGTCAGAGCAGCAGCAGAAACCTTCTCCTCTTCCTCTTCTCCTTCGTCTTCGTTTGCCCACTTGGCTTCAGTCGGCGTCTGTATTTCAGCAACAATGGCCTCTGTTGTTGAGTGGCCTTTTCCAACACAAGGCCTCTGTCGCCTCTGCTCCGACAGGAATGTTCCTCCTCACAGGAATGGAGGGGGTGAGGGACAAAGACAGGGACACGGCTGAATAACACGGCCGAGGAGGGAGGAGGACGACGGGGGAGTCGGAAAGAATCTGTGAAAGACAGGAAAGAGTGAGGGAGGAGAGAGATGGACACCGTGTCAGAGAGAGAGGGGAACAATATGAACCGGTTCACAGAGACCAGAACCGTCAGGATCAGGACCACATTAGGACCAGGACCACATTAGGACCAGGGTCATGTTAGGACCAGAACCACGTTAGGACCAGGACCACGTTAGGACCAGGACCACGTTAGGACCAGGACCACATTAGGACCAGGGTCACGTTAGGACCAGGACCACGTTACGACCAGGACCACGTTAGGACCAGGGTCACGTTAGGACCAGGACCACGTTAGGACCAGGACCACGTTAGGACCAGGGTCACGTTAGTGGTGCCCAGGACCACATTAGGACCAGGACCACGTTAGGACCAGGACCACATTAGGACCAGTGTCACGTTAGGACCAGGGTCATGTTAGGACCAGTGTCACGTTAGGACCAGGACCACGTTAGGACCAGGACCACGTTAGGACCAGGACCACATTAGGACCAGTGTCACGTTAGGACCAGGGTCATGTTAGGACCAGTGTCAAGTTAGGACCAGGACCACGTTAGGACCAGGGTCACGTTAGGACCAGGACCACGTTAGGACCAGGGTCACGTTAGGACCAGGACCACGTTAGGACCAGGACCACATTAGGACCAGGACCACGTTACGACCAGGACCACGTTAGGACCAGGGTCACGTTAGGACCAGGACCACGTTAGGACCAGGACCACGTTAGGACCAGGGTCACGTTAGTGGTGCCCAGGACCACATTAGGACCAGTGTCCAGCGTCCAGGACGTTAGGACCAGGACCACGTTGGGACCAGGACCACGTTAGGACCAGGACCACGTTGGGACCAGGACCAGGGTCACGCATTAGGACCAGGGGTCCACGTTGGGACCAGGACCACGTTAGGACCAGGGTCACGTTAGGACCAGGGTCACGTTAGGACCAGTGTCACGTTAGGACCAGGACCACATTAGGACCAGGGTCATGTTAGGACCAGGGTCACGTTAGGACCAGGACCACATTAGGACCAGGGTCACGTTAGGACCAGGACCACGTTAGGACCAGGACCACGTTAGGACCAGGACCACATTAGGACCAGGGTCACGTTAGGACCAGGACCATGTTAGGACCAGGACCACATTAGGACCAGGACCACATTAGGACCAGGGTCACGTTAGGACCAGGACCACGTTAGGACCAGGACCACGTTAGGACCAGGACCACATTAGGAACAGGGTCACGTTAGGACCAGGACCACGTTAGGACCAGGGTCACGTTAGTGGTGCCCAGGACCACATTAGGACCAGTGTCACGTTAGGACCAGGACCACGTTAGGACCAGGACCATGTTAGGACCAGGGTCACGTTAGTGGTGCCCAGGACCACATTAGGACCAGTGTCACGTTAGGACCAGGACCACATTAGGACCAGGACCATGTTAGGACCAGGGTCACGTTAGGACCATGACCACGTTAGGACCAGGGTCACGTTAGGACCAGGGTCACGTTAGGACCAGGACCACGTTAGGACCAGGGTCACGTTAGTGGTGCCCAGGACCATGTTAGGACCAGGGTCACGTTAGGACCAGGACCACATTAGGACCAGGGTCACGTTAGTGGTGCCCAGGACCACGTTAGGACCAGGACCACGTTAGGACCAGGGTCACGTTAGGACCAGGACCACATTAGGACCAGGGTCACGTTAGTGGTGCCCAGGACCATGTTAGGACCAGGACCACGTTAGGATCAGGACCACATTAGGACCAGGGTCACGTTAGGACCAGGGTCACGTTAGGACCAGTGTCACGTTAGGACCAGGACCACATTAGGACCAGGGTCACGTTAGGACCAGGACCATGTTAGGATCAGGACCACATTAGGACCAGGGTCACGTTAGGACCAGGGTCACGTTAGGACCAGGACCACGTTAGGACCAGGACCACGTTAGGACCAGGACCACATTAGGAACAGGGTCACGTTAGGACCAGGGTCACGTTAGGACCAGGGTCACGTTAGGACCAGGGTCACGTTAGGACCAGGGTCACGTTAGGATCAGGACCACATTAGGACCAGGGTCATGTTAGGACCAGGACCACATTAGGACCAGGACCACATTAGGACCAGGGTCACGTTAGGACCATGACCACATTAGGACCAGGGTCACGTTAGGACCAGGACCACGTTAGGACCAGGACCACGTTAGGACCTGGCCACGTTAGGACCAGGACCACGTTAGGACCAGGACCACGTTAGGACCAGGACCATGTTAGGACCAGGGTCACGTTAGGACCATGACCACGTTAGGACCAGGACCACGTTAGGACCAGGACCACGTTAGGACCAGGGTCACGTTAGTGGTGCCCAGGACCATGTTAGGACCAGGGTCACGTTAGGACCAGGACCACATTAGGACCAGGGTCACGTTAGTGGTGCCCAGGACCACGTTAGGACCAGGACCATGTTAGGACCAGGGTCACGTTAGGACCAGGACCACATTAGGACCAGGGTCACGTTAGTGGTGCCCAGGACCATGTTAGGACCAGGACCACGTTAGGATCAGGACCACATTAGGACCAGGGTCACGTTAGGACCAGGGTCACGTTAGGACCAGTGTCACGTTAGGACCAGGACCACATTAGGACCAGGGTCACGTTAGGACCAGGACCATGTTAGGATCAGGACCACATTAGGGACCAGGGTCACGTTAGGACCAGGGTCACGTTAGGACCAGGACCACGTTAGGGACCAGGACCACGTTGGGACCAGGACCACATTAGGAACAGGGTCACGCGTTGGGACCAGGACCACGTTAGGACCAGGGTCACGCGTAGGGACCAGGGTCACGTTAGGGACCAGGACCACGTTAGGATCAGGACCACATTAGGACCAGGGTCATGTTAGGACCAGGACCACATTAGGACCAGGACCACATTAGGACCAGGGTCACGTTAGGACCATGACCACATTAGGACCAGGGTCACGTTAGGACCATGACCACATTAGGACCAGGGTCACGTTAGGACCAGGACCACGTTAGGACCAGGACCACGTTAGGACCAGGACCACGTTAGGACCAGGACCACATTAGGACCATGACCACGTTAGGACCAGGACCACGTTAGGACCAGGACCACGTTAGGACCAGGACCACGTTAGGACCAGGACCACGTTAGGACCAGGACCACATTAGGACCAGGACCACGTTAGGACCAGGACCACATTAGGACCAGGACCACATTAGGATTTAAACTAAATGTGTGAACAGTGAAAGTCTGAGGATCGTGGATGATAAATAAAGTGTCAGACAACCTGAGACCCATTGTTGTCGTTCTGTTGCTATTCTCTCTCTCAGACAGTTAAACAACGTTATTTAGAAAAGAAAATGAAAATAAAAAGTTGAGATATTAAAAAACTGTCAGTCAAACTCTCCACAGACCAAACTGAATCAATAAAAAATGTTGGCTGGTTACAACCTCTGGTTCTGATGTGTTTTTATATTTCTAGTTTCATTTGAAGAATAAGTTTATTTTATTACGATAAACCAGCCAGTGATACTGATGCTAACATAGCTGCGTTAGCTAACTTAGCTAATTTAGTTATCTAGCTGGTTACGTTCAGGTAACGCATATGATCAATGAGTTACTAGATGTCTCAGCTAACGTAGCTACTTCAGTTAATTTTGTGATACCATAACAAACTGTTACCTCTGTAACTTAGTTATTTCAGCTAACTCTTCTAATTTAGATACCTTAGCTTCATTATACACCTCAGCTAACTTGTAACCAACTGTAGCTGTATATGTTCAGCTAACGCATACAACCAACAAGTTACTAGCTACTTCTGCTAACTTAGCTAATTCAAGTGCCACAGTTAAATAAACCACTTCAGCTACTTTAGTTTCTAAGCTAATTTGTGATACCTTTGATAAATTAGCATACGTATTCACCTCAGCCAAAGCCGTAACCATATTCAGCTAATGTATACACCTGATGAGTTGCTAGCTACTTTAGCTAACATATACGGATGATAAGTTGCTAGCTACTTTAGCTAATGTAACAGCTAATGAGGTACTAGCTACTTTAGCTAACTTGTGCGGCTGATGAGTTGTTAGCTACTTTAGCTAACATATACAGATGATGAGGTACTAGCTACTTTAGCTAACGTATACAGATGATGAGGTACTAGCTACTGTAGGTAATATATATATATATATATATGTCTGATGAGTTGCTAGCTACTTTAGCTAATGTAACAGCTAATGAGGTACTAGCTACTTTAGCTAACGTAATGCGGACTGATGAGTTGTTGATTTAGTTGTTAGCTACTTTTAGCTAACATATACAGATGATGAGGTACTAGCTACTTTAGCTAACATATACGGATGATGAGGTACTAGTTACTGTAGGTAATATATATATATATGTCTGATGAGTTGCTAGCTACTTTAGCTAACGTGTGCGGCTGATGAGTTGTTAGCTACTTCAGACAACATAGTTTGGACTGTAAATCATCTAATCATAAACATTTCCATGAGTGATTTTGTCCTCGTCTTCTTGTTACATCACAGATAAACGTTGTTGTTGTTATTATAAACTACGAGGCGTTTCCTGATCAACCCGTCGTCGTCTCCTGTGACTGTATTTCCAGTCATCCTCCATCACCTCCCGGGTCGACGCTCTGCCTGTACAACAATGGATCCCTGGTGTTTTATGTGAAAGCTTAGGGCCGAGGCCCGTTGTAAATTGTGACGCCGTGAAACTTTGGCTGGCAGAAACCCTGTCTCTGACACCCAGTTTAATGGTCCGCTGGGCGCATCAACCCCTCTGATCGATCTCAGTCCTTCTTTCTCTGCTCTTTCACCATCCTTCTTTAACCTCTGTCATTCATAAGTCATAGCGCGCTTTATGTCTTAAAGGCACAACGCTGAAAGAAGTCGCTGACCTCTGCTGTAGGTGCAACCATCGCTCTTTCTCTGAGACTGTTTCTCTGCCCTCGTCCTCACCTTGAGTTGCTGCCTCCATCTTCTTCACATTCAGCCATGATTTCACTTTGAACCTGAGGAGAGAGATAAACACTGAAAATCACCTGTTCGTCTCTCTGGACTACGACGGAGGATTAGAGCTGAAATTTAGAGAATAAAGTCATAAATATACAAGAATAATAGTTGTGAATTTACAAAAATAAAAGTTGTAAATGTGTGAGAATAAAAGATGTAGTTTTACCTGAATAAAAGTCATAATATTACCATTGTACATTTCCAAGGATAAAAGTCATAGTTTTATGTAAATAAAAGTCATAGTTTTGCATTAATAATGTGATAATAATAATTATAATAACATCTTAAATTATGAGAAAAAAGTTGTAGTTTTATATGAAAGTAGTCGTAAATTTGTGACAATAAAAGTTAAAGTTTTACATGAATAAGTTGTAAATTGACAAGAATAAAAGTTGTAAATTACGAGAATAAAAGCTGAAATTTATAAGAATAAAGTAAAATTTGCAACTTTATCCTCTAAATGTACTATTTTCCCTCAACGTGGCCCTAATACTTTGTCGTAGAAAAAGGTTGATTAAAGTGATTGATTATAAAAACATCTCATCCAGCAGAAAGTCCATGAGAAAATGAATCTACTCTTTAGATTAATTTAATAGATTAATTCACTGATGGAAACAGACTCAGTCTTCAAACTTTGTAATAAATATCAATCTGACTCACTTTCATTAATTAAACAATTGATCTTTATTTTAAATAAATCTTTACTGAACCCAACAAAGTAATAATTAAAATATATTTATTAAAATAACTTAAATAAACATAAAGATTAAAGTAAAAGTAGCTCAGTTCGCGACAGGACCCGTATGTTATTTAAGTTATCGCGGGATTTCCGCACCTGTATGGTGACGTCACTTCCTGTCGCTGGGAGGGAGACGTTAACAGGGACAGACGGTGAATAATGTCTTTTTTCGGATATACCTCAATCAAACTTCACTCTCTAACCGGACAGTGAGCCCAGGAGGACACGTTGACCGACACATGAGACGTTGTTGACTGAAACTCCGGTGAGTTCACATGTTAGTTTATATATTAGCTGGCTGTTCACTGGCCGTTAATTAGGTGTAAAAGACACATAATTAATGCTATTAACTTCATAACAGTTGGTTCAAAACCCCCACAGATGTGTATTAGATGTGTTTTTAATGTTTCCTGCTGCTTTTGTTTTCTCTGTGTTAATGTTTAATGTGTTGAAAAACATCGCTAGCATCTATGCTAACGCTAATCGCTAGCGTGTAGCGTTAGCGCCACAAGCTAAACTACACGGCGTTCTGTCCTGTGATTGGTTCAGAGGGATATCACGTGACTCGCAGGCGCCATGTTGTAACCTCGCTTTTACCGGAAATATCATTCACCGCTACTGGAAGTGACGTGAAGGAAAACAGATTATATCGATGATTATATCGATAATGTCGCGTTTTATTGGCTCCGTCTTGGTCTGTGTATCCAGAGTTTAGATAGTTTGATTGATAGTTTGATTGATCGGCAGATGACGGATGTGTATTAATGATGGAGGTCAGAGACAAGAAGTGGCGGTGTTGTTAATAAAGTGGTCGCTGGTTTATTTTGACACCAAAAGAGAGAGAGAGAGATGGATATGAAGTGAGAAGGAAGAAGAGCCGCTGTACATTCACCTCCATTATCACCTGTCACTGATTCCTTGTCCTTGTGATGAGACGTCACTCTGCACACACACACACACACACACACACACACACACACACACACAGAGTGAAAGAGTTTCAGAATAAATGTCTCAGTTGTCACAGTTTGATATGTAAAAGAGACAAACACTAAACTACAGTAGATTAGATGTCGTAGTTTGATGTTGGAAAGAAGAAATAAAGTTCTGAGATGAATTTATGACAGAGTATTAGAGCCACGTTGGGGAAATAAAATCAATCTTAAATTTCAAGAACAAAGTTGTAAATTCACGAGAATAAAGTTGTACATTCACGACTTTTATTCTCATGAATTTACGACTTTTATACTTACATTTTTCGTTATAAATTTAGTTGTGCGAGAACTTTTATTCTCTTGAATGTGTGAAATTTATTATCGCGAAACCTCAACTTTTATTCTCATGAATTTACGACTTTTATTCTCATAAATATACAACCTTTATTATTGTCAATTTGCGACTTTTATCATCGTAAAACTACGAATTTACAACTTTGTTCTTGAAATTTATGAATCATTTTCTCCCAGTGTGGCCTTACTGCTCCGTCGTAGATATTAGCTTCATTTCCTGTTTATATATATGTGTGTGTGTGTGTGTATGAAGTATGTATGTATTTTTTTTTTTAATTTTTTTTACATAATACAACATCATTATCTCATCTGTGTGTGTGTGTCATCACTTTGTTTATGCATTTTCTTTCGTCTGTTAATATATTTTAATGTTTGTGTTTGTGCAGCTCTGCGAGGAAGGTCTGTGTTTTCCTTTTGAACTAGTGTGTGTGTGTGAATATAAATGAGTTGTGTTAGGATTAAGTGTGTGTGTGTGTGTGTGTGTAGCGTTCATGTGTGTGAGTTGATGTGATGCAGTTGAAATCATCATTTTGTTGCAACTTTACCTCCTTTTGAACCCACATGTCTCGAGTGTGTGTGTGTGTGTGTGTGTGTGTGTGTGTGTGTGTGTGTGTGTGTGTGTGTGTGTGTGTGTGTGTGTGTGTGTCAGCAGTAAGTAGGCCACCTGATCCCCTGCTGAATAATTGACGTCCAGTCCGAACAATGCTGATGACGGTGTGATGACAGGATGACAGGAAGATTAAAATGAAGCGATGTGTCTGAGACGCGTCGCTCTATAGAGACGGTTTTTAAAAGAGAGTTTTCATTGTGAGGGAGAGAAAAAGCGTCACTGCGGCGAAGAGAAAGTAGACTGAGATAAAGGAGACGTGTTGTGTTGAAGGTGTGAAAAGACACATTAACGACGTATCAGAGCTTTTTAAACACTGAGCAGTTGGAGACAAAAGCAGCTGCAGCGTGAAGCTGTCGGCGTTCAGCCTTTGTCCTGTCAGTTAACGACGGCGTGGTTGGAGGTCAAAGGTCAGGTTGTTGTTCACAACATCTGGAGCAACATCTGTAATCTGATCTGATGATAGAGAAACATCTGGTGAAAGTCTGAGTTAGACTGGACTCATTTAACCCTGTGGATAAGTTAGCTAAGCTAGCTAAAAGTTTAAAGAAATAACTAAAAGAAATAGCTAAATAACCTAAAGTATCAAAGTTCCCCAAATTATCTAATTTAGCCACGTTAGCTGAAGTAGCTAGTAACTCGTTGGTACGTGACAGGTGGAGACTAGCCTCATTTCAAAGGCTTCAAACCTAGTTAGCTTAACTAGCTAAGTTACAAATATAGCTGTGTTAGCTAAGGTGGTTAAATTAGCTGGGTTAGTTGACAGAACTAGATCATCATTAACTTTGTTACCATAGTAATTTAAAGTATCATGAAAATAGCCAAGTGAGCTGCTGTAGCTAAATAAACTAAGGTATCTAAATTGGCTAAGTTAGCTAAAGTAACTAAATTAGCGGAAATAGCTAACGGTTAGATTATCAGAGCCCAGTCTATCCCTGGGCCACAGCAGTGTCACAAAATTGACTGTTAGCTAATGTTTCAAAGTTAGCTAAGCTAGCTAACGTAGCCATGTTAGCACCTGCTTGCGACAGCCACCGTCTGCGTCAGCCAGACCTTCGTAGACCTTCGTAGTTCCTCTGAAAGACACAGCCACAGACTCACCATCCATCAATTAGCTCATGCTAATGCTAGCAGCAGCAGCAGCTGCTCTTGTTTCCCAGGACACCCAACATGGTGGATCATGTCAAGTCTCGTCGACTTGTCGTTCACGTTTCGTCTAAACGATGTTTGTTGGTTCAGGAGTAAAGTGACAAACAGCAGATTTTCTCCTCCAGGTTGGAGACCCCCCCAGGTCTCTGTCAGATTAAGTCTTTAACGGCGCTGAACTGAAACCGTTTGGTCACGGGAGGTTTTTGTGCATTGAGGCTGATCCTCGGTGGATCTGCTGATGAAACAGGTCTGGACTTTCTGGACTTTATAAAGGAAACTTTTTCTGCTCTTCTTCTCCTCTCAGTTCACTGATCAACTCACTTTACTATGATTTTATTCTGAAAGTCCAGACAGGAAGTTGGTGTTATTCTTCTTCAATGATGCGTCTTCAGTGTCAAACTGCGTCTCAACCAATCAGATTGTTTCTTAGTCATTGAGAGTCTGAGCGTCTCCTGGTCTCAGTCAGATGCAGCTCCACGTCTCGTCCTGTAGGTGGTGACTGTGGTTCTGGTTCTGGTCCAGAACCAGAACTCTGGTCTGCAGTGACCATCGGTCAAAAATTGCAGAAAAAATTGCAATTTGTCAAATTGCTTTGAAAGTTGCAGTGATCAGTCCAAAATGTGGAAAAATTGCATTTATTTGTAAAAAGTTGTATGTAAAGTTGCTGCAGTTGGTCAGAAGTTGCAACAGTTTGGGGGGAAACGTTGCTGTGATTGGTCAAAATGATGGGTTGCGAAGATCGGTCCAATTTTGGTGAAACAGTTGTGGTCAGTTGAAAACGGGGGGAAGTTGCGTCATCGGTTGAAAGTTGCAATCTGTCAATTTGAGGGAAAAGTTGCACTGGTTGGTAAAAAGTTGCAGTCTGTCTAGCGACTACTGGTCACATTTCGCTGAGAAAGTTGCAGTGATCAATTGTAAATGTGGAAAAGTTGCATTAATTGGTCAAAAGTTGCATATTAAACCACACTGGTTGGTTGAATTCTCCTTTGTCTCCGTCTTCTTCTTCATCGTCTTCTTCGTCTTCCTCTTATTCTTCCTCTTATTCTTCCTCTTCGTCTTCCTCCTCCCGTGAGACCGACCGAGCAGATAAATGTTAACTGGTGTTTTTATTTAACAGCTGAGGATGAAGCTGAGGTGAAGTTCTCAGCTACAGTCTTTGCTGACGAAGACAAAGAGAAGTTTCTGTCTCAGTGGGTTAACAGCAGTTAGAGAAGAGTCTTATCTAACCAGAGGGGATGTAGACGCTGAAACACTTTCTAAATGTTGTTCATTTAACACATTTCACCTCCTGTATCCAGGGCAACTAACTGAGTTGTCACGTTGGTTAAAGAAAACTAATTTAACACTGAAGCTCATCAAGTTTAGAACCACTGGGCAGATAATTTACGTTCCTGTTGTATATTTAAAAAGTCTGTGGTCGGTCTGAGAATAACCGATGTTGAACTACAGACTTTAATAAATAAATACAAGTTTAATAAATAAAACCAGGACTTTTTCATCTCACGTTTCCTGCGTCTTCTACAAGAAACAAGGAAGTGAGTTCACTGACGGATGGATCAATGTTTACCTGGTAACCATGGTGATGACGGTGATTGGTCAGAAACTGAAGAAAAGTTGCAGTGATTAGTCAAAAATTATAACAATTGGTCAGATTTTTGCTGAAGAAGTTGTGGTGATTGGTTCTGATTACATTGTTACATTGTCACATTGTTACATTGTCACGTTGTTACATTGTCACATTGTTACGTTGTCACGTTGTCACATTGTTAAATTGTCATATTGTTACAGTGTAACGTTGTTACATTGTCTCATTGTCACCTCTCTACCAGAGCAGGTTGTAACAGTCAGATTAAAGATCTAGAAACAATAAGATCTGATCCAACGGTTGAAAATAGTTGGAACATTTCTATAGAAGCTGTAACAACATTCTGATCAGCAGCTGTACCAGCACCATGATGGTGACCTCATGAGAGCAGGTGGTCGGTCAGAGGGTCGGTGGTTCGATTCCCAGCTCCGCTTGACTGTTTGAAAACCTTTTAGGATTTAGAATAATAAACACAACAAAAGAGCTGATGTGGAGGATTCCTCATCTCTGCTGCGACGTGAATGAAACAAAACCACTTCTGTCAGCAGAGACGAAGAGGAAGACAGAAGGTTACATGTTCACATCAGACACCAGCGAAGAAGAGGAGGATGTTTAACGTGTAGATTTTATTTATTTTGAACGTAAAGACACAGAACGTGTTCAACGTACGATGTGATGTTTCTGACTGTTTAACAAGCTGCTAAATCATCAGAGAGGAGGAGGAGGGGTGAGGAGGAACGGGGGGAGGGGTGTGATTCCCTCTCAGGCAAAACGCCGCAGAAACTCAATTGTTTTTCAAAGTGAAAAACCTTGAATCTGAGTCTCGTCTCCCCAGAGAGTCAGCACACGGCTTAACTCTTCTTAGCTGTTTGCAATTTCAAATAAACTTCCACAGGCTGGTGTGTGTGTGTGTGTGGTGTGTGTGTGTGTGTGTGTGTGTGTGTGTGTGTGTAAAAGAAAATAAAAAATTATGCAAGAGAGACTGATTCTTCGAAAAAAAAAAAAAAAACAGAGCGACACGGAAACGAGGGACCAGTGAGGAGAAAAAAAAAAGAGTAATTATATTCAGTGTCTCCGTTTTAATGAAGTGCAGAAGTAATTCCCTCATGAAAGCTGCTGTAATTACCCAAACAGTCTTATTATGTGACAATCATACTTAGAACAAAATGCAGGATGGAAATTACGAGGGGATTTGAAAATTTTATTTCATTTTTGACAAGTTGAGATAATTAAAATACATTTTGTTGTTCTATTTTCGGGGACATGTCGAACTAACACTGGGACAGATTTAACTCTAATCTGGACGTGGGGATGATCGTCTGTTACTGGAATATTTATGAAACATTTTGATCTTAAAGCAGCTGAAAACGAGGCCGTGGAGGATCAACGCAGACGGTTTAATTTTAATGTCTGAATAGATTCATGACAAATCCTCAGTAGAAGAAGCTTCGTATTTAAAACGGGTGGTGTTGAAGGAATAATCCATAGTTTAAAATGTGGTGGTGAGTCTGGACCTGTTGAGTCTCAGATCCACGTCAGACCAGTATGTCGAGGTCACATCCTCTACGAACCGGTGTCTGTCGGTTCAGAGCCGCGATGTTTAAAAGAAACTGATCGGATCTTCGACCGACGACAGAACTGTTCATCGTTTTTATCTCGAGTCAAACTTCACTCAGACGACCACAGGATCAGAGTCAGGTGGTTTCACGTTGTCCTGGCAACCGCGTAAACATCTGTACAGATGTTGTAACAAGTGTGATGTGTGTCATCGTCCAGATGTTGTTCCCAGCGCGTTGTGATCCAGATGTGGTTCCTGATGTGTCATGATCCAGATGTAACTGGTGTGTCTGATCCAGATGTTGTTCCTGATGTGTCTGATCCAGATGTTGTTCCTGATGTGCCTGATCAGATGTTGTTCTAGCGTGTCTGATCCAGATGTTGTTCCTGATGTGTCTGATCCAGATGTTGTTCTAGCGTGTCTGATCCAGATGTTGTTCCTGATGTGTCTGATCCAGATGTTGTTCCTGATGTGTCTGATCCAGATGTTGTTCTAGCGTGTCTGATCCAGATGTTGTTCCCAGCGTGTCTGATCCAGATGTTGTTCCTGATGTGTCTGATCCAGATGTTGTTCCTGATGTGTCTGATCCAGATGTTGTTCCTGATGTGTCTGATCCAGATGTTGTTCCTGATGTGTCTGATCCAGTTGTTGTTCCTGATGTGTCTGATCCAGATGTTGTTCCTGATGTGTCTGATCCAGATGTTGTTCCTGATGTGTCTGATCCAGATGTGTGTCTGAGCAGTAATGGAGCTCAGACTCTCCTCAGTGACCTGTGTTGTTATAAAAGTGTTTGGTTTATTCTTTAACCAGACTCGGTGTCGTTATGGAACCAGGTTCTTCACAGACTCAATGGTCCTAATGATCCACACTGAGTCACTGGTTAAAAACAGGATAATTCCTCAAGTGTTGGACTCTGGAGAGGCCGATGTAACTGAGGTCCACAGGTTTATGTCACTTTATTATTCTACAGTCAGCACACTGAAAACCTTAATACTTTAACATTATTATGACCTGTCCTCAACTCAGCTTAGTCAGCTGACTTGGTTTAATAAGATAAATTAGCCAGGTTAGCTGAAGTAGCTAACTTACCTAAAATAACTTGCTTAGATTGTTCAAGTGACAAAGTTAACTAATGTATCCAAGTTAAAATTAGGAAAGTTAGCTGTGATGAATTAATACGCAAAGTTAGCTAATGTAGCCAAGTTAGCTGAGGTGAGTAAATGAGCTAAAATTGCAAAATTAGCTTAGTTAGCTAATAATAAAATGACTAAATAATTTAAGGTATTAAAATTTATTGGCTTAGCCAAGTTAGCTAGGTTAGCAGAAGTAGTAACTCGCTAAAATAACTCGCTGAAATAGCTCAATTAGCTGAGGTGAGTAAGTTAGCTAAGGAATCACTAAATTAGCTTAGTTAGCTAATAATAATGTGGCTAAATAAGATGAGGTATTTTAATTTAGTGACGTAGCCGAATTAGCAGAGGTGGTTCAATGACGTCATGTGGACGTGGAGTTAAAGATAAAGGTCACATGACCTCAGTAGTGGGAGGGGCTAAAGGTCACACAAAAATCTCAAAAATACAACCCAACAAAACCACATAAAAACTTTATGTGGTTTTCCTGTGATGTTGATCCACAACAGGTTGAAACAAAAGGTGATGCTAATGCTAACGCTAACGCTAACCGTAGCCCGGAGAAGAAACAAACTGAAACAAAGTGAATCAGCGTGTGTCTGTTGATGTTTATAGGGCTGCGTACGTTGAGAGCACGTCAGCGCTGTAACCACGGCGATTAGCTCCTCAAGACGGCAGCTGTAGGTTCACACGTTAGCAGCTAATTGAAACCTGAGTGGCTCAAATCACTTCATGAAGACGCGACGCTGAGGAGCCAGATGTTGTGTTTCTGTAAACACATTCATCTGAACGCAGCAGACGACAAACACTGCTGAGAGCACGGGTCCAGGATCCAGGACCAGGATCAGGATCTGCTGCTCCTGATTAGAATTTGAATGAACCAGAAGATCCTGATTTGAGACCGGATCTGATCTCGTGGCTCATGGAGGTTGTTACTGTTCAGGAGGAGATTTTAATGTTAATTTAATCTCAATCCAGTGACATGTTCATCATGTGATCACTAATCCGCTGATTCGCAGGACTGATATGAAAAAAGTTCATTCATTC
Source organism: Polydactylus sextarius (assembly GCA_016801845.1). NCBI lineage: Eukaryota > Metazoa > Chordata > Actinopteri > Polynemidae > Polydactylus > Polydactylus sextarius. The sequence goes on along the minus strand of CM028908.1, from coordinate 27,604,185 downwards.
ATGATTCGTTCTGTTTCCTGAAGCTGCCGTTTCCTCCTGACTCGACGTTTTATTACACAGACGATTTAAATTATAGTCAAAGATCTGAGGAAAGATTCATGATGAGACACTGAGACAACGACAACGTTTTTATGTGTTGGAAGGAAGAATGAAGAAAAATGAAAAATTAGATTGTTGATGTTAGCTTATTGTTTTCATAGTTAGCAGTTAGCCAGTTGTTTTTTACGTTTTGTTGATGTCAGTTGACTGTCGTTAGCTTGTTGTTGTTGTTGTTAGTTGATCGCCATTAGCTTGTTGTTGTTGTTAGCTTGTTAATCCTCGTTAGCTTGTTGTCATTAGCTGGTTGTCATTGTTGTTGCATCGTTGTCGTTAGCTGATCATCATTAGCTTGTTGTTGTTGTTAGCTTGTTGATCCTCGTTAGCTTGTTGTCATTAGCTGGTTGTTGTCATCGTTAGCCGTTAGACAGTTTTTAGTGTTTTGTTGACATGAAACAAAACGAATCAACAGATTAGAAAGATGCAACAGTCTCAGTCACAGATCATAAAACCGATCGATAGATCAAGGTCGTCTATTATCTTGAGCTTGACTTGAGTTTGAGTGTTGTGACTCAGAGGTTGTGGGTTTGATTCCCACCTCCTCTGGTTCATCAGACAGCGACGCTCTGAGTCAACGTTGATGTTCAGGTCCAGATCGACTCGTGTTTTAGAATAAAGTCAGTTGGTCTTTGATCTGTTTCATATGAGTGTTAGTTTTACAACAACTGTAGTGAGTTCAGCTACGGATCCCTGGAGAGACAAAAAACATGTCGACGTCCACTCAGTTTATTAAAACCTGAAGAGAAATAAAACTATTTAATAAATCCAGGACATGTTTTACTAAAACAAGGTTCATCATTCATCATCATCATCTTTAAACAAATCAATCAATATTTATCAGATCAGAGGCTGAAACAGCTGATTGAGACGTTTTATAAATGAAATCAATCAATCAATCAATCAGTGGACTGTGACCTGGACTCACTGAGGCAGACGATGATGATGTGAATGTGGCTCCTTCACTGATGAAGAGCTCGTGTTCCTCAGTGACACAGCTCCACCTACAGGAGACGACAGGAACTGCAGCTCATTGATGTTGAATGAAAACAGAAAGTTTCACTGTTTCATTTGTTCTCGATGGTTTGAAGAAGAAACGTGAAGCGTTTTAGGTTTTTATCCAGTAGTTGAGCCTGAATATCACAGTATTGATCATCAGTGTGTTTTATTTGACATCACGTCAATTTCAGTTCCTCAGTTTTAAAGATGTTGTTCTTTATCCTCCAGGAACAGAAAATAAAACCTATAAACGACGAGTGCTGCAGCAGACTGCTGCTCTGTCACAAACAGACTCTGTAGGTCGTCAGTCGTTGTTGTTGTTGTTTAAATTAAAGACAAATGTGTCACATGTTGGACATTTAAAATAAAACGTGTGTTTACAAGATCAGACTGATCAAGTTCAGCAGCTTCTTATAAATATTATCAGATAAATGTCATAATATAAAATAATATTGTCAGTGATGCATTAAATCTCCTGTTGATGATGATCAGCTGTTTGATTTACACCAGATGTGTCTGGGCGGTGGTTGTTATTGTTGTTAACTGATCATTGTTGTTAGCTAGTTGTTGTTAGCTGAACAAAAAACAAGCTAACAACAACTAGTTAACAACAATGATCAGCTAACGACAACTAGCTCACTACATCCAGCTAACAACTGAAAACAACCAGCTAACAACTAGCGAATTATAACTAACTAAAACAACGGGCTGACAACAACTAGCTAAAGCAGCTAGCTAACAACAATAAGCTAGCAACTAGCTAACAACAAGCTAACTACAACTTGCTAAAACAGCTAGCTAAAAACAAGCTAACAACTGGCTTACAACAACTAGCTTTAAAAACAAGCTAACAACAATGATCAGTTAACTACAACTAGCTAAAAACAACTAGCTGAAGGAAACATCAGAGATGTTCCTCCGTCCTCAGATTCACCAGTGGTTATGTTAAAGTGTAGAGAAGGAAGAATAAAGTGTAGAGGAGGGTGGAGACGGAGGTAGAATAAAGGACAAGATGAATAAAACTCGCCGGCGGTGGAATAAAGAGGAAGTCGATCTAAATAAAGAGTTTAAATGACCGGGAGGGATTTTTATGTAAAAGTGAAACACAAGAGACCAGAACATGAACAACATGAACTAAACCAGAGAAAAGACCAGTCGGTTTATTAACCAGGTGACGTGACCACGTGTTTGTTATTGATATGAATCATCATTGATCAGTCGATCAGATTGATCCAGAGATAATTAAATGTTACAGGTCATTTCTGATCAGTCTCTCGACGGGACAAACTTCAACTGTCTGGTTTTATTTATTGTCTTGTTTAGTGTGGTTGCCATGGTTACCAACTAGTCGTGTTGGTGTTTGTTGATGAACCAGTGTTGAACCAGTGATGGGTAAAGGTAGCGCCCCCTGGTGGTCGGCTACATGTTAACAGATGATCCAAACTAAAACATCAACGTCCACGTCAGAGAAACGTTTCTGTCGCTGGTTTCAGTTTTTATATATATTGTTGTTGTTGTTATTGTTGTTAGCTGCTCATCGTTAGCTTGTCGCTGTCGTTGTTGTTTCAGTTTCTTGTATAATGTTGTTTACCCTGCTAATGCTAACGCTAACACTAACAGCAGCTCCTCTAGTCTCCTAGGACATCCAACATGGCTGATCACAAGTTCTGTGTTTTAATCTAATTTTCAGATAATAATTGTTATTTATGGAGCTTCATAAACAACAAAGAATTGGAAGTGATTATTTATTTTGACAGGGATACAACGATGGAACAGTTTCTTTCTGCTGTTTTTTATTTTCCTTTCAAACAAGACAAGGAAACACGCTGGATCTAATCCCACCGATCTGAAAATGAAGGTTTTGTTTCTGTTTTTTATTCAGTCAGAAGGTGTCGAGGTCGCGTCGGCGTCGACGCTGTCAACGATACAAACTGAGAGAATGTAAATGAAATTCAGAGAAAGAAACGGGACGACGTGTTGATTCAAACCTGCAGAGACGAAGACGATGAAGAAGAAGAAGGTGTCGCCCTGTTTCTGCTCCTGATTAACTATTTACAACTTAAGATTAGAGACGACTTGAATTATTAAGGCGACGCTCGGCGGGGAGAGGAGGGAGGAAGGAAGTGATTCAGGTTTAGACGAGGAGACGCGGGGATCGAGGCGAAGGACGAGCGGCTCACCGGGGACCAGGCGGGTTTAACTGAGGAGACGAGAGAGACGGCAGAGGATTCTGGGTAATAACAGCAGGGATTGACCGGTGTAGTGGGGAGAGAGCAGTGATGTGTGACGGTAACCTCAGACTTTACCTCTTCACTCGTCACACTCTGACCACAGACATTTGTCTTCATTTAATAAACAATAATAATAATCAATATTATTATTATCAACCAACTTAAAGAGAGAAGAGTCGTCACCAGTGTTCATCAGTCTTCAGTCAAACTGTTAACAAACAAACAAACAAACAAACTGACAAAATTCAACAGAAACATGAACAAATAAAAGTATAAAACGGGAGAAAACGACCTGACAGGACTGAAGAAGATCGTTGGACAATGATGGAACTAAACACATCGTTCAATCAGGAAACTGTAGCAAAACGTAAGAAGATTTAAAAAAACATAGAACGGAAATAAACAAAGTGAAGCAAAAGAAAATACAGGTATATGTAACAAAACAACAAAATAAAATATAACGATACAAAATGTTGCGAAATGTAAGAAAATATAACAGAACATAACAAAATGTGACAAAATGCATAAAGAAAAAATATAACAAAAAAACATAAAATGCTAAAAAACAAAATTCAAATAAAATGTGAGGAAACGTAACAAAATGAAATTTAACGAAACAAAACGTCAGGAAACTTCAGAAGTGTAAAACAGTAAAATGTTGCAAAACAACAAAATGTAACAAACGTACAGAAACTTAACAAAATGAAACGTAACGTTGTGAAATGTAATAAAACGTAATGAAACGCAGTGAAACATTGTGATGCTGAACTCAGCCTGGCTGTGAACAGGAGCTGCCACGTTGAGCAGAACGACTGAACGTTTCTAATTAAAACCATTTAACACGTCGCCTTAATGAACCAGTGGCTCTTCCTGTTTTCATCCCTTCAGCCTTGTTTAGGTGAACGTTTCTGTCCGTTGACATCGTCACATCCGCTGCTCTGAGACGAACAGTGGAATTTAAATACTAAATATAAGACGAGTGGATGTTTTCTGACGATAACGTGTTTCAGAGCAGCCCGACGACCGTTAAAGTCACATCTGTGACACTTAGTGACTTTAAGGTTTGTGAATTATTAATTCTGAATAACGGTTTGTCCCCGAATGACCTTTTTCTGCTTTTAATGAAGGTTAAATAATTAAATAAACGTGAGGCTTGTTTTGCCCCGAGGGCTGCTTTTATCTGACCTACTGAATATTATTCACTAGATTATCAACAGCCTTTCTTCCGGAACAATGCCCCAGAGAAGAAAGACGAGAAGACGAGCGTGACTTCCTGACATCGTTGTCTGTGTGTGTGTGTGTGTGTGTGTGTGTGTGTGTGTGTGTGTGTGTGTGTGTGTGTGTGTGTGTGTGTGTGTGTGTGTCTGTCTGTCTGTCTGTCTGTCTGTGTGTGTCTGTCTGTCTGTGTCTGTGTGTGTGTGTGTGTCTGTGTGTGTGTGTGTGTGAGAGAATAATACGCCTCTGTGCATGTGTCTGTGTTTATTTGCTGTATTATCAGTTGGAGCTGAGACATAAAACATAATAATAATAATAATATAAAGAACGTCCTGTAGAACAAATACACTCGTTATCTTTGACCTTTGAGTCAAATCACATGATCACGTGCGGAGATGATCAGAAAACAATCTTTCTAATAACCACCAGAATCTCTGTCGTCACGGCAACGTCTCTGTTCAACATGGTGGATCTTTGATCTTTGGTCTTTGATCTTTGAGGTGAAGTGTAGCCACGGTTCCTACCCAGAATCCATTGCTCTAAAGGTTCTTTCATGTTCAGCAGATTATTTTGTAAAGGTTCCAGATGGTTTAAGTGTAGTTCAGTTTAAATGTGACATGAAAAAGAACATTTTTAAAGTGAAGTGTTTACGTTACATCCTACTCCTGTTGCCTAGCAACCACATCCAACAACAACTACAACATCTTTTACCAACATTAAAAGAAAAAAAACAAACATTTATGTTTTTTTTTAGTTAAGTTTGTTACCGTAGTAACATAGCTACTTATCCTATTAAGATAGCTTAGCCAGTTCAACCTTTTTTATTGTGAAGGATCCAACTGTTGTAGCTTCATGTTTCAGGGAAAAAAAGTTAGCTACGTTAGCTAATTTAGTGCTACATTAATTAAGTTGTTACCTTAGTAGCATAGCTACTTTGACTAATCTAACTTATTTAGTTACCTTACCTTATTTAACCACCTGAGATAAATTAGCAACTTCAGCTAACTTTGCTACGTTTGCTAACTTAGCTAATCTATAAACCTTCAATATTCTTCTATACCTTAGGAAATTTAGCTATTTTAGCTAACGTAACGAGACAGACTAGTCTGTATCAGTCACTAGATAGTGATGCTAACATGGCTACGTTAGCTAGTGTAGCTAGTTTAGATCCCGTAGCTATCTTGACACATTGGGTAATTTTGTACATTTTTAGCTTAATTAGCTACGATTGTTAACTTATTATTTAGCAACGTCAGCTAACCTAGCTAGTTGTTAGATGTGTTAGCCAACTTTGTGACCTCAGTAGTTTAACTGTTTCCGCTAATTTGACTACGTTAGCTGCTAATTTAGCCACCTGCACTAACTAACAGCTAATTTTCTGATGGTCTAGCCAACCAAGCTAATTTAACCAAGCTAATTTAACCAAGCTTATTTAGATTCTTCATCCAGCTCTACTGACGAGTTTCTGTCGTGTGCGGCTGCAGGATTTAGGACGGTTTGTGAACAGATGAAAACCTTCCCAGTTCACTCTGATGTGTCTTTTGTGTTTCAGATTGAAGCGGCTGTAAATTGTTTGGCTGTTATTCATTTGTCCGTGATGATTGTAGAGCCGGCGTCCGGCGCGATGACAGTAATCACCACGACGATAACGTCGACCGTGACAGTGATTATGATGAAGGAGCCAATAACGGTAATGACAGTAGATAGTGGCGGCATGAGAGAGACGAATGAATTAAGCCTGGAACAGGAAATAAACGCTGCACCTGATGTTTAGAGAGAAGATATCTGCATAACAACACAAAAAGACTCTGGTGGCCTCTTCCCGTCTTGTTCTGGAAACAACGTGTCTCTTTCTGAATCGAGCAGCAGGTGTTGAGATAAATAAGTGTTGATAAATGTTGATAAACTGCTCCGATTGTTCTATTGTTAGTAAAATAAGAAGCTTTAACACCAACAAACTCAGTGATGAAGGAATATGACAAAACTTACGTCAGCCATGTTGGATTTCTTACGGAACCACAGAGGCTGTTAGCATTAGCATGAGCTAACTAGCTTAAGTCACCAGCTAACTTTGTTGTTCTCGGGCGGATTTAAAGGAGCCGTTGGAAAGAGGCGGTCCTGCTACGTCAGCTAACCTGGCTAGCTGGAGGCTAACTTTAGAAACCATAGCCAACACTGATACTTGAGGTGATTTAGCTTTTTCAGCTAACTTGGCTAGTTCAGCTAACCTAGTTTATTTACCATAGCTTATTAAACTATCTCAACAAACCTACTCTGTTGCCTCCACAAGCTAAGAGGGGATGTTAGCTTCAGTAAGAACACTGTGAATTAGCCAAACTAAGTTAGCGAGACTAAAAATTAGCTGTTAGCTAGTACAGGAGGCTAAATTAACAAAGGTATGTAAGTAATTTAAGTTAACTAATGTAGTCAAGTTAGCTGTGGTGGCTAAATAAGTTACAGTGGCTAATTCAGCTAAACTTTGCTAAGTTAGCTAACGTAGCCAGGCAGTTAGCATTTAGCTCAAATGCTAACATTTAGCTTTTTCAGTAGAAAGTCTCTGTCCCAAGATGAACGGTCTGATGTAACGACACCAAACATGTTGCATTATGGGAAATGTGGGAATCAACAACACTACCTCTGTTAAACATTAATTAACGAGATAATGAAAATGATAATTAATCAAAATCAGTTACTAACACACTGATGTGACTTGTATGTTTTATTAAAAACTAGTTGGTATAATTAGTGAATCACTTCCTGGTCACATGGTGTCGGACTAACGAATGTTGATCCTTAAACTTCTGACAAGCAGGTGACCTGAGGCTGCTCTCTCATTGGCTCTGATTGTGATTGGTTCTCGACACCTGTCAATCAAAACACATCCTGTCAGGTCCTGATCAGGTGACGAGAGACGGATGAGACCAGATACAACTTTAAAGAAAATGAATGAAGTTTAGTTTGTTTTTATCAAACATCCTTTCATACAGAAACATTTAGAGAGTTTAGAGAAAACACTTATTACCAGTCACCACTCATCAGATTGATGCTTCATCATCATCGTCGTCGTCATGACGTGACGTTAGAATGTTTGTCACAATGTTTCATTTCTGTGGATTTTTAAAAATTTAAATCTAAATGAGATTCAGCTTCAGGTTTGAGCAGAAATTTACTTTCTCAGGACGTTGGGTGTTAGGACTTGACTACACCTCCCTCTACACACCTCCCTCTACACACCTCCCTCTACACACCTCCCTCTACACACCTCCCTCTACACACCTCCCTCTACACACCTCCTCCGCCACCTCCTCCACCTCCCACCTCCTCCACCTCCTCCTCCACCTCCTCCACCTCCTCCGCCACCTCCTCGTATTAACCATAGTGATGGAGCCTCGGTGACCTTGATGTGGTGACCAGCCTTGACTCTTTGATTTAATACGTTGTTGGTTGATCAAACACACACACTTCAAAGTGAGTCAGGATCAACACTTACCATCTTCCACCAGGACATGAAGGTGTGTTAAGGTGTTTTACATGAGTCGAACTTTTGTTGAGCTTCGTAGTTTGATGCTCGTCTTGGTCTTAGATGAGAGGTGACGTGTCCCGTCTGTCTAAACGCTCCAGTTTGTGGTGGAGGTTGATGTTTCCTGTCTCCTGGAGGCCGCTGACGTCCAACGCTCTCATTTCTCTTTTATTCTCAAATGTGTTGAGACCAGACTGACGTGGACTCAGCTGACATCAGTCGAGTGTTTGTCCTCCAGAGGATAAACACTCTGATAAACACCTGTTCTCACCAACGCTGACACAGACACAGTCGATTTAAGATACAGAACCAGGACACGTCAGCATGTATTTACTTATTTATTATAAAGGCGCTACATGGACGTTGTTGCTAACGCTGCCTAGCTAACGTTAGCTTCGACAGATACAGTTCATCACAGTTTGGTTCCTCCTCCACGTGAATGTGGTGAGTGGAGTCAAACTGCTGCGACGTCACGACACTAAAACATCAGTAAACATTAATGGACATGGAGGAGATGCTGTACTTGTTGCTGGGTTAGCTTACGACCAGGTAGCTCCTCCTCCTCCTCTCCTCACACCAGAGACCTGGAGAGATGAGACCAGACACAGACTCTCTAGAAAACAGGGACTCAAACTTTGAGAAGTTAACAAACATCAGAGACAGTGTTTCTAGACGTTGACCAGAGTTTCAACATTAAACTTCTCTGTGTGTGATCTTATTTCCTGTCTCTCTACACTGTGTCTGTCATTAAAGACTAAAATAATGACAAGAAATAAAAACCCACTACTAAATGATCGTGTTGCTACTACAGGTCATGTGCTTGTTTGCTAATTTGGGTCTTGTTGTATTGTCTCAAATTTGGGAAAATGGCTCTTGAAGAAGATATAAACACACACACACACACACATATATATATATATATATATAGTATTTTACAGTAATGTAACAACATCAGATAACCTCAGTTACTGACAGGACAAGACAGATGACATCTGGGATCATATGGAGGTAAAACATGACGTGAGCAGCAGCAGATGTGTGAGGTAGAATCAGTGTTGCTGCTGTTACATTATGGACGAGGCAGCAGGTCTGTGTGTGTCAGTGATCAGGACTCTGACACGTCGGAGGAGAAGCTGATGCAGAATTTAGCGGTTTGTGTCCTGATGCGGTGGAGGCTCCTGTCTGATGACAGCAGGTCGACAGAGGAGTCGGTCCGGATCCAGAAGCTCTGCTCACTGCTGTGATCTCAGCAGTTGTTCTCATGACGTGTTGCAGCATCTTTCATTCCTGAGTTAAGTGAAGTTACCAAACCACAGCTGGTCAGGACCGTGACTCAGATCGATAACTGATCATTTCTGGTCCATATGTGAACAGTCCAAACACCCAGACCCCTTTAAACCGAACCGAACTCAGACCACCTCAGGACGTGGTCTCAGTCCGGTTCTCTTTAAGTCCATGGTACAGTTCAGAACCCAGAGCCTCTGGTTCCTCTTCACCTTAGTTTCAAGCAGCGGTTTGTGACGGGTCCATGTGGTCGTAGCCCAGGTCGGCGTCACGACAACACGTCAGGACATTTGTTATAACATGTGCACCGGTCGGTTTCTAATGACCATTTGCAGCAGCGGAGACTTGTGGAGGAAGGAGGAGACAGATGGACTTTATTGATCTGTCTGTCTCCAGCAGCTGTAGGCATCTAATAGTGCAACTGACACCTTAAGTTGGTTCAGTAAATCAGACAGGACAGGACCGTCCCTGGTTTGATGACCTGGGTGAAAACTACCCAGAATGCCGAGCAGTTCTCTAGAGAAGCTACGGTGTGAACAGAAAGAGGACTGAGACCGACCACAGCTGAAGACCAGGAAGAGAAGCCAGTCCTCTTTCACTATGTGAACACAAACTCAACTGGGTCTGGTTTCTGTTGGTCCAGTTTTAGAGGACTGGGTTCAGTTTGTTAAAGGGACCAAGTAAAAACAGCCTTGTTGCTGTAGACGGTGGTGGTCTGAGGACGTTAAACACGTGGCAGCATGTGGACGGAGATTTCTTCTTCTTCTTTGTTCCTCTCTCTGGTCACACTGAGCTACACTGTCCAACACTGCCCCCGGTGGTTTCTGGTGGTTTTACTGTTTTTGATGCTGCTGATACGGATCAATAAGATCCTGAAAACCACCACATTATTAACGTGATGCGTCCGTGTGTCGTCTGTAGAGAATAAATGATCCTGTAGTGACAGGTCAGTGTTGTGGCAGCTCCTCTGTTCAACCCGTCATCGTTGTTACTGACGACGTCAGTAAATAACACGGATGTAAACAACGAAGCAGCAGAGCTGAGGTAGATTCACTGTGGGTTTTGTTCTTCAGTCTGAAGTGAGCGTCAGTAACAGTTAACCAGAGAAATATGCTTCGACATAAACATCAGCACAAATAGCAAAGCATTGTGGGTCGTCTGACGCCACCGTTGAGCCGCTGACTGAGTGTTTCTCAGTCAACAGAGACACTTTCTGTCAGAAGGAGGTTGAACTTTGACCTTTTGACTGAAAAACTGTCGCTGTCGCCTGATTCAGAGGATTAAAGGTCAGATGGCTGCGTTTTAAACAGGAGCTCATGGTGACACAGTCTAAAAGAAGAGAACCAGACCTCAAGATGATGATGATGATGATTAACAGGCTAGCGGCGTTTACGGGAAATAAATTTGATGTAGTGAGATCAATCCAACACAGGGAGAAAACCACAAACAAGACATTCCTCAGTTTGCCAGTAGGTGGCGCTATACCTGACAGGGATGTCATGGTGAAGACAGTGTCCACTGACATGTGCTGAGACTTTATGTTTGTTAATATTCATCATGTTGCCATTTCAACACAGTAACATCATCAACATCTTCATCACGTCTGTTAAATCTGACCTGAATCTGATGATCCCTCATGTCCTGGTCCACACTGTCTGACGCTACAGTGACTCTGAAGTCAGGTCAGTCTGGTCGACCTGTTTATTCTCTTCTCTTCCTGATCTTTAAAACTCAGAGACCAATGAAAAACGAGCTTTTTCACCGGTGCTGGTTTAACGTGATGACGCACTGGTTCAGCGACGACGTGTTCACAGGTCTACGGTCTTTACCAGACTGAGCTCCGTCGACCAGCCCGGTGCCACAGTCGGACTGTCGTCTATGAGAAATCACTTCAAACTGATCATGTGACCAAACACAAACAAACCCAAACACCTCAGCTCCTGGTGGTGGAAATTTGTTTTATTAAGTTTCGAGTCGTCCACAGCACCGCCTCATTTCCTGTCGTGTGGCGAGCTGCTAAAATTCATCATGTCGACATAGTTTGAGATATCAAACTCATGAAGATCAGATCAATACTTCCAAAGTCGTCCCCCAGTAACAGCGAGGCTCCAGCCACATTTGGACCTGGTTCTTCGTTGTCCTGATGACGTCGTCGTCTCGGGTCAGTCCCTGAGATCAGTAAACTATCTCTGATAACGGTACGTTTGCTTCTGTGCAGACGTGCGACCGAAGCGTTTCCGTTATACTCGGTACTTGTGTCCACACTGAACCAGTCGTGACTCAGCAGAATGAACTGACCTTCAGACGTTATGTAAAGACGTGACTCGGCAGAAATGCGGACATGTCTGCGTCCGATCAAAGTTTAGACAAACACTGCGGCCTGATGAGAGTTCAGCTCCGTTTGTCCTGAGGTGAGTTATCGTCTGTTCACCTTGTGTGTGTTTGAGCAGAAGATAAAAGTCCAGCGTCGTCCAACTTTTCCAGTCACATCGACAGATAAGGAGGAACATGAAGGTTTACCTGCTGCTGCTGCTGCTGCTGCCGCTCTGCTCAGGTACTAACACACAGTCTGACCTTGGTCTCAGGTACATGATGACAGACGTTATATAAAATCCATGTTTGATTTTACACATATTAAAATGTGGTGTGTACCAGGACTGGTCTGAATGAATCTGCATCAGTGGAGCACAGTGTTTCTGAGGAGCTGAACGTCTGACTCTGACTCTAACGAGACGATTCTTTGTCGTGATCGAGAAGAGTCGACTCCTCAGTCGACAGCTGCTCCTGCTCGTCTCTGCTGAGAGTAATGAGTCTAGGTCAGGTGGTCTACGTCCGGTCCACGAGTCCTCTGATCGTTAACATGAAGAACAGATAAATGATGAAACGTGTCCTGGTTTTAACATGTGATGTTAGTGAATGTTAAAGATAATGTTTGACATGGAGAGAGTCTGTTTAGTGACAGGCAGCAAACGTTACTGTAGGTTTAGTGTGAGACCAGGTAGCGACTACAACGCTGGTCTCTGACGCTAACGTTAGCTTAACAGCAGCTACGCTAACCTAAGAAAACATGTGACCTGGTCAGTTTTATCACCTGCTCCTCGTTCTCTCTTCAGGGAAGAGACGGGGAAAGAAACTGACGTGACGTCACCGACCAGACTGGTTGGTTCAACGTCGAACCAGTTAAATCAACAATTACACCACAAACACAGTGTTGACTCACTGATGGTTTCATTTAAATTAACATACAGGACGTGTGTGATTCAGGGTCAGAGTGGATCAGAGAATAACTTTATCTCCGTTGACTTTCATTCTTTTTTTTTTTATCCAAGGACCAGTAGGTCACCTTGACTTATCCAGGCAGGAGGGGGCGGGACTTTACTTTGATGGACACACCATGTGGCCAATCACGTGCCAGGACAGACCAGGATCATACCACTGTGTGAAAGAAGGGAGGGGGCTGATTTAAATACGAGGACTTCAGGATTAGAATAGTTTTTATTATGTTGTTCAGTGACAGAGACACCAGCAAGAAAACAGACGATACAACGAGTCAGATAAAAAACACAATCTTGTAAAATTATAATATATACAACTGAAAAATACCAGAGAAGGACTCTGAAAGTGGTGCAAAATGAATATATATGTTCAAGGATTCAAGGATTCAAGGATTCAAGGAGCTTTATTGTCGTTACATCTAATGTTAGAAACATGAGGTGAAGAGAAACTAGATTCCCTGGTCCTGGTGTGAGCCCAGTAGAGTAAGAACAAAATCAAGTAGAGAAAAGAATAAACTATGAATATAAAATAAACATTATAAACAGGATTTAAATATAAAACGTACATATACAAAACATTCATTATTACTAAATTAGACTAAAATAGACCAGAATAAAAAATCATATTAGATCATATTACATGAAGTTAATGTAAAAGAATGACGTGGGTGAGTCAGGTGACGTCTGGGTGTTTGTGTTGCAGCGCAGCGTTTCCACATCGAGTGTTACGGTGAAGATTTTCTAATGGTCAGAAACCAGCTGCTGCAGTGTAGCAGCCGCGTGCAACAGGCCTGTTACACACGAGGTGAGTCTGCACCGGCTGTTCCTGTCACAGACTCACCTGCGGCGTCAGCGTCTCGGTGTTTACAGGCGACGGTGGGTTTGGTGACGTTGTTCGTCTCTGGTCTGTTGACAGATAATGGAGAAAAAGGCTGCACTCGACTGGAGCTGTGCTCTCACCGCGGTTGGACCTGTTGCCACAGCGACCGCTGCAATCACTCTGGCCAGGGACGCTCATGATGTCACATGATGTCACATGATGTCACATGATGTTGAATAAAGTTTGGGCTCAGTGTGTCAACATGAGTATTTACTGTTTCTGTACTTTGATCTGAACCAGCAGCACAACAGGTTTGTGACTGGAGAGAAACTAATGTTACTGTTAGTTACAGTAACATTAAATCACTAGTCCTCCACTGTCTCCTCTGGAGAATAACAGACACAACTACAATAGTTAAAACTTGATATTTAATGTCAGGATGTGAAAAGTTTCATTTGTATTGTAACAATCTGGAGTTTAATCCACATCAGCTGTGGAAACGAGCTACAAACTGGTTGAAAACATCAGTCGCTGTGAGATTTAAAGTTAAAAGTACGATGACCAAGAGTAAAACATCAATCAGACGAGTTTAGAGAAAGTTGATGTTTTGTAATTTCAACCTAAAGAGTCATAACAACAGTGTGAGGAACATAGAGTTGAGTGGAGACAAATGTCTATGTTTTAAACCAGTGTCAGACTCAAACTAACATGTGACTTGTGGTAGTGAGGAGAGGGATCCTACAGACAAACCAACGTGTCTCAACTTTGTAAATGTCCAGACTGATTCTTTGTTTAGAAGCTTTAATCTTTCAGTTCAGTTCCCAACCTGAAAGAGTTAATCTGCGTCGCGCGGCTGCTGGTATCTGATGAGATTAAGTGAAGATGAACACGACGACCTCACGTCTGTGCAGAGGAAATAACGAGTCAACGAGCCGTTTCTCTCTGATCTCAGCTCGTCTGAGATGAAACCAGACGATGGAGCTGCAGGTGTTCGTCCAACACGTCGAGCTGCTGCAGGTTTCATCTTCATCAACACGTCAGTGTCCTCGCTGCTGCTGCAGCCGACGACTTCATCACCATCGTTAACTCGGTCTCATTTATACTGAAATAAACTTCAACACTGATTTTCAACTGACGACGTCGACCAAAGAAACATGATGAAGACGTTTGTCTGATGATGATGATGATGATGATGATGATGATGATGACGTAGCTCAAACCGTCTGTTCACACTGATCCAGGATCAGGTCAACAGCGTAGTCCAGGTCCTCGACCTAGTGTTTAAAGAAGCGTCGAGGTCATGTGATCATCAGGTGGGCGTGGCTTCCTGTTCAGACGTACTACACCGCCGCCATCTTGTCTGACCTTTGACCTGGATGTTTACATCAACGTCATGACTTTGGCTTGAAACTGAAGGTTAGCTAGCACGGCTAGTTAGCATCACAGCTAGTTAGCATCAGTCAAAGCTGCCATGTTTTCCTCATCGTGACGTGAACGACTACGAACATGTTTTATCACTGAACCGTCTGTGTTTTAATGTAACTTGTTACTTTTGAAGGTTTGTATATAAACTGGTAGAATCAGTTCTACATCACGTCTGACACTTTATCTCTAAAACTTCTCTGATGATTTGTCGTTTTAAGTTTTGTCTTCGCTAAGTGTTGTTAGCGCTGCGCTAACGAGCAGACTTAGACTGATCATGTGTGTTGATCTATGAAAACACGTGACCTCTGACCTCCCTGTGTCGTACAGACACAACCACACTACTTCCTGTGTCCATCCTTTCAAATTAAAAGCCTCGTATTTGCTTGGTTCCTTCATGATGCTGCAGCAGCAGGTTTCACTGTAACATCTGGTCTCACTGACAAACTTCTTGAACCTGCTTCTTCTTGTAAATAAACATCAACTCAGCTGAAGATCAAACCGGTTGGAGGATGAGGAGTCTATCATGTTGTCAGACGGCGCCATCTGCTGGCAGCTCAGTCAACTCACACTCAACACTGTTACTTTGACACTTGACAGATTTAGTTCCTGTCTGGTTTCATCCACATCCACTAGATAAAGACACTGAGGTTGTTTTCACTTGGTCCCTTTAAACGAACTGAACCCAGTCCTCTAAAACTGGACCAACAGAAACCAGACCCAGTTGAGTTTGTGTTCACATAGTGAAAGAGGACTGGCTTCTCTGTCTGGTCGGTCTCAGTCCTCTTTCTGTTCACACTGTAGCTTCTCTAGAGAACTGCTCGGCATTCTGGGTAGTTTTCACCCAGGTCATCAAACCAGGGACGGTCACTGAACAGGTCAGATCAGCTTTTTCTGCTTTTTTGTGTGACAATATAGACTTAGACTCACAATGTTATGGATGAAATGTGTTTTATTTGGAAGTGATTTAGTCACCAACGTGAGTGTTAGTTGAACTATGTCTATAGCTGCTACCCCCAAATACCCCAGACCGTACCCAGACCATCTCCTGAGGTGAAACGGTTCAGTTTAAAGGGGTCTGACTGCTCTTAGACTCACATATGAGTCAAAAATGATCAGGTATTGATCTGAGCTCACTTTAAGGGCTGACGTGTGAAAACACTGTAACTGTATAAAGGCAGAAGGTTCCAGTTCTTTAAAGAACAAAGTGAAGTTTGTTTCAACCATTAAAATCAGATTCAGATGATGAAATTACCCAGGATGCTTTGTGAGAAGAAAGATGGCGTCTAGTTCAGGAAGAGAAACCGACTAAAGATAAGTGCTGAGTTTCTTGGGGACAGAACAGGTTTGTGGCATTTCAAGTCATTTTAACTGGTAAAACTGATTTGACTCATGAGTAAGTTGAGTTCGACTCCGTCACAGAACGAATTCAACCTGTAAGTCGTGTTTACAAAGTGTAGTGGTTGAGGGGCAGAAGTGCTCGTACACGTGATCAATTTCAAGTTGATTGTGAAGCACAAAGATAATGTGGTGAGTGTGAAGTTTCAGTAAGAAATCGACAGTTGTTGGTACATGAGGCGCCATGTTTATATGAACCAACAGGAAGCTACAGTAACGTCAGCGCTACATGTAGCATCGTAGCATCGTAGCAGAAGTTACTGGTTTCTCTTCATGTCTGTTTACAACAAAGTAGTTTGTCTGTTATCATCCTACATCATGAACACGTCACTAAGTGATGTCAACCTCTAACACTTCATCTGCCTTTAGACCAATAGTTTCTATAGTTTAGACTGTTGTTACGTCGTAGTGTGTGAATGTCAACAGGGTAGTTTAGTCTCAAATGGTTGTTCACTGACCAGAAATGAGGATCAACGTCTTCTTCTTCTTCTTTTTAACGGTGAATCATCATCAAACTTTTGTTTTTATTTTCTTTAAGTTTTTTTGTTTGTTTGTTTTTTATTGAAGAATAAAAATAAAACAAACTTTATTTAGATTGTTAAATCCCCATGTATCTATTTTACCAGCTGTCGACACTAGAGGGCAGCGTCTCCCTGAACAACACACACACACACACACACACACACACACACACACACACACACACACACACACACACACACTGTGTTTATCTCTGTTTCTATCTGAACTCATCTATCACACAGACACACTTCACCTCTGTATCTCCTTGTATCTATTGTCAACATAGTTATATTAGGAACACATTCCTGTGTGTGTGTGTGTGTGTGTGTTGTGTGTGTGTGTGTGTGTGTGTGTGTGTGTGTGTGTGTGTCACACCTGTTTATCCATTTCTTTCCTGCCTCTTTAGGGCCTCTTCAACATGTCACTGCTCCTCTTCATGCTCACCCACACACACTCCTAATATAACTATGTTAACAATAGCTACACACACACACACACACACACACACACACACACAGCCACCAGCTGCGTTATGTTGATGGGGACGTAGCCGAGACGTCTCTGTTGTCTCGTGTCCGATGGTTAAAACGTCTGTGAACTAAACGTTTTAATTCGACGTCGTGACTCGGTAACTTGTGTTTAACTCAAACACAAACGACGTGCGGAGGCAGAACCTGGTCACGCTGAAACCACAGAGTCCTGGGTGATTCACACAAGACTTGTCAGGTCCAGGTTCTAGTCCTGGTCCTGGTCCTGGTCCTGGACCTGGTCCTGGTCCTGGACCTGGTCCTGGACCTGGTCCTGGACCTGGTCCTGGCCCTGGACCTGGTCCTGGTCCTGGTCCTGGTCCTGGTCCTGGACCTGGTCATGGTCCTGGTCCTGGTCCTGGTCCTGGACCTGGTCCTGGACCTGGTCCTGGACCTGGTCCTGGCCCTGGACCTGGTCCTGGTCCTGGTCATGGTCCTGGTCCTGGTCCTGGTCCTGGTCCTGGTCCTGGACCTGGTCATGGTCCTGGACCTGGTCCTGGTCCTGGGTCACCACAGATCAGTCGCTACCTGATCAACAACATGTTTGACACATTTTCAGCAAAGAAAAGTTTAAAAACGAACATTTGTGTCAGAAACTTGTCGTTTCTTCTTCTTCTGCTGTTCATTGGATGTAGATAAACAGCTGATGGTTGCTCCGGCGCCACCAGCTGGTGAAGAGTGAGAACTACACAACATTTAGTTGTTTTTATGTTGGATACGTTATTTTTATTTCATCATAGTTTTAACTTTAATACTTTACTGTTTCAGACGTTTTCGTTTATTCATCAACTGACTGTTTCTCCTCATTTCTCATATCATTAATATTTTCTGTTATAATTATTTAGTCTTTGTTTCTGCTGAAATCACTTTAGATTTATCCTTCATGTTTAATATCAAACGAACATATTTATGGTCTGAGACATGAAACAAACGACAGTTTAATATTTTCTATTTTATCAAATATAAATGAGTAAATGTCTCTTATAAAACAGAGAAAATGTTTTATTTATTCTTTCTGAGACAAATCTGGACGTCACAATGTTTTAACTTTGACCAAGTCAGTTCGCTGCGTCAGCAGCTGATTGAACGGCAGCGTCTCCTTTTTCTTACTTTTTTCCTCTTTTTCCGTAAACTTTTAAACATTTTAAGTAAAACGTTTTTCCTTTATATTAGTGCGGATTATTTCTCCTTTTCTTTTTTTTTCTTGGGTTGTTTTTTCTCCTGTTTTTGTTTGTGACTGTAACAACCAGAGAGACGTTGAACCGTCGACTGATTGTTCCTCCAGTGATCAGCTGACGACACTGAGCTGCTCAGAGATACGACCCAACCAGAGACCCCAGATCCTGGTGGAGATCAGGTGGATGAAGAGCAGAGTAAAGACGCTACAACCCATCATTAGGTCTGTAACTATGGTGAATGTACGATCTGTCCCCGTCAGATGAAGAAGTGACGCTCTGACCAGCTACAGAGCAGCATCATGTGTCTCACTGAGACCTGTCAGAGGACAGGGAGGTAACGAGACGACCAGAGGATGGTGATGTTTATTAAGGAGAGATGCAGTAACCTGGAGCACATCAGTGTTACTGAGCAGCTGCTCTGGACGTTGAGCTGTTTGTTGTCAGCGTCTGGTCCAACTACATCAGAGCAGTTCTCTCAAGTCATGGTGATAACTCGCTGTCGACCGACGCTACAGCTACTGTGACTCTGTCATGTTCTATTCTAGTCTCCATCGTGTCCTGGGTCGTCCCAAACCTCCCTCAGGAGACGTCATAACCAGACGCTCCATCCACCTCAGCTGTCTCGTCTCTACGTGGACGAGCAGCAGCTCTGCTCTGAGCTCCAACCGGTCCAACATCCCTACGGAGGAAGATCATTTCAGCTGCTTGTCTCTATGATCTCGTTCTTTCAGTCGCCACAGATCACAACCATCGATGAGGGTCGGGATGTAGATGGACGACGGACAAGAGCAGCGTCCACATCCCTGCTGACGCCCCAGTCCATCTGTCCAGCTCCTGCTCTGATCTCCATCACTCGTCAACCAGACCAGACACTTGACCTCCTCCACTTGAGGCAGCAGCTCCTCCACCTGAACTGTGCTGCTGCTTCACACTCGGCTGTGAACCCAGAGCTGAAGGTCGGTGCTCGATGATCCAACAGAAACGCGACGCCCTCATTATCCTGTTCATAAGGATCATGAAAGGTGCCGGTGACAGAGTTCAGCCCTGGTGAAGTCCAACCCTCGCTGGGGACGAGTCCGACTCACTGCTGGTGATGTGGACCAGGCTCTGACCACCACCACCTTAGTCCTGGAGTCTCTGGGTCTGATATGAGACGACTCGTCTATTTCAGACTCTTAATTGGTCTTATATTGAGGTGATTATGGTCTAAAAAGTAATTTTATTAGTCGTAGTCGACAGTGAACAAACATTTATTTCACTTTAAATGATGATTTAAAAAAGCTTTTCAAAATAAAATCACAACAGGAAGTGTTATAAATGAGGCGTTAGATTAAAACTCAAACTGAAGTGTCAGTGTTGTGTTGCCTCCTGCGGCCTGTAGGTGGCAGCAGCAGCAGGTTACAACATGAAAACACTGCTCAGATCCGCTGGAAACATCCCATAATAGTAACGAGCTGCTGTTAGTGTCACGGTGAAGTCACGTGAGTGTTTGAACCACGTGCGGCTCGTTGTGTCCTCGTGTGTTGTTGTTGTGACTTTAAATGAATTTTATTCTAATGATGAGAAATAAAAAAAATAAAAATAAATAAATAAATAAAAAAAACGCCTCCGCGCGGTTTGATCCTCATCGACCGGTCCCGACGTTTCTAATTGGACGGAGGGAGGGAGCTCCTCCTCCTCCTCCTCCTCCTCCTCCTCCTCCTCCTCCTCCTCCTCTCCGGGTTATTGTCACTGCCAGTCGGATTATTCCTCCTCAGTAGCAGCACCATCCTCCTCTTCCTCCTCCTCCTCTTCATCAGACAATGCGGCCAAACTAAAGGATTTATTCTCTTTTCTGCTGCTGCGGTAAGATCCTCTTCCCCTACTGATACTGGTACCTTGGTGTATCTGTGCGTGTGTGTGTGTGTGTGTGTACGTGCGTGTGCGCGCGCTCGTGCGCGTCTGGTTGTGTGAACCATGTGCGTCAACGAGCAGCAGCGCGAGAGTTAAACCACGAGCCGGACAGTGACGGACTTATGAAGTGTTGGAGTGTGTGTGTGTGTTGGAGCTTAACTTCCACAGTAAGTGTGTGTGTGTGTGTGTGTGTGTGTGTGTGTGTGTGTGTGTGTGTGTGTGTGTGTGTGTGTGTGTGTGTGTGTGTGTGTGTGTGTGTGTGTCGGTATCAGCGGCTCCTCGCGGCGCCTGTATCCGCGCTCGGAGCTCTGATCCCCGGCTGATCCTCGGAGCTGTGACCCGGTGGATGTGGAGGAGTGGAGAGAGATAGACAGAGGCGCGTGCGTGCGCGCGCGCGCTGCCTCGCTCGCGCGCTCATATTAATGATGATTATTGTGGTGATGATGAAGATAATTAAAACAATGTTTGTGTCAGTCATCAGGACTGAACATGTCCCTTTAGACTCACTAACACACACACACACATACTCATGCATGTTTACAGTGTGTGTGTGTGTGTTAAAGTGTGTAAATATAAAATCTGTGATTAAAAACAATCACAGTTTGACCTGAGATACAGAAATTAAATTAAATTATAGATGCGTCCTGATGTGTCCCAGTGGACCAACTGCTCCTTGTTATGGTGAACACACACACACACACTAACACACACACACTAACACACACACACACCTCCTCCTAAAACATGTGACATATGGCCGTTTCCTCCCCCAGGCTCCTGTTTGGAGACAGAAGCCACTCAAACTCTGGTTGTTACCTTCTGCCACTTATATCAGTGTGTGTGTGTGTGTGTGTGTGTGTGTGTGTGTGTTTGTTGAATCATTTGAAACAAAAAGCAACAGATTTAACTTCAGTCGTCTTTTTAAACCTCTGACGTTGTGTTTTCATCCATCTTGGAGCTTCAGTGTTTTAGTTGTTTTTCATTCAGAGAAGAAGAAGAAGAGTCGGCCATTTTTATTTAGACACCGTAGATCAGCGGGTCGTCTCCGTCCCGGGTGGAGACTGGTCCTGTCTGAGACGTGAAGCTACAACGTTTGGATCAGTCCAACATACGTCAGCTAATGTAGCTAAATTAGCTGAAATAACTAAATTAATCACGTCAGCGTCGCCGTATGTGTTAGCTGTGTACAGCTAAAGCTACGTAAACTAGCTGAATTAGCTGACTAACTGAAGTAGCTACTATGACTCGATGTGTTAGCTCAACACATGTGGCTACAGCTATCTAGCTAAGCTAGCTGAAATAGCTGAAATAGCTAATAACGTGTTGATCATATGTATTAGCTGAACATATACAGCTACAGGTATCTACGCTAGCTGAAGTTACTAAGGTAACAAACAGTTAAATTCTCATAACATTAGCTAAGTTAGCTGAAGTAGCTAACAACCAGTTGGTCATATGAATTAGCATGTACGGCTACAGCCGACTGAGATAGCTGAATTAGCTAAATTAGCTGCGGTAGTTGAATAAGATAATGAATCTAGATTAGCTATGTTAGCTAACATAGCTAATAACTCACTGATCATACACATTAGTGTACACAGCTACAGCTAAACTACCTGGATTAACTAAAGTTAGTATCATCAAATTAACTGAGTTAGCTAATGTAGCTAATAACTCATTGGTTGTATGTTAACTGATGACCTCAGTAGTAGGAGGAGCTAAAGGTCATGTGACCTCAGTAGTAGGAGGAGCTAAAGGTCACATCAGAGCTGCAGATTCAACGTTATGTTTATTAAAAAAAAGTGAAAATCTTCAGTTTAACTTCATAAAGAAAGTGTTGATTGGTGGATCAGATCAGTCGTTGATTGTTGAGTTGATTGATCAGTCAATTAATTAATTAATAGTCTGAGTTAAATTATTGACGAGAAGTTGGTGAAACAGTTTGGGTGAAGATCGTTACTGAACATACACTGAACAGTTACAAACAAGGAAATACTTCTACATGCTAGTAGTACACACAGTACACACAGTACACACAGTACACACAGTACACACAGTACACACAGTACACACAGTACACATAGTACACACAGTACACACAGTACACACAGTACACACAGTACATATAGTACACACACATCCTTGATGTTTCGTCTCAACACCACATCATCATCAGTATCTGGACTGAAAAGAGTAGAAACTTTGTTTATTCTGAAGAAAAATCCTGTTGAAATTATGACTTTTATTTTGGTAAATTTACAACATTTAAGTTGCTCACAGACCAACCAGCTTCATAAAAGAGAGTTTAATCTGTGTGTCTGTGTGTTTGTCTGCGTGTGTGTGTGTGTGTGTGTGTTTGTTTGTGTGTGTGTGTGTGTGTCTGTGTGTGTGTGTGGGTTAGGCAGCGTACTTACATTTCAAAGTAAGAGTCTATTTATAGTTCAGACTCAGAACGAGTCGAGCGCCTTCGGCCTCGTTGTCGCAGCATCGAGGAATTCACCGGTGGTTGTTGTGATAAGGAGTCAACGGCCACGGCTCGTTACTGACACACACACACACACACACACACACACACACACGGCCAGTGATTACACAGTGAGGATAAAGTCTCACACAAAGACCAACACACAACAACGCAGCAACACATGCACATCTGAGGGATTAATGCTAATTTATGCTGTTTTCATCAACACTGTGGAGTTCAAAGACGATGCTGAGCCCTCAGCCCTGCAGCTGTGTGTGTGTGTGTGTGTGTGTGTGATGATGTGTGTGTGTGTGTGTGTGTGTGTGTGTGATGATAATGTGTGTGTGTGTGTGTGTGATGATAATGTGTGTGTGTGTGTGTGACCCGTGGAGATTGCAGTGTCTCTGTAAACTTGTGCAACATTTTCCTTCGCCGGTGATGATCAGATGTTGACGTGTGATCGTAGCGACGACGTCGTTCAACGTGTCCGGATCTAAACGGATCAGATCCGCTGGTTTTTAATAAACGTATTGAAGCTGTTTGAAGTCACTTCCTGGTCCCTGGAGACGTCAGATTAAAGTTCTGCTTCATTGATTTTTGATTGATCAAATCCACCGAGGACAACGTCACCTGGGACTAGAGGGTCTTCTCGAGTCCTGGATCAGGTCTCAGTGGGTCTGATCTGATCCAGCATCACAACCAGCCTGTTGTCAGCCGTTAGCAGCTAGCATGCTAACTGTAGCTGGAGACTAGAGTTCTGGTTCTGGACCAGAACTGTCGCCACCTACAGGACTGGATGTAGATCTGCATCAGAGACTTGACTGTAGACAAGGACACGTTGGACGAGACTCGCTGGACTTTTCAAAATAAAATCCTTCCACATATCAGCTGATAAATAAATAACTTTATCGTAAAATTACAACTTTTATTCTTGTAAATTTACAACTTATTTTTTCATAAATTTGCGACTTTTATTCTTGTAAATAAACAACTTATTTTCGCCAATTCACAACTTTTTGTAATTTTACTAGTTTTTCTTGTATATTTAAGACTTTCATTGTGAAATTTTGTGACTTTTATTCTCGCAAATTTACAACTTTTTTCTTGTAAATAAACGACTTTTATACTTTTAATTTTATGACTTTTATTCTCGTAATTTCACGTCTTCATTTTGTTTTTGGAGACGTTCAGTCTGTGCGTGTGGTCCGTTCCTCTAGAGGGCGACCTGACGGGTTTTCATGATGTAAATGATAAACATGTTGATGACACAGCTGGTCTCAGGTCAGTCCAGTGTGTGGTTCCTCTGCAGTCGTCCATGATCAACTGTTGTCTCCTTGTTTTTAGTTCTTGTGTTTTATGTCCATTCATTCGACGTAACACTCAGACTGTTTCTCTTATTTATGTATCAAACTGATGCAACTCGTCACTAAATGAACCGTTTGTTTGTTGTTTTGTTTCGAGCCGAGTGTGTTTGGTCTCTCGCTCTCACATGTGGAGCTGGTGTTTCTAACAAGACGCCGCAGGAAAAAAGAAGAGAAATAAAGTGACTTTTATGTTAAAGAAGCTTGAAGCTCAATGTCTCAGATGATGAAGCTTCAACTACGTCGCGCCGTTTTTAAACAAACGCTGATCGATGTGTTGTTGAACGACGCCGCCCCCCTCAGACACGCTTGACATTTCATTTCCACATCTTTATTTATTTATTTCTTATTTCTTCTACTAAAGTCTTTTACTTTAAATTTCACACCCGGACTCACAAACTCTCTGGTGTCTTCAGAGTCTGTCTCGTCGCCGCTGAGTTTGAAGTTTTAACATGTTCTCGTTGACATTTTTCTCCTGAAACGATCATAAAACCGTCGCTCATCACGTCGTCTCTGCTGCTTTAATCCACACACACTCTGGAAAACACAGATCACAGAGTCTTAGAGTTTGTTGAGCTTTTGTTTTCAGTATCAACACCAACTTTGTAAAGACTGGTTGTTACTGTCGAGACCAAAACCACAAAGGTCCTAAAGTTTGTCTCAGTTCAGATACTTAGATTAGTTCACGTCCATGTAGTAAACTATGTTGACTATGTTGTTATGTCGTAGTGTGTGAATGTCAACAGGGTAGTTTAGTCTCAAATGGTTGTTCACTGACCAGAAATGAGGATCAACGTCTTCTTCTTCTTCTCCTTTTTAACGGTGAATCATCACTGGACAGAACGTTAATCATGGATCTGGACCGTGATCGTCTCCACCAACATATCTGCGGCTTGTTTTCAATTCTAATCAATAATCAAAGTCTCACTAGTGCTGATGTTTGCTTGTGTGGCTCCATGTTTCATGTGAGGTGGAGACTGTGGTGGAAGAAGTAACAGTGATTTGATGTTGATTCATTTCAATTTCAGTTTGTCTTGGATATAAAAGATTTTCTCAGAAGAAGCAGGTGAAGGTCTTTGGTTTGACTATGTCATAGTTATGGTTTAACACACTAGTTAAAAAGTAAAGGTCAACAAGGTGAAGACTTTAG
This sequence comes from Polydactylus sextarius, assembly GCA_016801845.1. NCBI lineage: Eukaryota > Metazoa > Chordata > Actinopteri > Polynemidae > Polydactylus > Polydactylus sextarius. Next base: position 27,578,833 of record CM028908.1, on the reverse strand, counting down.
TCTTGACTGTGGTGATGTTGGGTCTTGTTGGACCAGTTATGTTGATGATTTGACGTCATTTAGTTTTTTCTTTTTTACCTCTAACCTGGACCATTTAGAGGCCGTACATCCTCCTGATACTCTGACTTTATCTATGATGACTCAAGATCATGAATTTCTCTAATCAGTCCCAGTCTTCACATGCTCGACTGCTTCTTCTCCAACTGTCCATGTTCAGGTCTCTAGCTAGCTGGTTAGCATGCTAACATAAACGTTACAACTCTAATTTCTTCAAGATCCTGTTGACGATCTTATTTAAACGTTAAACCAGGACTTTCTCCCTCGGTAGGACAGGGTTTAGGTCCAGCTGCTCCTGGAGGATCCAGTTGTGACGTCTGTGACCAGGAAAATGTTTCACCAGAAGATGAACCAGTTCAACTGGCTCCTTTATTCACAAAGAAGCAGCAGTTTGTCTGATTTATCAGTCGATCTGTGTTTCAGCCTCAGACGTGGTTTTGACCAGAAGAACTAGTCGAGTTTTATCTGTGAAACAGGAAGTAAAGACGGTGACATTTTAGTTTCATGTGTCTTTAAAAACGGTTCCATCAGTCAAACGGGAGGTGAAGTTACCAGATGAACATCTGAAGCTGCAGCGGCGTCACAACAACCATCAGTATTTTTAATCATCAGCGTCCACCAGAGATCCTTCAACTAACAAATCACCTCGTCGACGAGTCGACCGGGCGGCGATCGATAATCAATGCATCACAGTTTGAGCTAACGAGGCCGTGTGTGAGTCTGTCCTCCACGTCTCGGAGGACGAGGACTCGTCGTCAAATTCCCCGAAGAGCGAGAAGAACGACGACGTCAGAGCTCGGCGGTGGCGAGGCTCCGAGAAATCCTCTCACTAATTAATAGGTGTCTGAATTTCAATTAATGCTGACCTCGATTTCTGAGCAGACGAGAGGAAACAAGAGGGAACACGGAGATGGTGAAGACGAGGGACGGCTTACGTAAGAGGACGTTTTGTGGAAAATATTTGGTTTTTTTTCTGTCTCTGTTGATTTGAACAAAGACTCTATTCTTCAGCTGTAGACGCCACAGTCGCTCCAACTCTCAGTACATTAGTCACACACTGTTTGTAGCTCACTTCATGACTGTGTGTTACAATACACACTGTTACACAATAACATCATCACAGGTCGTTGTTCTTCACTTGTTTTCTTGCTGGTTGGAGCACATAACCTACATTTCCCAGAATGCACGTGGACCTTTTTGTGGTTTAGTTTTCTTGTTTTAATTTGAGTAATTTCTGTTATTTCTACATGAAAATGCTCAAGTTTTGAAATTTATTTCAAAACTATAATTGGAAGCCTGATCACATGACCAGAGAAGAGTCATGTGAGAAGAGTCATCTCTTAGATTAGTCTCGGTGCACCTCTCAAACTACTGCTATTTATTCAAAACCAAAAACTCCTATTGCCAAAATGAATCCACCATCACAGCTACAAGACTTGACCGAACACACTGATGTAATTTATTTGTTCCTAGTGGTAAAAATGTGGAAAATACAGCGAGTTAGAAAAAGGGTAGTTTCTGCTTTTCTCCGAAAACCCTGTTCTGGATCAACACTGGAGTCAGTGGAGCCGTTTGAGAGGTTCTCTCCTCAGTTAGAGGCAGATAATTAAAAAACCGTACGTCCTGATGTTTAGGTAGAAACATTGTCTGAAAGAGGACAAGTGTGACTACAACTTTAGTAAAACTCAGAGTGAAATTTGTGTCTTTGAGCAGCGTGTAAAGACACTACTTTCAGGTAATTTTAATAAAAGCGTCTCCACTCTAATGTGATGACATCATCCAGTCAACGCAACACACATCATCCATTATAAACCCTGAAATTATCCAAAAACGACCATGATGATTGACCCGTTATTGATCACAAACTATACAACCCATCAAAAAGTTGATCACAACGTCAATAGACAGGACTTTTGTCCACATTTTAAAGTTTGAATGGCGACTCTTGTCCTTTATACTTTTTCTATAAAGGGTCAAGAGTTTGAGGTCCTGACTGGTGAAACGTGACGTCTGAAAGTCTTTGATTAAATTCAGTTCGTTGTCGTTTAGAAGCTGTGATTGTTTCTTCAGATCATATGTTTCATTGTGAACTTGATCATAAATGTGATAGTTTTATCGACAACGTGTGAAAATCTTCAGTCAATGACAAAACTAACAGCGATCGGACTGAGTGACCGAGTGACGAGCTCATTAAAAACGTCAACACCTCAGTCTGCAGCTGTTTGATCTATTTTCAGCTCCGTCGTCTGGTTCAGGAAACATTTCCAGTCTTAAAAGACAAAAAGGATCATATGTGAAACAACTAAGCAGATATTTACGTCTCTGTTGAACATATTCAACACAAAGTAGCTGCACCTGTTTGTCACTTCAACGTTTTATTTCAAAGTTTCCTGGAAAACTGAGCCGATGAGGCCAAACGTCACCGTCTGCTGCTTTTATTTGAGCTTAAGAACATAATGAGGTTACGTTAGAAAGAGAAACCAAACACATGTGACGTTGTGACAAAATCACTTGAATAATTAATTGATTGATTGAAATTTTAAGTTTGATTGACGTTAATTAACTCTGCGGTCGCAAACATTCGAGAACGACGTTAAACTTTAACGTAACAAGACAACAAGACAACACATCGTCACATCGTCACCTTCCCGGAGTAAAACCACCGGCCTCGGTCACGACAAAGAAACCTTTGATGGTCTTGACTGTAGATTTATACATTTATATATTTATCTTTGGACTAATGGATGTGATGTGAAGGACTCTGTGTCTCTCTACTGTGGACAATCGCCGGCTTCATAAAAATACTCTGAGAGATTGCGTGTCGCTCTGATGTGAACCTGAGAGCTGAAGGAGTCCGGGAGAGAAGCACTGAGCCTCTTATACTAATGCACTTAAATCTCTAGAGGAAGCTGGAGAGCAGAGGAGGAGGAGGGAGCAGAGGCTGAGTGATGGAGAGATGAGATACAGGAATGAGAGAGTGATGGAGCCGAGGATCCATCAGATACTGAAGGTTGGAGGTTAATAACTGCAGGAGTCTCAGAGGAGCAGGAAGAGACGTTGATGTGATGCAGTAACAAACCAGAGGGGGCGCTCTAACAGTCTGGATCACATCATAACAAATGTAACTAGGCCTGTACTAATGGAAACGTGTGTTTTGGATTCGATTACATCTCCAAACGATTATAAAAACAAAGTTATCGAAACAAAATGCTCATTAGTATTTTGACATTTTCCTCTTTATGAGTTTGACTCTTATTAAGTGTTTTGTTCCCAAAGACACGTGGCTAAGTGTTAGCAATGCTAAGTGTTAGCGATATTAAGCTTTAGAGATGCTAAATGTTAGAGATGTTAAATGTTAAAGATGCTAGGAGTTAGAGATGCTAAGTGTTAGCGATATTAAGTGTTAGTGTCGCTAAACGTTAGCGATGTTAATAGTTGCATCCAGACTTAAATTAGCGTTTGTAACATTGTCCCGTTGTCCTCAAAATAAGATCGTTACAATGTAACATGTTTGACAAATCCAGTGGGTCACATGTTCATAGATCAGGTCCTCGGGTTAACTTTTGATCCGCCATGTTGGACGTCCTAGGACGCCTGCTGTTAGCTTTAGCCTGAGCTAACCTCATATTTAAAACTTCAACTTGTTTCCATGAGTCTCTGTTTTCTGCCTCAGGCTCTGACAAGATTCAACCTGCTCATACGTTATTTTTATTCCTGAGTGGTCTGAAGTATTTTACACACAAATCACATTAGAGAGAGAGAAATGTGTTAATTATCCCGGAGCTCTGCTGCTTCCTGTGGATTTTATTATGAATCACCACAAAAATAAAAGGTGAGTATCGTTTGTTTCGCTGCTGGTGGTCGGAACTAAATGAACCAAACTCACAGACTTTCTAGAACCAGATGAAAACGTCGTCAGTCAGAGTGAAAATGTTCATGAATAAACACATTTTTAGAAAAGCGCTAGCTAAACGAAGCTAACGGTACTGTTACAGATGCTGATTTTTAGAGATGCTAACCGTTAGTGAGGCTACAGGGTAGTGATCCTAAACATTAAAGATGCTAAACGTTAGCAATGTTAAATGATAGCGATGCTAAGTGTTAGACATCTAAAGATTAGTGACGCCAGCAACTCTAATGTGAGTTAACATCGTAAAATGATCAAGGAAACAAACAAACGTTTAAAATTTACCTTTAAAACTCAACTGTAGGTTGAAAATAAAGACGACGACAAAACATCTGGACTGTTCAGTTTATGTGTAGGGACCCTGTTCATGCTACTGCTGAAGTCAAGTGATATTTTGAGCTTTATTAGTGGTTAAAAAATGACAATTTAGATCCGTTTGGCTGACTGCCCCATTTACTTTCATTGTTAACTATTTGGTTGTGAAAACAAAAGACGGTCAAACTGGATATTACTTCAACCAACGTAACATATCTGTTGAGGGGAGTTGGACTCGTTGTCATGGTGATAAAGATCAATTGTTTGCCGTCGCAGCTTCAGAGTAAAAATTAAAAACCTTCTTTTATCCATAAACTCGTAGTTTTTGAGGCGACAGCAGCAGAAAACTGTTCCAACATGTTTTATTTTCACATCCAGACTTTTCAGCCTGATGTTTTGTCTTCGTCTCACCGTCTCTGGTTCCTCTCAGTGCAGCAGTGATATGAGACGATTGTTGTCTCCTCAGAGCAGCTTGTCCTGGTCCCAGCAGGAGGTCGGACTGATCCGGCTCCGTCCGTCGTCTCTCTGCTTCTTCATTGTCCTCATTCTTTCTAACGTGTTTGTGAACAATCTGTTGTTGTTTCCATGAAGAATCGACTTCAGACGGTTGTTGAGTTTCACACTAACAGATAGTCCATGTTCTGGTTTTATAGACGAGTTCTGGTCTGGTCTGGTATGGTCTGGTCTAGTCTGGTCTGGTCTGGTCTGGTCTGGTCTGGTCTGGTCTGGTCTGGACTCAGTTTATTTGAGTTAAATTCTTCGAGTCTCTTCGTTAAACGTCAGTAATTTCAAACATGGGTCGTTTTAATAAAAGAACAGTCGTGGTCTCAGTCGTTTCATGATGAAACAAAATGAAACGTGTGAATCTTCACTTCACCAGAACTGCTGCGTCATTAGAAGTGAAACTGGGACAGCGACCGTCCCAGTAAGACTCAGACTCGTTTTATTAACGAGAGAAGACAAAGGAGGTTGTGACCTCGACGACTGGAGGTCGGAGTCTCGACACATCTCACTTCAGTTTCTGCTGTTCTCACGGACGCCATCTTGGCTCCGTGGCAGATCACGTTTTTGTGATTTTTTTTTAAAAAAATGAATAAACAATGAAAAGTTTGTGGTTTTAACTTTGTTTTCTCAGAGTTCAGGACGTATATGACTTTAAATTCAAGGTCACGTCATGTTTTATGTGAAGCTTGTTGAGGTAAACGAGTTAAATTACCACAACCGCTAATTCTGTTAGCCCGTCTATGGTGCTTTCCATTATGTGTTAGCATCAAGCTAATGGACTACTTGCTAGTTGTTTTCTATATGAAACTCTGTTTGTTTTAAACGGGGCGGAGCATGTTCAGCTGGGTGTGACCAACTCTGATCGTTACATAAAAACATGAATCACGTAGTGACACCGTGGTGTGTGTGTGTGTGTGTGTGTGTGTGTGTGTGTGTGTGTGTGTGTGTGTGTGTGTGTGTGTGTGTGTTTGTGTGTAACAGGTCAGTGTGTCGTCGGTGGAGCTGAGGTGAGAAACGTTCATTGATTCGGTTTTTTAATTAAAGGTCCTCTGGAGTCCAACAATATCCAACTGGATTACTGACAGAGAGGAGTGTGTGTGTGTGTGTGTGTGTGTGTGTGTGTGTGTGTGTGTGTGGACATTTGTGGATTGAGACCTTCTTGTTCAGATGTTTGTCTCCTTTTACAGAAACGTTCATAATTAAAGTGATCAATCAGAGGTCAAAGGTCACGACCTCCGTGACGTCACTGACACACATTAGTCAGTTTAACTGGTCTGGTTGTTTCACCAGGTTAACGTCGACTGACTGAGGATCAGTTTAATTAAAGACAAACACGTCGATGATGAGTTCAGGAAACATCTGTAACTTACAACCACAGAGAATAAACAAACTGTTACATTGTTACATTTTGTTTCAGAGGAAACAAACTATAGTTTATCAGTTTATCAGTTGTACAACTTTAAGCTGTAACTAGATCAGTAACAGTTGGTTTGATTCGTATTAAATAATGATATTTATTAAAAACATGATTCTAGTTAAATTATTGACTCAGTATTGATCCATGAGTCTGTTTGATGAATTAAAAACTTATAAATCTTCTTCATATATTATTGATTATTCATGATTCACGTTCATTAATTATTAAACTTTATTTATGAAAATGTGACTTTGTTCTCAACAAATGAAATAAAAAACTTGTCATAATTTTTACTAATATCAGCGATAAAATAAATTATTATTAGTTATAAAACTACATCTTTGTCTCGTCACATGACTGAAACACTGATGTTATGAAACGACTGCAGCACAATACACAGTCACATCACTGTGTGTGTGTGTGTGTGTGTGTGTGTGTGTGTGTGTGTGTGGCATCAGTGGAATTCATACATTCAAACACACATATATTTAATACTTCTCTGTATTCAGTGTGTGTTGATGCGTCACTGCAGCCCATGGATATGTAACACACACACACACACACACACACACACACACACACACACACACACACACACACACACACACACACACACACACACACACACACAAAGCCCCCAGTGTCTCCTCCGCCGTCACAAGGCCGATCTTTGTCTTCATCTTCGTCTCTTTTTATCTTTTTCTTCTTCTTCAGTTTAATTCCTCAGAAACATTTGTTTCAGTTTATTTTCCTCTTTGTTATTTTATCTATAACATTTTATTTATAACATTCATCTTATTTATATTTAACGTCCGTTCTGCCTCTGGTTTGTTGAGATTAGTTGTAAATTACATCGTGTTTGACGTCGTCACCATGAACTGGTTCATGTGGTTGAACAAACGTCTTTATACTTTATATTATATGTTTATTTAATGTTTCTTTATCTTCATTTTGTTTCTGCTGCTGCAGCGATGATGTAACAACTGTAGTTTTATTTTATATTTAGTTTGTTGCTCGTGGTGGGAACAGTCTGTGGAGGCTGATTGAAGCTTCGCTGATTATTTCTGCTCCTGATTAATGAAACGATGAGTGAGTCTGTTTTCATCTGGATTGACAGAAATCCTTCTGAAGTTTTTACAATAAAAGTCGTAAATATGTTACTTTTATTCTGGTAAATTTACTACTTTTATTCTTGTAAATTCACGACTTTTATTCTGGTAAATTTACGACTTTTTGTCTTGTAAATTCATGACTAATTCTCGCAAATTTGTGACTTTTATTCTGGTAAATTTAATCATCATTTTCCTCCCTCGTGACTCTAATTCTTCATGGTAACAATCGTTGCTGAGTCGTCGTCGGTTTGACGGTTTCTCTTCGTCTGTGACGTCGTCGTACGTTGCTGAGTCAACTAGAGTCCAGACGACAGGTTGATTTATGTTCTTATGTAATAAACGTAACATTCAGCTGATCTGAGATCAGATTTCTGTCACCTGAAGATGAAGTTGAGTGGAGGAGGAGTTAAGGATGAAAACAGATCAGATTTCTGTAAAAATGACGTTTTTTTTTTTTTGAGAATTTGTTACAAGAGAAAACGGTTGAAAGAGACTTTATGAGAGAAATGAAGCAGCTGTAGCTGGAGGGAGTTGGCGCGAGGACAGAAGGTGTTTCATCTCTTCTCTTTTCTAATCTGCTAATGCACTCGCTGGAGGAGGCGACGCAGGAGAAAAAAAGAAAAGAGAGAGAGAAGGATGGTTAGCTAATGAGTCCAACGTCAGGCTTCATAACGGCAGCCGGTGATGAGGTGGGTGGATGAGTGAACTAACGACGTGGACGGTTAATGGATGGATGGAGCCGACTCAGCCCTTCCTCCAACAACAAGGTGTGACCAGGATTATTTGGAGTCTGGACAGATTTAATGGTGCAACGTGCAGAGTTTTAACATCAATAAATCATTACCACGTACGGTTGGAGACATTAGTGTAATTGCTATGAATAAACGAGTTTCACGCTGCAGCAGAGTTGATTTTGTTTCTGGGAAATCAGTGTAACAAGACTGGACTGGACCCAAGTCTTGGTCATGAAGACGTAAACGTTGGGACTGTTTTTAAAAACACATCAGAGCGTTGGATTGTTTATGTAAAGATGGCCGACGAGCCTCCGCTTCCTCCTGCTCATCAAAAATTAAAATAACCTGGAGAGAAACGCTGCAGACTTGGTCTGAAGTGAAGCTGTTGGGCCAAAGCCCCGCCCACTATTTGTGTTGGCCAAAAGGGGGCGGGGATAATCGTCTGTACTGCAGCTAGCCACCAGGGGGCCGGGGGCAAAACCAGATGTTTTAGCTTCACTTCTGAGGAAATCGTCATGTCGCTCATCTTTAAATTTGGAAACACGATCTAAGAAAACAGCTTGTGAATGCTTGTGTTTGTCGTCGTGTTTTGGTGCTAATGTCGCTATGGTTTGACGGGCACGGGTCCAGAACTAGACCTGGGTTCTGGTTTCAGTCATAGATGAACGTTAACGACGTACAAATGTATGTTAAGATGACTAACGAGTCTCCGCTTCTTCCTGTTGTCAAAAATGAAAATATCACAGATACAAACGTCACGGTCTCAGTCTGAAGTGAAGCTGTTGGACCGAAGCTCCGCCCATAATCTGTGTTAGCCAGAAGGGGGCGGGGCTAATGTGTCCAGCCACCAGGGGGCAGTACAAAACCAGATGTCTTAGCTTAACAACTAAACTTTTAAAACAAAACTGATGAAATCACTGGTAAAGACTTGTTGTTGTTGTGTTTGATGCTAACATTGTTACGTCTGCAGCTCTGAGATAAAACAAACAAGGTCTTAGACGCCGGTTAAACGAACTAGAACTGGAACTAGAACTGGTCCTGGTGTCAGTCATATATGAAGCTTAATGGAGAAGAAGAAGTAGAAGAAGAAGAAGTAGAAGAAGAAGTAGAAGTGGTCGTCAGGTTTCAGTTTCAGTCGTGATTCTGTTTCTGTGAGACGACGAACAGATGAACAGCTTCAGGGGCCGATGGACGATTTGTGGGTGAATGAGTAAGTAGAGGGGGAGCGGGGGGAGGCGGGGGGAGACAGGGGGGAGACAGGGGGGAGGGATGGACAGTTGATGGATGGACAGAGAGAATTAGAGTCGGTCATAAATAGCTGACCGTCAGACCGACCACAGCCTGCACTTCCTAGAAACGATCGATGCGATGCTAACCTGGGAGTAGCAGCTACAGTGGAAACCCTGAGAGTGTGTGTGTGTCTGTGTCTGTGTGTGTGTGTGTGTGTGTGTGTGTGTGTGTGTCTGTGTGTGTCTGTGTCTGTGTGTGTGTGTGTGTGTGTGTGTGTTGTGTCTGTGTGTGTGTGTGTGTGTGTGTGTGTGTGTGTGTGTTTCTGTGTGTGTGTGTCTCTGTGTCTGTGTGTGTGTGTGTGTGTGTGTGTGTGTGTGTGTGTGTGTGTGTGTGTGTTTCTGTGTGTGTGTGTGTGTGTGTGTCTCTGTGTGTGTGTGTTTCTGTGTGTGTGTGTGTGTTTCTGTGTGTGTGTCTGTGTCTCTGTATGTGTGTGTGTGTGTGTGATGTCATATTAAACTGGGCGTACACAGTCGCCTGCAGCAGCCTCTGTTGTTCAGATAACATCACACTAATCCCATCTTTTTTTGTTTCTTCTTCTTCTCTTTCCTTCTCTGTCTGTTTTCCCATCATCCTCTCTGTTTTCCCATCATCCATGTCTCTTCGTCTTCGTCTCGCTGCTTCAGATTTTCTATAAACTCTTGTTCTATTATTAGACGTCAGTGTTGTGAAATTGATCATCGTGACCCAGATTTAACTCATCCACTGTAAATTTAAGATGCGACCACACACACACACACACACACACACACACACACACACACACACACACACACACACACACACACACACACACACACACACACACCCCGTCCTGTGTCTTTGAGTCAAACGTCCAACAGATCTTATTTCTGCTGTTCATCGTCGTTCTTCTGTTTTATTCTGGTCTTGTTTTTTGCTACGCTGGTTCTTTTCTGGATAAAGCAGCGTCATCACAATATTTTGGGTTTTTTTTCTTTCTTTTCTTTCTTTCTTTCTTTTTTTGTGGAGACACATCAGCATTATCTTCTTCAAACTTATTATTCATCCCAGGAAGCTTCGTCGCTGCAGAGCTGTTTCTCCCCAAAGAGTCAGAATCTCTGACGACGTCTCTGAACTGAACCAGGTTTCAGGTTTTTTCAGGTGTCCAGCTACAGCTAGCATGCTGACTGCAGCTGGAGACTGGATCCTGGTTCTGGTTCTGGACCAGAAGTGTCGCCACCTACAGGACTAGATGTGGATCTGCATCAGAGACTTGACTGTAGACAAGGACACGTTGGACGAGACTAGCTGGACTTTTCAAAATAAAATCCTTCCACATCTCAGCTGATAAATAAATAACTTTGTTATCGTAAATTTATGTCTTTTATTCTCGTAAATTTGTGACTTTTATATTCAGAAATTTGCGTCTGTCATTCACATAAATTTATTTTTGTAAATTTACGACTCTTATTCCCTTAAACTTGTGAGGTTTATTCCCGTAGGTTTATGACTTTTATTCTCATAAATCTAATAATATTTTCCCACCGTGTCTAATCCTCGTCATGTTCCTACGTTAGTTGAACATCGATAAACAATAAAAACATTGGTCTGTTTATGTTTCCAGGTTGAAGCTGCTGATTCTGTGAATTCACTGTAAAACAAACAAACAAACAAAACACTGCTGTGTTTCCTAAAATAAAAACACACAGGAGCAGACTCGGTCGCTGACTGAGAGACGTCGATCCGAAGCCTCCGTACGTTTCCAACACTCAGCTACTTTCAATTTCCAGCCATAAAATCCATTTCCAGCCACGAAAGCAGCAGGAACCCGGCGCTCCATTAGATTTGATGAGGCGGGGAATGTGGTCGGGGATTGAATGAGCAGTTTAAAGTGTGTGTGTGTGTGTGTGTGTGTGTGTGTGTGTGTGTGTGTGTGTGTGTGTGTGTGTGTGTGTGCGTGCAGGGCAACGTTGTTTGTGTCCAAAACATGGCAACTGTGGTTTTGGCAACTTTGAGCGGCCGGTTTATAAAAAGCTACTTTCTTTCTCTCCGTGTTATTTTCTGTCTCAGTTTCCTTCGTCGTAGAAACGTCGTCGACTCAGCAGATTAACCGTGTTTCTTCTTCTTCTTCTGTTTTATGTGAATGTTTGGGTTTTTTTATTTTCATCTCTTATTCCTCCTCCCTCCTTCTGCCACCATCTGACTTACTGAAATATTTAAACGGCCTCTTCTATTCTGGGAACACCTGCCGCTTCCTCCCTGGACCTGAGCAATGACGACGAGAACGTTTAAGGTTTAAACCTGCGTCTGTAAAACATCTGCCAGGGTTCGATTGAAGCAGCTTCGTTCAGACTCAGTGATAAATAACCTCAGAGAACAGAGATAACAGTTTGTTACTTTGTGACTTTCATCAGGAGAAAATGAGCTCAGCTTCTTTAACTGAAGTAAAAAGTAAATTAACATCGTTGTTGTTGTAAACACGATATCTCAGCGACGCCTCCAGGAAATGAACTCAAACTCGGTTCAAAGCTTCACTTCGACTCAGAGACAAACATGCTAATGTTTGGTAAACAAAGGTCAAAGGTCAAAGTCACTGTGACTGGAACGTGTCATCAATAGACGGAGCTAACTTAGCATTTTAATTAACAAGCAGTTTTTAATAAATAAATCAAATGTTGTCAAAACAAACTATAGCAACAAGTTTTAAAACTAGCAAACGTTAACAAACATTAGGGTCCAAGCTAATGCTAATTAGCATTTTGGCTAAAAGGCAAGTTTCAGCTAACATTAGCTTGTTTAACAACTAGCTACTGTCAGGATTTTAACCAAAGGCAGAATGTGACCCCGTGCTAACGTTGACTTTAGCTAACAAGCAGGATTCAACTGTATGCTAACATTAGCTTGTTTTAGAACTAGCTACAATTCGACCATTAACAAACATTAGGGTCCAAGCTAATGCTAATTAGCATTTTGGCTAAAAAGCAAGTTTCAGCTAACATTAGCTTGTTTAACAACTAGCTACTGTTGGGATTTCAACAAAAGGTAGAATCCAACTGGATGCTAACATTAGCTAACATTAGCATTAGGCTAACAAGTATGACACAACCTAAGCCAACATTAGCATTAAATTTGAGAACTAGCATTACATCATTATTTTTTAATGCTAACATCAGCTTGTTTAACAACTAGCTACAGTTGCTAGAATCCAACCACATGTGAACATTAGCATTTGGCTAAGATGTTAACAGATAATAGGATATAAGTTAGCGCTAACATAAGCGACCAGTTTATTTGACTTCATGATAATATAAAATATCTTATAAAACTGATGTTTATCAATTAACTGTTGCAGCCATGTTTTGTTTCTTTTCACTGATTTCAGATCAGAATCAGTGATTAAAATGACACAACTTCTCTGTGCGTCTGTGTTGTTAGAAATGAAGTTGTAACAAAAGTCAATTACATGAAAATAAAAAAACCTGTTGTCTTCACGTTCATCAGCCGTTGAACCTGATGAATCTGAATCTGGTGAATCTGATAAATGTGGTGAATGTGAATCTGATGAATGTGACAAAACATCCTGACGTGAGCTGAGCTGAGGATGTGGATCAGGATTACAGCAGCTGATGAGTCACGACGTGGACCGACCACTGAGAGGTGACTCATCAGCTTCGCCAACACCACATCCGTCGTATTGTGTCATGTAAAAATAAAACGGTAGATGAACGTGTGGTAAACAGAGAAATAACTAAACATGAGACGTGTTTATCTTCACTCTGATGGTTTTAGTTTCATTAATAGTTAATAGAGGAAAGTTTCACTGAACGTAGCAACATTTCTTTGTATCTGAGGCTGATGTTGAGAGAAACAGAGCCAGATGTTACAGACGACGTCCTCTGACCTTCATGTCTTTTATTTCACTAACTCTGTGGTGTTGTGACTTCCTGTTGTCTCATATCCCAGAAACATCTTCACTTTGATTCATGATGAAATCGTTACATTCTGAGGTCAAACACTGTTTTTTATTAAAGTAGAACCAGATGTTACATCACAGCAGAGACGAACTCTGAATTCAACAGTATGCTAATGCTAACATTAGCTTCTTGATCAATAGCTTGTTGATAATAGTTGTTGGTGGTTGTTGATGGTTGTTGGTGGTTGTTGGTGGTTGTTGGTGGTTGTTGGTGGTTGTTGGTGGTTGTTGATGGTTGTTGTTGGTTGTTGATGGTTGTTGGTGGTTGTTGGTGGTTGTTGATGGTTGTTGATGGTTGTTGTTGGTTGTTGGTGGTTGTTGGTGGTTGTTGTTGGTTGTTGTTGGTTGTTGGTGGTTGTTGGTGGTTGTTGATGGTTGTTGATGGTTGTTGGTGGTTGTTGGTGGTTGTTGATGGTTGTTGATGGTTGTTGTTGGTTGTTGTTGGTTGTTGATGGTTGTTGTTGGTTGTTGGTGGTTGTTGGTGGTTGTTGATGGTTGTTGGTGGTTGTTGTTGGTGGTTGTTGACGGTTGTTGGTGGTTGTTGTTGATGGTTGTTGTTGGTTGTTGGTGGTTGTTGATGGTTGGTGGTTGTTGGTGGTTGTTGGTGGTTGTTGATGGTTGTTGGTGGTTGTTGATGGTTGGTGGTTGTTGGTGGTTGTTGATGGTTGTTGATGGTTGTTGGCGGTTGTTGGTGGTTGTTGATGGTTGTTGGTGGTTGTTGACGGTTGTTGGTGGTTGTTGGTGGTTGAGACTAAAGAAACAGAACCAAACAAACAGGAATACACAGCGTTTCTGTGTCAGTTTCAGTTTGTATCTACAGACTCAGCACGTCTGTTGTTCTGTAAACCGTTTCCTCTCATCTCTTCTTTCTTTGTCCTTCTCTTGTTTTGTGTCTGTGACGTCTTTTATTCTCAATATTTCTTGGAGAAAAGCGTCAGCACAATTTTACCAAAGGTCTTAAACACATCGGGTTCAGTTTCAGCGCCACAGGCCTGTTTTTTTGTGTGTCAGGATCAAACTTTATGTTCGTGTCATCAAGTCGGCGTCGCTCGGAGCAATTTGCCCCTCGGTTGATTTCATTCTCGACATTACATAATTGCAGAACTCGGAAAAAATAATGAAGTGTAACTAACACAATCAATAGGACGCAGGGAGACAAATGGAGCTTCTTTCTCTGTTACAACAAACAGACAAAATGAGACGTGAAAAGATTGAATGTTTCATCTGCAACAAGAGTTTTCTGCTGCTGTGATTACTGTTGTCACTGATCACAACAGGATCGGAGGGTTTTCACTGCTTCAATACAAAAACAATTAACTCTGGTTTTTCTTGATTCACCACATTTTATTGATGAGATGATTAGTTCCTTTGTTTTATTGTTTAACTTTCAGTGATGGAGGAAGTGTTCAGGTCATTTATTTGACTGTCTAGACTCACGTTGGTAATATTCAGTTTGACCGTCTTTTGTTTTCACAACCAAATAGTTAACAATGAAAGTAAATGGGGCAGTCAGCCAAACATATCTAAATTGTCATTTTTTAACCACTAATAAAGCTCAAAATATCACTTCACTTCAGCAGTAGCATGAATAGGGTCCCTACACATAAACTGAAGTACTGATAACTTAGTAAGTGAACCCAGAGTTTATTAAAAACACTGTTTTACAAGACTTACCCAACGTCTTCCGTCTCCTCCATGTTGTGTTAAAGTCGTACAAGTCTTGTAAAACAGTGTTTTTAATAAACTCTCAGTTCTCTTACTAAAGGCTTCCACATACTTGACAAGAACAGAGAAATGTGTTTGTTTTCTCCAGGTGTCAAGAACAAGAACAAAGTTCGTTCTGTCCAGGACTTTTCATACTTCATGAGAAACCTGGGTCTTCATTGGTTCCTTATCCATTTAGTTTTAACTAAAGAGATCCAAGATCCGTTTAGTTAAAACTAAACGGGTCTTGGATCTGGATCAAACAGCTCTGTCTCAGTAGGAATCATCCATAATGTTGTCAAACATGATTTATGTTGAAGATGTTGTTATAATTATTATTATTTCTATTTTATTCTGGTTCTGGTTAAATGATTTGCTGCATCTTTTGTTCATTGTTCTGTTGCGACTATAAAAAGATTAAAGATTTGATCAGAGATTTGATTCAACAAATCAGGAATATTACCAAGTTATAAATTAATCTAAAACATATTGGAGGATCAGGAGCAAACGTGATCATATGTTGAAGTTGTTTCATCAGTTGAACCATGAAGCGTCTGGTGGACGTCAGTGTCTCTTTGTGGTGATTATCAACATCGCAAAGAATTAAAAAAAAGCAGCTTCAGGAATTCGTTTGAGTGCGTGGTCGTACGTCTAAAGGTCACAGCTCTTTTGTTGTGAAGTCGGAGGAGATGACAGGAATTAGAAAATCCAGAATCCAGCGAATGTCGGGAATGTCGACGTCTGAGCCGAAGACACGAGGAGAAATAAAGGAAGTGAAATAAAGGAGCTCATCTCAATACGAACAAACAGAAACCAGCCGGAGGGAGCTGAGTGTGTGTTGTTTCACAGATCTATAACCTGAACTGAGAGCACCTTCCCGTTAAAAGGTATTGATCCGACCGGCCGCCCCCCCCCTCCCTCCCTGGGGTGGTCTCAGGTTCCTGGATCATTACTGTATGGAGACAGAAGGATGGAGAGAGGGATCGAATGACCCACCAGAGGGGACGCAGTGATTGAGGAAGGACACGGACAACTGATAGTCCAGGTCGAGTAACGGGCATAAAAAAAGTGAGCTTAAAGGATAAAGAGGAAGAGAGATGGAGTCAAGATGGAGTTGAAGACAAACGGAGAGAAAATGTGTAGGAAGTTAGAGACGGGAAGAGAAGATGAACAGTACGTAGAGGAAGACGAGGGATGAGGTGCATGATGGGAGTTATGTTTCAGATCGACTGAGGACGGTCAGGAGGGACCAGCACTCGTCCTTCACTCAGACATCTGAGGTCAAACGCTGATAGTCAACCCAGTACTTATATATTTAAAGCTCTAATGGTCGTTGAGGAGGTTTATCAGGAGGCGTGAGGTTGTTCTACGGTTTGTTCAGAAGGTGAAGTGAACTGAGGCTTGGGTGGAGTTTTTTTTTGGCGGCTTCATTGGTTCTTTCTGAGTTTGTAATAGTCCTTTAGGTGGTTTGTTGTGGTCCTGCACACAGCTCCTCTAATCTGGGAGATTTTGCAGTTGTGTCTTTCTCTGGGTTCTTTGACGGGTCCTTCAGGATGGTTCTGGTGGACCTTTAGGAGGTTCTCAGGAAGGTTTATGCCGGTTCAAGATGTCGTCCTTCTTGAGCTCTCAGCAGTTCTTCAGGTTTCTTGTGGTCTCTCAAGATGGTTCTGGTGGACCTTTAGGAGGTTCTGGTAGGTTCTGGGGATGAACAATGAGGTTTGAAGGGTACTTTGAGGTTCTCTGGGTCATATAACAGGGTTTGAGAGTCTTAGTGTCTAGATGTACTTTGAGTCAGGAAGATTTTAGTGGTTCTTTAGGTTTAATGGTCGTTACTCATCGGGTCTTAGAAGTATCTGTCTACAGTGACAGGGTCTTCGGGTCCGTTTGAAGGGTCAGTGGGGTGTTAGGAGGTCGTGACAGGGTCTTCGGGTCCGTTTGAAGGGTCAGTGGGGTGTTAGGAGGTCGTAGTGGCATTTGAGGAGGAACTGTCCTCTCCTTCAAGATGGTTTTGGTGGCCCTGTTTAGGAGGTTTTGAGTCCTATCGCAGGTGTTAAGGGTGAACAAGGTTTGAGAGGTACTTAAAGAGGAACAATTACAGGTTTTGACAAACAAAGTTCAAGTGTTGTGAAATAAGGATGGCTAATGGTTTGGGTTTGACAGGAAAGAGTTTCAGTCCTGTAGGTGGATTTATGTAGAACTGAGGAGGTTTGTAATGGTTCACTCAGAGGTTGATGTAGTCCTGTTTGTGTTTCTGTTGGACCTGTAGTGGGTTTGTTGAGTGTTGAGGTGGTTAAACCCCTATAGGAGGCTTTGAGGTGCTATCTTTAATGTACAGATGAGCCTCTGGCGTCTGTTTGAACCTAAACATATTCTTAAAGCGTGACAGCCACAGAATGTGTTGAAATCCTGAAACCCACGTCCACAGGGAGGCGTTGACTCAGAGACGCAGCGAACCAGGATGTGATTTCAAGCAGCAACAATAGACGGATTTACAGTGGCAGTTGTCTAATTGAAGGACATGTTGAAGTGCTTATTAGACTGTATTACTCAACCCGACCATTACACTGTCATCAACACCTCACCTCCATCTGAATTATTAGATGTGACATGTAATTTTCTACTCCATGTGTGTGTGTGTGCTGCTTCTGATCATAAAATTTAATCTGTGCCGTGGGGGACGAGTCGAGCTCGTCTTCACCAGATCCTCCTCGTCGCTGTGCACAGAGTTCACGTCCTCTCTCGGCACCAGATTTAAAATGTAATTCACACTTTCTATATTTTATATCTGAGGTTGTTTCCACCGTTAAACACAGACTGAAGCAGCTGTTTGATCTGAGTCTGTTGTTCACGTTAATGATCCTGCTGTGAGCTGAATATTTATATCGTGACATCATGATAAATATCAGATTAGAAGAAAAACGCTCAAATATTTGGCTGCAGTTTGTAGCCTCAGCATGAAGCAGTTGGGACGTGTATCTGGAGCGTATGGACAACACTGACCCAGAACTCTACAGAGATTATAGATCTGATCTGGGAACAGCTCAGGATCCTCCAGGAGGACCTGGACCTGGACTAATCCTGGACTAACCCTTCTTCAACATGAATGTCTAGAGGGAAAAAATCAATGTCAGTTTTAATGAGTCCTGCCTCCTAAAAATGATGTTTCTGGTGGACCTCAAGGAGGTTTTGAGAGTCCTATAGCAGGTTTTAAGGGTGGATGAAGTTTGAGCTGTACTTTGGTCCTTGAGGTCCTTGAAGAGTCATTTAAAAGGTGTTAAGGTCTAGATGTACTTGGTTCTTGGTTCTTTATATTTGATTTCATCTGGTCTTGGAAGTATTTGTCTTCAAGGGTCTTAGAGGTCCGTTTGAAGGTTCAGGGGATGTTAGGAGGTTCCTAGTTCCTGTTACCACTTATGGGAGATTTTACAAGAACAAGTTTCAAGGGGTCCTTTGGAGGGTCCTTCTAGGTGGTTCTGGTGGACCTTGAAGAGATTCTTGGACTCTCTTGGGTCTTATAAGTTTTGGGCATCACTAACAAGGGTCCAGCCTCATGGTGGTTCATGGGTGGTCCAGGTCCTTCTAAGGACGTCCTCTGGAAGTTCGTAGGGATTTTTTGGACGTGTTTCATCATTTAAGAAGGTATTCGTGGTCCTACCTGCTACAAATGATGTTTCTGTTCAAGTGAACTGGAACAGGATTTATGTCTTTATAGTCTCTAATGGACTGAATCTTCTATTGAAGTTAGTTTTCTCTGCAGCTGAACATGATTTCTTCCTTTTACAAGAAGCAGCCGTGCTACTCCTTCAGCTAGCTCGTCAACATGCTAACTTCAGTAGAATCAGAACAACAGTAAACATTAGTTTGATGCCAAACTTACAATTCAGCAAACTTTCCTACATCAGCTAACTTGGCTACGATAGCTAACTAAGAGAGGTTAGCTAACTTTTCTACATTTGGTAACTTAGCTTATTTTATGTAGCTTATATGTTTCAGCTAACTCTGACACCTCAGGTAATTTAGCCACATCAGCTAACGTTAGCATGCTTATCCTTTGAGCTAATGTTAGCATGTTATCCTCTGAGCTAACGTTAGCATGTTATCCTTTGAGCTAACGTTAGCATGTTATCTTTTGAGCTAACGCTAGCATGTTATCCTGTGAGCTAACGTTTGCGTGTTATCCTTTGAGCTAATGTTAGCATGTTACCCTTTGAGCTAACGTTAGCATGTTATCCTGTGAGCTAACGTTAGCATGTTATTCCTGTGAGCTAACGTTAGCGTGTTATCCTGTGAGCTAACGTTAGCATGTTATCCTCTGAGCTAACGTTAGCATGTTATCCTGTGAGCTAACGTTAGCATGTTATTCCTGTGAGCTAACGTTAGCATGTTATCCTGTGAGCTAACGTTAGCATGTTATCCTGTGAGCTAACGTTAGCATGTTATCCTGTGAGCTAACATTAGCATGTTATCCTGTGAGCTAACGTTAGCATGTTATTCCTGTGAGCTAACGTTAGCGTGTTATCCTTTGAGCTAATGTTAGCATGTTACCCTTTGAGCTAACGTTAGCATGTTATCCTCTGAGCTAACGTTAGCATGTTATCCTGTGAGCTAACATTAGCATGTTATCCTGTGAGCTAACATTAGCATGTTATCCTGTGAGCTAACATTAGCATGTTATCCTGTGAGCTAACGTTAGCATGGTTTAGTGCATGTAAATTAGTTGTGTTTGGTCAAAGGTCATTTATAGTCAAACATGACGTCTTTTAAAGACTCTTCAGTCAGAAAATGTGAGTCCATCAGTTACAGGAACTTTTTCTTTAGTAAATGTTGAAATCTACAGTGACGATCACTTTACTTCCACCTGCCACATTAGTATTCAGCGACGGTGTCTGAGTTGCTGTTAAGTCTTCTGGATTTAAAGGCAGAAATTGAAAAGAAGAAACGAGAATAAAGAAGCCGGGAGTCGCTGAACTTTTCCTGACACCTGAAGTAAATGTTGGGTGAAAATTCATGCGTGGTACTTTTTGAATCTCGTCTCCCGGTCTCCTCTTTCTCTCTCACTCAGAGAAACGCCAACTCTCCAGCGTTTAATTTCATGCCCTGAAAATAAGTTTTTCAAATAAGTGCAGCATGTATAAATAGAGCTGTCCTGTGATGATCTGGAGGGTTTGTTGTTGAGTAGACACGCTCAGAACGACTGGTCATGTGCTGTGAATCCAGTCTGAGGGTGAACGACTCTGACTGGAAGATAAAGACAGAAAATAAGAGATCAGAGACACCGTTTGTCAAGTCTGGTGTTTAAAACAACAATAGAGGAAGTCAAAGAAATAGATGAGTGAGTAAGAGACAGGACGGAGGAAGAGGATGTTGATGTATAAAAATAAAACGTCTCAGTCATTTTGTTGAAGTTTTTACACTAAAAGGAACAAAGGACACATAAGTGATTATGTAACACACGTGTTCAGGTCTCTGATCCAGGATCTGGTCTCTGGTCCTCTGACGTCGAGACACGAACGAGACGACGATCTGGACGACGACGACACCGACACACTGACGCTGCAGAGAAAACAGGAAGTAGAGACGTTTAGATGTGAAAACACATGAAAACAATCTTCTTCCTCATTGATCAGATCCTCCAGGATTTAATGACGTTACCATCACAACTATTAACACTAATTCAACCAATCATTGTGGATATTCCTGAGGTCTTTGACTGGTGACGACCTATAGCAGCTACAGTCCAGGAAACTGACTTACACAATAAAAATAACGTTATGATGGAAACTGTTACTAAACCGCTAAACCAGCGTGTAAACATCACCATGGCAACACGCTGGTTTTCACGGTGGAGCTGAAATCAGCAGCAGACCTCCCCGGTACCGGGTAACATCTGGATCAGACGCGGGGAGTTTGTAGAAAGTGAAAATGAAAGAAAAAGCGTTAAAACGTCAGACTTTTAAACGTGGTTGTGAGTGAATCAGTGAGACGGCAGCAGCATTTATCTCACATCCCTCCTCTGATTGGCTGTCGCTCTTTGTCAGTCTCTTCAGACTCCTCCAGTTTTCTAACATGACAGATCCAGTCCCGGTCTCAGACCAGGTCCCGACGGCCTCTGATGGAGTCGTTAGGGCTGTTCACACATTATGATCATTAACTGATGATTCACCAACCATCAGAGGACCAAGTCCACCAGACACCACCACTGGAGACCACTGGTGTTAGTGGACTGTGTTTACCTCTTGGGGTTTTAAGTCTAAACATTTCACAATAATCAGGTAAAAATGAATGTCTGACTCCATCATGATGTGAACTTTCCTCATTTCCTTAATCTTGGTATTTACTCTAATCAGTTCATTTCTATGCATGTAAACGTACAAGATGATAAATAAAAGCTGCAGAATCAGAGAGAACATGATGGAAATAAAATTAAATCTGAGGTTAGTAAACAGTTGATGTCCCTGACTGAAGGAGCTGATTCACCTTTTATTTCAGTGACATCATAGTAGTGGAGACAAAGACGAAGCCTTTAGAGTTATTGATCTGAGCAGAGACAATCTGCCGTTTCCGTCTGGTGGCTCAAACGTGCCGCTGACCTTGGACTAACGTCGTTACCTCTGATGAGAAACGAAACGGAAAACGTTGGAGATGCTGGTCTGCAGTCAGCGAGGTGGGAGTGAAGTGTTGGAGAAGATAATTAGAGAAGATTTAGTCTGTGATGAGTCCAGTGTGGTGGATCATCAGAGAGGGAATGACGGGGGTTTGAAATCGATGGTTGGGATCAGGCCAGAAACAGAAACAAGGTCATGATGAATGAAAGAAAAGACACCTGTGACTCCAGTATTATTAGACTGATGACGTTTTAAATACTTCAGTTCATCCCTGAAGGCAACTGTTACTGTTTGAGCGTGTCGGACAACTTCCATCTGTCACAGTGTTACTGTCTCTTTATCCCTCTGTTTTAGTATTTGATGATCTGTTGTTACTGTCACTGATCCGACGGCACCGGGTCAAAACCTCGTTCGTGTCTGAACCGTAGAAGATAAACTTTATTTCTCTTTTGCTCGTAGCAACTTCAAACTGTTAGAAATAAGAGAGGTTCATTGAGTCGACACATTCGTCCAAAAGGTTTTAGGTTTTCTCTAAAGTGTTGAGCCTCTACTCTACTGGACTCTACTGGACTCTACTGGACTTTACTGGACTCTACTGGACTTTACTGGACTCTACTGGACTTTACTGGACTCTACTGGACTCTACTGGACTTTACTGGACTCTACTGGACTTTACTGGACTCTACTGGACTCTACTGGACTCTACTGGACTCTACTCAGTCTGGTAGCAGACACGTTGTTTTCCATCACAGTTTGGTTCCTCCTCCACGTGAATGTGGTGAGTGGAGTCAAACTGCTGCGACGTCACGACACTAAAACATCAGTAAACATTAATGGACATGGAGGAGATGCTGTACTTGTTGCTGGGTTAGCTTACGACCAGGTAGCTACGACGATGGCTATCACTCTTGTCCTGTTTAAAAATGGAGCTTGATTATTTTGTTGACGCTCTCAACTCAACTGGCGTCTGGTGGCAGCTTGTGAAGACACTCCCTCTGACCAATCAGTGGCCGGCGTCTGTTTACGTCACGTTTTAGTATCGACTCAGCTCCATTGGTTCCTCCACAGAGTAGGAACTAAAACAGTAGCTGGAACCAGGAACTAGCACCAAGTGGAAACACTAGAGACTGAGTAGAGACTAAAAACATGATGGTGATAAGACAGTGATAGTCTGAACCCAGGGTCTATTTTTAACCATTTCCTCCATCAGATGCTCTGTCTCGTGGTCAGACAGATTCAGGAAGGTGATATCTCATTAATGCATCAAGAGAATTTCTTCAAATTGGGTAAAACCGTTCACTTGGACAGAAAGATGAACAGGGTCAAGTTTGGTGGTGAAGGGTCAGCCTGTTAACATGATATCTCAGCAACTTTCTTCAGATTTGGCAGAAATATTCACATGGACTCATTTTTGGCAGTTAAAAGTCACAATGACCTCATGAAACATCCAGAGCAACATGAACCAGAGTCTGTTTCACCACGAACACGAGTCAAACTCCTCAACAGATATGTTACGTTGGTTGAAGTAATATCCAGTTTGACCGTCTTTTGTTTTCACAACCACATAGTTAACAATGAAATCTGTCTTTTGGTGTCGGTGTGTCGGCCATCTTTGTTTACAGTCAGTGATGTCGGAGGAAAATCTTCCACTTTAATATGTTTCAGTTTGTTTAGTTTTTAAAGAAAAAAAGAGAGAAAATGAGAAATATAAACACACACTGTTGTTCTCTTTTAGAAGCTGCCTGAGGGAGGAGTGTGTGTGTGTGTGTGTGTGTGTGTGTGTGTGTGTGTGTGTGTGTGTGTGTGTGTGTGTGTGTGTGTGTGTGTGTGTGTGTGTGTGTGTGTGTGTGTGTGTGTGTGTGTGTGTGTGTGTGTGTGTGTGTGTGTGTGTGTGTGTGTGTGTGTGTGTGTGTGTGTGTGTGTGTGTGTGTGTGCTGTTCACCACTGAGCCAGAGTCCATGAACTTCACCACACCAGCTGTCTCCACCAAACCACACATTCAAATACCTCGACATGTCATCGCCTCCTGAGTGTTGTTGAGTGTCAGCGCCGGTCGTCTCTCTCTGCTGCAGCTGATGTGACGTCTCTGTCCTCCAGCCAGTACCAGCACATCTGTATCCAGCTGTGATGCTGCAGGAAACAACATCGATTTGTGTTGATGCTGCTTCGCTTTGACCTGAAGCTTCTGTTCTCTGAATCTTCTCCTGGATCTCGAGAGTTTCCACAACTTAAAAGCCAAAAAAAAACCTTCAGTGGTTTTTTTTCTTTTAAAAGCTGTAATTTCACAGTCTCAGGTTTAACAGACGGGACGTGTGGTCTGACTACGTTCAGTCTGAATCTGCAGCTCGTTCAGATCTGAGACAAAAACCAAATGAAATGTTACTTCGTCTGTTGTTGTTGAATCTGATATCTCCTCTGGGTCCGTTTCCTCCGTCAGACGCCAGGTTAAACACGTTCAGGAAGAATTTCTTCAGGTTTCATAAAACCGTTCACTTGGACACAAAGATGAACGGTCGACTTGTTAACACGATACCTCAGCAACAATTCAAAGAACTTTCTTCAGATTTGGCAGAAATGGACTCACATTCACATCGACTCATATTTGGTCGTTCAAGGTCCCACGACGCCACAAAACATGTTTCTTACCTTATAAAAACAAGATCTGATGTATCGTTATAAATTCACTACAAACACTGATTTGGCCTCAAGAACAAACGTCTTCGTCTTTTTAAATGTTTTTAAATTTGGTTCAAACGTTCGTTTAGGATCAATCACCTTCCTGTTTCCTCTACTTCACTGTCACACGTCATCACAAGTCGTCACTAGTTGCTACATAAAGACGATGAGACACGTCTCCATGACGACCGAACGACAACAAACAAAGATGGCGTCTACAGACTCGTTTATGTCCATCAAGTTGGTGACGGATTAAAAACTGACAAGATGTTTGTTACATTAATAAAGATCCTGTTATCACATGAATGAAAACGTTAGCAAAGAGACGACTAGCGACTGATGCTAATGCTAACGAACATTAATTAGCGGTAAAGTTTTTGTCAACTGTCCTATAAATTTATAGATGTCCTGTTTCTCTCTGTCTCCATCCTTGTCCCGGTGCATGATGGGAAGTTTCTTGGTCCAGGAACAGCTTCGTCTGGAGGTCGTGACCTCTCACCTTTGACATCAGGTCTCGTCAGACCAGGTCCAGGTTTCTGTGTGATCAGTATCTGAGTCCTCAGCTCGTCCTTGTAAAGGTTCAGTTAAATATCCGCAGACGTTTTACTTATCAGAAGCAGCTGAGACTCATTTAGTGAGGAGGAGCGTTGTTAACTGACACCTTATTGTTTCTCATTATGCAGCAGCAGCAGCAGCAGCAGCAGCAGTTGTTGGTGATGTGTGTTTTCTCGGAGCCTCGGTTCTGTTGTGTTGTTTTGTTTTTTTAATCAGCTCTCGTGGATGTTATTGGTGTCAGCAGATCAAATTCTTTTCCTTTTTATTTAAGCTGATTACTGAGATTGTTCCTTTTTTCTGCTTCATTAACCTTGAAAGTGCCACGTGAACATATCGTTATTGTTCCTGTTGTTCTCTGAGAACAAACGAGGCTGGAGCTCGTCTGATTGAACCGTTCTGTCCTCTGACGTTTACGTTCTTCTGTTTATTTCTGACCTTGAAGAAGAAACAACGGTTGGTTTATGTGATACGGAGGCTGCAGCCGTTCCTTCACACTGTGAAGAGTTTTCATATTCAAAGTGGAAATGATCCGTGTGCGATGCTCTCACCTCTCTCTGACACTGACAACCGCTCTGACCTAGAAAAGGTTTTTATTTATTTCTCTGTCAGGATGTTTTTTTTTTTTTTTTGTCTCTTCAGAAATGGAAACAGCAACAAACAGAAAAACAAAAACAGCTCCAGGAGAAAAAAGCTTTTAAAAATGTTTTTATTAAAAATAGACGTCACATTTAAATCAGGTGGAAAGTTCATAGACGCAAAATAACAACGTGAAGAAAACAGACCTGAGGTCACGTGACCTTCACCGTTAACTACACGTCCTCGTTACAACAGTAACTGGACTGTTACCTACTTCAGCTAACGTAGCTACTGTACATACATTAACTTATCAACAACCTTTAGTAAATTAACTTCAGCTAATTTGGCCACGTTACCGTAACAAAAATAATTCAGACACAGATGTACTCTGATTCTTTTATTCTCTTCAATTTATGACTTATTCTGGTAAATTTACAACTTATTTTTGTAAATTTGTGACTTTTATTTGCAAGTTATTTTTCGTGCTAAAAGGATGAAGATGTGATTGTTTATTGAGTCCAGATAGAAACAGATAATATCATATTAGTCATGAATCAGTTCGAAGACTCTTCTGTTCTTCAGGTTGATGTTTCTCTTCGTTTGTTCTCATGTTTCACTAAAGTGAATATTGAGCTCGTCAGACTACATCCTCCTCTAATGGTGTCTGTCCTGCTCCCTGACACCAGACCGGGGAAGTGCATTACCAGCACATAGAGGTGTGTGTGTGTGTGTGTGTGTGTGTGTGTGTGTGTGTGTTGTAAGGTCAGGATCCTGATGCAGACAGACGGCCTTCATTCCCCTAAGACCTCATTATAGCTCTGAGGGGAGACGCACACACACAAATACACTTGAACACACTTAAACTCAGACATCTGTAAAAGGGCAGAGGGCTCACACACACACACACACACACACACACACACACACACACACACCTCACGGTGAGGATCATGAACATAGCGGCCACATTCAGTAGAGTCCTGGGATTCTCGCCACTTTGAGCGTTCGCCGCCGTCGTCTTTTAGTCTGCTCGTCTTCGCCGCTGCAGTTGTCCCGAGTGAAACAGCTGAGTGTCCTCGCTAACATCAGACACGCGCCGCGCCTTAGGCTGCTTGTACAGCTGACACACACACACACACACACACACACACACACAGTCAGTGGCGTTGAGGTTATTCTTCCCTCAAGAGTCTCGATGAGTTTTGCTTTTGTTCGGTTGTTTTCTGGGGAAGCGTCAGGTCATTTGTCAGAGTTTAGTCGCGGTGTAGAAACCAGGAGATACAGAGGAGATGAAACCTCCTTGTTTACCTCCTTTAACATGTCTGTTGTTGTTGTAGAGAAACATGGAGAGTTGTGTTGTTAGAAATGAAGGTGTGGCTCCACGGATCAGTGATCGTCTCTTGTAAGTGAAACTGAAGTGTGTGACACGCCAACGAAACAGAGATGAGTGGAGGACTGGACTCACCCCAGTTGGTAACTAGACTCTGATTTCAAAGACTTTCAACTAATCAGCTTCTTTTCCCTCAGGACGTGAAGCTGCAACGGTTGGATCCTTCACAGTCCAACGTATCCCATGATTCATTGCAGCAGCAGGTGACGTTTGTGATGTGGACGTGGAGTTAAAGATAAAGATCACGTGACCTCAGTAGGAGGAGCTAAAGGTCACATTCTCTGCAGATTCACTGCAGCGACTCAGTTAGATTTGATCTGTAACGTTGAGCTGCTAACTTTTAGACGATGTTGTTGTTGCTAGGCAACAGGAGGAGAGCGTAACGTAAAGACGTTGGACCGTCGTCTCGGTTAAAAAGCGTCGGACCTTCGTAGACGTTGATCTGAAGGATGAAGTGGAGAAATGTGCCACATCAGCTTTTATTTGAGCCAAGAACAGAAATCTGATGAAGGTTTGTTTCTGCTGAGGCAGCAGATGGTTGTTGGGTTGATGTTGGTTGTCTCAATGTCAGAGGGGAGGAGGAGGAGGAGGAGGAGGAGGAGGAGGAGGTGGAGGAGGAGGAGGAGGAGGAGGAGGAGGAGGAGGTGGAGGAGGAGGAGGAGGAGGAGGAGGAGGAGGAGGAGGAGGAGGAGGAGGAGGAGGAGGAGGAGGAGGAGGAGGAGGAGGAGGAGGAGGAGGAGGAGGAGGAGGAGGTGGAGGTGGAGGAGGAGGAGGTGGAGGAGGAGGAGGAGGAGGAGGAGGAGGAGGAGGAGGAGGAGGAGGAGGAGGAGGTGGAGGAGGTGGGGAATGTTTTCTTGGCTTATTTCACCTCCACTGAATCACAGCTGAGACATGTCTTGAGTCTTGAGCGTCGCTTTTAAAACTTCACCAGTTTTCTGTTTAATCACTGGTCCAGTTTGAACATTTAAAACCTGAATTAACGACCCGCTCCTCCTCCTCCTCCTCCTCCTCCTCCTCCTCCTCCTCCTCCTCCTCCTCCACCTCCTCCTCCTCCTCCTCCTCCTCCTCCTCCTCCTCCTCCTCCTCCTCCTCCTCCTCCTCCACCTCCTCCTCCTCCTCCTCCTTCACATCCGCTCCATCTTCCAGTGCCGGAGCGTCGTACTCACACCTTCACACCTTCACACCCTGGAGCCTCTCGGGGTCGAACATACGGCCGCCGTCGCTCCAGATGTTTGATGTGTTCGAGATGTGTGAAGTTTTCAGAGAACGGGGGGTCGACGGCTTCTGAAGCAGACCTGTGGTTTGCTCCACTCGACTGAAATCAAAGAGAAGTGGCGGCTAACGAGCGAGCCCACTCCTCCTCCTCCACCTCTCCGTCCGACTGTTGGTGTTATTAAGTCGCTAATCATCATGATTTCACAGTCTGTTGAAACATGTGCTGCAGATAGAAACGTGTCGAGTCGCTGCTCTCACAACATCATTTAACACTGAATCACTTGAATTAACCTCAAACACCATTAAAGTTGAAAGTGTCTGAGTCCGACCAGGACTGAAGAGGATCCGGATCTGGAAAAACAAATCCACTTGGTTTCATGTTTTCAGTTTGAGTAATTTGAGTGTTGATTTGTTGCCTCTTGACATTGGAAGAGAAGGTTGAGGTGGTTCATCTGATCTGAGGTTTATCAGGAACATCCAGCAGGTCAGAGACCAGTTGAACCAGAACTCACTGCAGAGATTATATATCTCATCTGGTCTTAGGACCAGCTTGTGGATCCTCCAGGAGGATCTGAACATCTTGGGACGGAGACGTGTGTTATGGGTCAGAGTTGCCAACTTGGTCACGTAGAAGAAAGAGAAGAACCAACATCATTTGTTTAAACTTGTGAAAAGAAAGTCCAACAATTCTTGTTCAAGTTGAGCGACGTGTTGGTGGCGGTTTCACATTTATCACCGGTCCAGTGGTCAGAGTCTGATCAACCTGCACTTTCCTTGATGTAGAAAGTGAAGCTTCACTTGAGTTTTTTAAAAACCTCTTTAGTCCAGACTTGTGGAGAACAGCTGGTCTGGTCTTCAGTGATCCACTGGTCCAGTTTGAGGTCGATGGGATGAACAAACTGGTGAATTTCTCCTTTGTCCAGTCGAACGTCTCCATCACGTCTCTGCTGATGTTAAAAACCAACAGACTAATGAGACTCTGAGCTCTTTAATCTGAACCTGATTAGACTGAATATTCAATCACAAAGGTTTTTAAACCTTCAGACCTGATTTAACATTTTATAGAGATTCTCACCGAAGCTGTTTAAAGCTGTTTTCGATGTTTGTGTGACTGAATGATGTATATTCGATATAATGACGTTAGAGATGAACGCAGTTTGTTAAACAGGTTTTATTCATACTGTTAAACTGTGTTTTGATGTCATGTGTCTGCAGGACTCGTTCCAGTGATGTCGCCACGTCCACGGATCTGACACATTAGGTAAGAAACACTTTAATTATCGTAAAGATCAGATGCTGTTAAGTTGGATAAAGTGTTTGTTGTGGTTAGCGCCGGCTAACGCTAACAGTAGCCTCTGTAGTTTCCTAGGAAACCCAACATGGTGGATCACGACGTAGATTAGTTTTAACGTCAATAAGCAGGTCGACACTTTAGGATTTAAAATAAAAAACCTTCGACTGATCAAACTCAGAGTGATGATGATGAAGAACCAGATGTCTGGAAGAAACAGGGACCCAATTTATTTCATCACAGTCTTTTTATATATATATATTTATTTATTTATCTGTGTTTCATCTTGTAAAAAGAGAATCAGACATCAGCGGCTGCTCTGTGTGAAATAATTTAACGTGGTCGACACAGCTCATGATTCACTCTCACCACTTTATTAGTTTATTAGTTATTTGTGTGTTAATGTTTAAAGCGACTGAGTCGATGTGTGTTTCTGTGACCGTGTCTGACTGGTGCTGAAACGGTCTGATCACTCGTCAGCGTCGGTTCGGTTCATAAAGCTTCAGTTTACTTTGGACACGAGCAGGAATCTGTGTTTGAATTTGAGACCTTTGCCCTTGAGAGCGAGGATACGAAGCCGCGGCCCCACGTCCTCCCTCCGCTGAGACTCAAGCCAAAGTATCTGTGATATGTGATATTGCCTGGTTGTATTTGGAGGGGAGGGGGGTGGGGGGGTCCATGTTGTGTTTGCAGCTGCATTAACGTGCGTCATGTCTCCAGCACGTTGCCGTTTACACCTGTTCACTGACGGTTTGTTTCTGTAGAAAAGAACCAGGTTTGAAGTGGTGAGTTTGTCGCCGGTGGTTGTGTTTTTATTCCAGCTGTAATTACAGACAGACGCAAACACAGGAGTTGATAGATGGACTTTTGAACTCGGCTCATTTTAAAATATTTGGAAATCGTCTTGTGTTTCGGTTGGTTGCGGTCTCTCGGGTTTCTTTTTCCCTCCGTCTGTAAATCTCTTAACTTGTCTTTTTCTTCTTCCTTTCATTCTCGGCTTTAATCTCCGAGGCAGCTGCTGGATGCGTCTCTCTCTCCCTCTCTCTCTCCGTCCTGATGCATCTTTCATATCCATTTTTATCTCTCTTCGATCTCCCTCTCGCCTCCCTGTCCCTCCCTCCGTCTTCCTTTTAAATCAACTTTACTGTCTCTGCTGCGGCTGATCTCTGTGTTCGCCTCACACTCTCTGCTCTGCTGCCAATTAGTGAATAAAATGCAAAACCTCGAAAAGAAAAAAGAGGAAACAAGAGAAATCAGATGGATTTAGGTCGACGTTGTTTGTCTTTTTATCACCTGAACTTTGACGTCGTCTCCAACAGGAAACGTCATCAGCGTCGTCTTTATTTTCTTCTTTTTCTTCTGATTAAAGTCGGTGTTTTATTGTCTCTTTGACCTGACTGGTTGAGGAGGAGGTGGAGCAGGTTCACAGGGTCAAGTGGAGCAGCGTCGGTA
>CM028908.1:27475602-27543102 GCA_016801845.1 Polydactylus sextarius | reverse complement strand
TCGACCCTCGTTTCCTGAACATTAGACTGTTTAGACTCGAGTTGCTCAGAGTTTTTTTTCTGTAACGTTTTTGTACGTTCAGATAAAGACAAAAGAGAAAGAATTGAGTAGTTAAACACATAAATATCCGTCAGATCCACAACTCAACTAAAAAAACCCTCCAGCTCCAAACAGCAGGAGAAATGAATTAACATTTAAAAACGTCTGGTGATTAATGGATGTGCAGCCAATCGGGTTAATGGATCCAGTTATCGGTGGTTGTGTCAGGATCTCAGCTGGATGATAATGACTGCTCTGGTTTTGTGGAGCATCTAATGCAATAAAGAGTCCATTACTTCCTGCCTGTTAGTTCCCAGCAGCCTCTGCTCTCTCCCCGTGTTGCTCTTCCATCGCACCAGCTGCTTCCTTTTTATTTTGGTCTGTCGCTCTTTTCTTCCAGTCAAACGACTTCTTCTTCAGTGGTTGTGAGCGTTAGAGTGAATTAAATAAAAAAAAAACCATCCAGGCTTCTTGTGTAAACCTCTCACTGAGATGCCAGATTCAGTGTGTTTAAATGTAAGAGTAAATCGTTGTGTTGAGATGTAATTTTCTGCCTCCGGTTTCCGGGGTAGACCCAGAATATGCACAAGGGAGAGGGATTATAGATCCCATCTGGTCTGGGATCACCTCGGGATCCCCCAGGAGGAGCGACATCTGGACGATCCTGATCAGACGACACGACACCGGGTCAGGAAACGAAAATAGACGGTTGAGATGGAAAAACCCTCCGAGTTTAAATCTAAGGAAACCAAAACTAACCGGGAGTTTCACTACGTCACGGAACCGAAATCATGATTTAAAAGAACGAGATTATCAAACGTTTTACTACGTCAACGTCCTGGTGTAACGGTCCTGATCGTCCAATCACAAAGCTCCAAACGCAGAGTTGATAGCTACTTCAGCTAATTTGGCTACATTAGCTAAAATGGCCACGTCAGTAAAACTCTGCTACGTTATTTAGCTTCACTAAATTAGTTAAAATGGTTAAATTCACATTAGCTATGTTATCTAACTTAGCTGTTAGTCAAACTTTTCTATCTTAGCTAACTTGGCTACATTAGCAAAGTTTGGTACATTAGCTAAAATGGCCACATTAGTAAAACTTTTCTATGTTAGCTAACTGTGCTACATTAGCTACATTTGGCTATTTTATCAAAACCTGTCTATCCTAGTCAACTTTGCTACCTCAGCTAACTTTGCTAATTTTAGCTATATTTGTAACATTAACTAAAATGGCCACGTTTGTAAACTATTGCTATGTTATTTAAGTTAACTTGCTATGCTAGCTAAATTTACATTAGCTAAAATAGCCATGTTAGCTAATTTCTTCACATTAGCTAACTTCAAAGTTCTGTAACTTGGCTATTCTGGCCAACTGTGCTACCTCGGCTAGCTTTGCTGATGTTACCTAACTTGGCTAACGTTTGTTAACTTGCATACATTAACAAACTTTGTCACATGGGCTAAAACTTTGCTTTGTTAGCTAAATTTATATTAGCTAAAATAGCTATGTTAGCTAACTGTACTACATCAGCTAACTGGACTATAGTAGCTACCTTTGCTCCATTAGCTAATTTTGGCTATCATAGCAAACTTTGCTAACTTAGATGCTAATGTTAGCTAATTTGGCTACATCAGCTAATTTTTTTTTTCAATTAGCACCGCTGTGTAGCATGCTAGTGCTAACACTAATGTAGTCTAACGCTGGCAGCAGGTTGTAGCTGATGTAGCATTTGTTTTGGTCCTAGATCCTGGTGTAGTGGTACATGTGGTGCTAGTAAATGTTGATATAACCTTTAATTACTGATTAAATAACCCGTGTTAAGTATTGAATCTATAAGATAAAAACATTGACGTGACCTGAAGAAAAGTTGACGTCTCGTTCTGTGACCGAGCGGATGCTCTTACCTCATCAACAATCTTTGGCAGCTTGTTACAGCAGCCAAGTTTAATTTCAGCTCCTCATCAAGTTACTGACGTTTGTCGGGTTATTTTGGTTTTCTACGCAGCTTAGCTAATGATTATCAGAGTAACACGATGAAACGTGATCGGGGAAGGATCCGGTTTTTATTGCTGTTGTTTTAGCCGATGACGCTGTGTTAGAACGAGTCTCTAACCTGGTGGGAGTCGCTGCAGTAAAGAGTTTTCACTGTGACGTCGTCTTCTATTTATGTCTTAATATATCTCAGAGCGAGTTGTTCGGCTCCGAAAGTTGTTGCTGAATTAATCGCTCTGTTTTTATTCACTGTGGCGACTGCAGGGATTAATGTATGGGGACGTGGACGTCAACAACACTAATGTTCACCTCAACTCAAGGGAGAAGTGATTCAAACAGGGTTTCTACCCAGTACGGAAAGTATGGAAATTTTGGAAACATATTTATAATAGAATAGAACATATTTTATTTGTCCCTCAAGGGGAAATTTACGTGTTAAACAGAATAAAAACCACGATAACAGATGAACAGAGAATAAATAAATAGTCTCCAGAGATGAGGAGGAAGGTTTGTGGTGGATGTTTCCAGCTGGGACATGACAGAGTCACAGTAGCTGTAGCGTCGGTCGACAGCGAGTTATCACCATGACTTGAGAGAACTGCTCTGATGTAGTTGGACCAGACGCTGACAACAAACAGCTCAACGTCCAGAGCAGCTGCTCAGTAACACTGATGTGCTCCAGGTTACTGCATCTCTCCTTAATAAACATCACCATCCTCTGGTCGTCTCGTTACCTCCCTGTCCTCTGACAGGTCTCAGTGAGACACATGATGCTGCTCTGTAGCTGGTCAGAGCGTCACTTCTTCATCTGACGGGGACAGATCGTACATTCACCATAGTTACAGACGTGTTGATGGGTTGTAGCGTCTTCACTCCTGCTCTTCATCCACCTGATCTCCACCAGGATCTGGAGTCTCTGGTTGGGTCGTATCTCTGAGCAGCTCAGTGTCGTCAGCTGATCACTGGAGGATCAATCAGTCGACGGTTCAACGTCTCTCTGGTTGTTACAGTCACAAACAAAAACAGGAGGAAAAATGGAGAGAAAAAGAAACATGAGAAAGAGGCAGATAAAAAGGAAGAATGTTTTAATTAAAATGTTTAAAAGTTTAGGTCAAAAGAGGAAAACAGTAAGAAAAATGAGACGAAGCTGTCAGACTGGCTGCTACTCCTGCGGCGCCGTGGCAACAATTTCTTTATTTATGTTTCCAGACTTTTATTGCTACATAGTTTTTTAATATTTTCAGACCCTCCAGGATTTAACGACCTTGTAATTTTGACCAGACATCATCATATTTATCGTTATCGTTTTGTTTCCAGTGAAACATCGATGATGTTACAATCACAATCATAGATATCCCTGAGGTCTTTGACTGGTGACTACCTATACCCAGCTACAGTCCAGGAAACTGGACGTACACTGTAAAAAATAACAAAACAACAGAAATCCAGATCCTCTCATCATCCTCATCATCATTAATGTTTCCAGTCTAACTTTGATGTTACAATAACAACTATTAAGCATCAACCAATCAGTGTTGATATACCTGAGGTCTTTGACTGGTGACTACCTATAGCAGCTACTGTGAAGGAAACGCTTCCAGTCAAACATCGATCCAAACGATACAAATCAACCTAAACTTGGCTGCTGTAAAACGCTGCGACTTTCATCACAGTTTTTTGTTTTAGAAAAGCTGCTGTGACAACAGGTAAATTAGACCTAAACAATGTGAAATAAAACCTGAAATCCTGGATTTTATTATTGAGGCTAAAATTCAAATCAAATGTTTATTTGGTTTGAGACAATTTAAATATGTACAATGCGAATGAAACCTGTTAACAGTTGATAATCAAAGGTCAGAGGTTGAACCTCGTCTCTCGTCTGTTTGAGTCTCTTCATCCTCCTCATCCTCCTCGTTTCCCGGCAGCTGAAACAGAGATAACATCCAGTGACTCTCCTCAGATGAGATAAGTGGCGCTCGAGCTGAAGAGACAATAGAAACTAACTGGGCTGCAGACGGAGCAAATACGACTGAATGAAGCTTGATTTTTCATCCAGAGTGAGAGGGAGGAGGAGGTTAAAGAGAGACCATCTACAGTGAAGGAGGGAGGAGAGTCACTTCAACTAAAACTGTCGGTTTTATTCTGTCTGAGTCTTTAACTACGACGGTGTATTTGGACCATGTATAAATATTGTTTTTCCGGGCGGGGGGTAATATTTCGAGAAAAAAGTCACAAATTTACGAGAACTAGCTGGGAATCACACATTTTTCTTGCAAATTTACAACTTTACACTGTCACAGGTATGTGAGGGATAATGTTGTGGGAGGTGGGACCAAGCAGGACGGCATCATCCCGTCAGGGCTCATTATTGTTGTCATGGTCATTTAATGACGACGCTAGAAAACAGCTTCCAGAGAAAAGTAGTCTCCAACCTGACGGATCGAACTTTATTTAAGGCAGCGTTGATCTGGACGTTGATCTGGACGTTGGGAAAAAAATATTTATACATGGTCTTAGTCGTATTTAGTCGCCGTCGTTGTATTTAACACTCGACAGGTTTGATAAAGAAAGTTTTAGGTTAAAAACATTGAGGTTTAAATCACAAACTGACGTCTGGTTTTATTTATCAGGATCAGAAACGAAACATCTCTGATTCTGAGCAGCAAAGAAAAGAAAGAACGTGGAAAGAAACGTATTTAATTATTAAACCATGATAAATTATTATTGTATCATAATAAATGATGGACGAGGAAGGAAGGGAAGGTGGTAAAATGTAGAAATGATGGAAGATGAAGAGAAAGAAGGAAAATGAAGATGATGAACATACAATTATTGAAAAGTTTAACGTTTAGAGGTTTAAAGAAAAAACCAGGTGAGGTAGGAAAAGTGGTGAAGGAAAAAGGATCCAAAGAAAAGAAGTTAAAAAAAATATGGTAGGAACAAAAACTGAAAAAGAGGGAAAACAGGAACAAATGAAGAGAGATGATGAATAAATTTATAATAAAATTAATGTCGTGAAGTTTAAAACGACTGAAACAAAAACTGTTTGTTACTTCGACAGAAACGAAAACATCTGGTTCTTCAACACGTGAGAAGGTTTAGAAATGATGATTAAAAACTGAATATAATGAAGTAAAATTAAACAAAACTGAACTAAACAAGACAAAATAGAATAAAATCAAACAAAAATAACCATTAATGTTTTAGTTTGACGACCTTCATCTTCTTCATCAGCAGAATAAATGTTTGTGTCCTGATGCCAAAGAAACGCTGCAGTTAGAGGAGATGACACAGTGACCGGGCATGTTACCTCACACACACACACACACACACACACACACACACTCAGCTCAGGTCTAATTTAAGACGTGTGCTGGTCTATAAAAACCAGATCCTGGTCTGGTTTGTTTGTCTCGTCTCTGTAACGTCAACTGAAGCAGCAGTCGTCAGAGTGTTTTAGTTTGGTTGTAGATGATTGTTACAGAGACGTTTGTTAAACACTCGACATCCTGTGACGTCGTGTTTCAGACGTTAACGTTGTTTCAGTTCAGCGTCGGTTGATCTCGATCTCGTAGCGACGACACAGATCAAACCTTTGATTATCGTTGATTTAAAAACTTAAAAAGATTCAAATCTACAACATGAAGGTCACGTTCTGCTAAAAGACTCTTGAAACCAACGATTTGGCCCAAAAACCCACCTGTAAAACATTTAATCATGTAAATAATAAAGTTTCAAACATCTCTATCGCCCCCTGCTGGACCCTCAGCTTCGCTCTGCGTCTGTGTCATGTGACCTAACACAGCTGATGTTTCACGGTTGCTAGGTTACGGATCTTAATCAATACAAGACTGATTAAAACAGATTTTGTTCCTGTCGTGATGAAATGAAACCAAGTCGTTTCTCTTTAACAGTTTTTAAAATTCTCTTCTTCTCTGGGAGGAAAAGAAAAGCATTAATTTGAAATATTAATAAAACAGCAGCGTGTTAACAGCTCGTCTTCATATCTGTGATATTAAACCCAACTTCACATATTAATATACAGCAGGAGCACGTTCAGGCTGCAGCGTCTCAGATCTGCCTTAGAGGAGGAAGATGATGTTGAATTTACATCAAGATGAGAAAAGTTTGAGAGTTTGATCTTCACATTAACACTCAGTTACTTTACATAACGTTAGTATAGAAAATATAGTAGAAAGATAAATCTTCTGTTACTTTATATGATGAAAAATGACAAAGATATCAGGATAAAAGCAACACTAACACATATATTTAAAAATAGTTCATTAAAGTAACTAAAGTATATGAATCAGTACTTTCCAATAAGTTCGTCACTTTGTTCTGATGCTGTGACGTTGAAGTTAAAGTGACATGAACCAGAGTCTATTTCACCATGAATAGTCAAACTCCCCTCAACAGATATGTTACGTTGGTTGAAGTAATATCCAGTTTGACCGTCTTTTGTTTTCACAACCAAATAGTTAACAATGAAAGTAAATGGGGCAGTCAGCCAAACGTATCTAAACTGTCATTTTTTAACCACTAATAAAGCTCAAAATATCACTTCACTTCAGCAGTAGCATGAATAGGGTCCCTACACATAAACTGAAGTACTGATAACTTAGTAAGTGAACCCAGAGTTTATTAAAACACTGTTTTACAAGACTTACCCAACGTCTGGTTTTATAACAACTGGTGATGAAGGTTGTTCCACATCAGCAGATTCAACATTTTACTGAACAACAGGTCGATGTGTCTGTGAAGAGAGAAAAATGATGAATCTTCTGTTCTTCTGTACCACCATGAATATTTGCCAAATGTATCTAAATGACAGTTTAGATACATTTGGCTGACTGCCCCATTTACTTTCATTGTTAACTATTTGGTTGTGAAAACAAAAGACGGTCAAACTGGATATTACTTCAACCAACGTAACATATCTCTTTTGCGGTTAGAAGTGTCCAATGTTGAGTGTCGATGGGAAACAGGACGTTCGTCTCCAGTTTCACAGTAAAACAACGTCTGGGATGTTTATAATTACAGGTTAGTTCAGAGAACTGAACTGTTGTGGTTTGTTTGAATTTTCTCAGATGAAAAGAAACAAAACACATGAACAAGTGTTTTTCATGTTTTGTTACCTTGTTGTTTTTTAAGTGGACCCCTGACTGGTCACAGGGAGCACTGATGATTACAGACCTGAATCAGGTCTGTAATCAAGATGATTGTCTCTCTGACTTTAACTCAAACTGACGTCCTGCAGGTTCAGTCCTTTTTATATAAAGTCAAGTCAGTTTTCATGTCCAGTCATCACTGATCTGTCCTGGAATTACATTTATTTAAACAACATTTGTAAAGCAACAGACATCCAATATAACTCATCTTTACATTTTCTGGTTCCACTAAGTTCTTAACAAAGGCCCCCTGCTGGTAAACTGAAGTATAACAACTAATTAAATTCTGGTTTCATGTCCAATGATCACTGAACTTCTTTAAAACATGGAACTCATGAACTCTAAACGTTTCTAAACCAACAGAAATCCAGGAAAACTTCTAAATTACTAACATGATCTGATAAGAAACAGTGAAAGGCCCCCTGCTGGTCAACACAGGTATAACAACTAATTAAATCATAGTTTGATGTCCAGTGATCCCTGATGATCTTTACTGAAGTTACATTTATCTAAACAACATTTACTAACGACAGAGATCAAGAATAACTTTACGTTAAGTTCTTAACAAAGGCCCCTGCTGGTGAATCCAGGTATAACAACAAGATGTTCGATGGGAATATTTAACGGTTTGTGGATTAAAACAAACTGTCCATCCTGTAGAACGACGACTCTAGTTTCCCAGTGATCTGATTGGTCCGTATTTAAACGGTCAACAGGTGAAACAGGTTGAATTTCACTCTTTTTAAGCCTGGTCCAGGCGGACGTCACGTCCCAGATGTGATCCTTGGGTCTGTTTGGAGGCTGTTTGTGCCTCAGCTGATCTACATATCCTGTTATGGTATTCAAATACTCTGCGGTCGGTGGAGACTGACATTTGAATAAAGTCTGACTCCGACTGTCTGTCGGCCTTTTTTCTCATTCAGGCGACACAAATGTCACAGCTGCATCTTTATCATCTGCTCACAGGTTTTTCTTTCTTGTTTTTTTTTATAACCACCTCGTATGTTTAAATATTATAAAACCACCTCATGTAAATAGTTATCAGAGAAAATAACATAAATGTTCCCGTTGTGTTTGTGTGGTCGTGTTTTTGTTTCTCTGGATGTGGATTTAGCTCCGAGGCTCGACGCCGCAGCCTCGGGCTCCTACAGCCGCTTCCTCGTTCCACTTCAGCAGTTTGTTGTTTCTGTTTTTATTTATTTGTGTCGTTTTTCTCTTATAGACGTCGTCATGACTTAAATATAAATGGGCCTGTATGGCACATATACATGTACAAACATACGCAGTGTGTGAATAAACGCAGGACGTGACCATGAAAGTTTAATGGCGACTGTGAGGAAACTGGGTCGCTGCTGCTGCAGAAACGAGAAACAAATAAGGTTTAAATTTATTAAAGTGAAGGTCGTTGACGTCTCTGAAGTCTGATTATATTCCACTGGTATAATTTATACTGTGAGAGAAAAGCTATAATAATAATGTATTTAATCCTGTTTTATTTATTCTTTCATCGTTAAATCTCATGATGCTCCAGTTCTTTGAAAAAAAATGTCACAGCTTTGAATCATGGCTTTGTTACCTGCATATTAAATAGAAACTAAAAACTTTAATACTGAATTTATTATCACTGTCTGTTTAGCAATAACCTAAACAACTCAATGACTAATTAATACAAACCGATGAGCCGCCATGTTGGGTTTCCTAGGAGACTAGAGAAGCTAATGTTAGCGTTAGCTTTTGTTTGTTTGTTTCGTTCTTGGCCATTTTGTTCTGAATCCATCTTGTTAGTTTGAAGAAACTTTCTAAACTACATCTGTAGAATATTTATGATGAAAAAAACCAATATTCATTACATATATTCAATATATGACCCAAAACTTTCATTTAAAAACTACCGAGGTCACGTGACCTTCATCTTTAACTCACGCCCACATCACAAACGTCACCTGCTGCTGCAATGAATCATGGGATATGTTGGACTGTGAAGGATCCAACCGTTGTAGCTTCACGTCTCAGGAGAAGAAGCTGATTGGTTGAACTGAGACAGACGGAGACGACCAGTTACTAGAGACTGATGCTAACATGGCTACGTTAGCTAAACTTAGCTACATCAGTTATCTTCTTAGTTTTTTTATCCACTTCAGTTAAAGTCGTACAAGTCGACCACTGAATGCAACACTACATCGTTCTCGTTGTTTGTCGCTTTACTTTCATTGTTAACTATTTGGTTGTGAAAACAAAAGACGGTCAAACTGGATATTACTTCAACCAACGTAACATATCTGTTGACTCGTTGTCATGGTGATGAAGACCCTGAGTTCAACTGACTCTGGACTAAAAGAAATCACATAAAGACCAAGTCCTAGTTCCAGACTCCAGTGAAAGTGGCCTAAATGTGACGGGGTCTTGTTTTTCCCACATTGCATCGTTGTTTCAGCCGTTGTCGTCACTCTCCTCAGGCGATTTGCCTCCAAACCTGTGACGTTCGCTCCGTTTGAGTCAGAATCTTTCTGTTGTTTAACGACTGGAAAAAAAAAAACAGCGTTGGTTGTTGTTTCTGACTTCACCCAGTGTTCATGCTGTACATTAACAGAAATTAACACATTTTTCACATGCTAATGCTAATGCTAACGAGGCTACAGTTACACAACAACATGAATGTTTTCATGATACTGAGACATTCATACAACCTGAGTCTGAGC
Source organism: Polydactylus sextarius (assembly GCA_016801845.1). Classification (NCBI taxonomy): domain Eukaryota; kingdom Metazoa; phylum Chordata; class Actinopteri; family Polynemidae; genus Polydactylus; species Polydactylus sextarius. The sequence goes on along the minus strand of CM028908.1, from coordinate 27,533,197 downwards.
CTGTGATAAACCGTCAGTTATCTGCTAAAGTTTATGTGTGTGTGTGTGTGTGTGTGTGTGTGTGTGTGTGTGTGTGTACAGTCTTAGTTCTGAGGCTTCTGTGTTTCTTTGTCACTCACATATATGTAGATGCTTTTTTCTGAGCTCACGTCCAAGTGACAATGGTGAGTGTGTGTGAGCCAGACAGAGTGTGTGTGTGTGTGTGTGTGTGTGTGTGTGTGTGTGTGTGTGTGTGTGTGTGTGTGTGTGTGTGTGTTCTCTAAGCCTCGCTGCTGTGTGTAAGTGGTTTTGGCAGGCCTCAGTGTGTGTGTGCAGGCAGCACATGTTTTCCGCTCTATTTGTGTCTGAGTTGTGTGTTTGCCTGTGTGTGTGCATACCAGCTTGCATGTTTGTGTGTGTGTGTGTGTGTGTGTGTGTGTGTGTGTGTGTGTGTGTGTGTGTGTGTGTCTTTGTGGTCAGCAGTGACTAAATATGACAAGGTCACTACTGTCATTTACCTGTCACACAAACAAACACACACTCACGTACCAGGATGACATTTACAAACCTGGGAAACTGTCTGTGTGTGTGTGTGTGTGTGTGTGTGGTTGGGTTTTCACACACACACACACACACACACACACCTCTGTTTCCACTCCAGCAGATATTTCTAAAGCGTTTCTTTGTCTCACATCGACATCATGTAAATTTTAAGCGAAGCAGACACGAGGCTCCGCCCACCAGCAGCTCTGATTGGACAGATCCATTCACATGACTCTGTGAAGGGGGCGGGGCTTGTTCTATGTAAATGAGCCTCTAACGGAAGAAGAGCAGGTGTGTGTGTGAGATATTTCATATCTGTTGTTTCATCTTGATTCAAACTGAAATCAGTCGTTGTGACTCAACAACAATAAAACTTCACTGAACAGTTAGATGACGATGAATCTGTCATTGGATCACACAGTAAAATCATTAGGCGCCAAATTTGGCCCAATTTTATCAGAACAAAATGACGCTAAAAATAACCCAAAACCAATGATGTAACTCTAACATCAACATAACTGGTCCAACAAGACCCAACATCACCACAGTCAAGACTAAAGTCTTCACCTTGTTGACCTTTACTTTTTAACTAGTGTGTTAAACCATAACTATGACATAGTCAAACCAAAGACCTTCACCTGCTTCTTCTGAGACTGAATGAACCAACAATGACCAACGTCTGTTACACTACAACCACAGTCTTTGACACGTGGTTGGATGAACAGTTGGATGATGAATGGATGTATAGATGCATCAGTAGTTGGTTGGATGATGAATGGATGGATGATGAACAGCTGGTGGATACTGGGATGGATCAATAGGTGGATGGATGAATCTCTGGATAGTTGGATGACAACAATGAATGGATGATACTTGGATGGATAGAATGATGGTTGGATGAACGGTTGCATAGATACTTGGATAATTGGATGATGAATGGATCAATAGTTGTATTGGTAAATGGCTGAATGATGGATGGTAAGTTAGACTGATGGTTGGACAGAATAATAGATACTTGGTTCAGTTGATCAGAGATGTGATCCACACTTTAGTTATTAAAAGTTTTTCCTGTTTGTTTATTACTGTTTGTTTGTTACTGAACCGGACCTGTCTGTTCAGAACAGCTGCTACAGTGAAATCAGATGCTTCGATACTTAACAACAACTGCAATAAATCAACCATCGCTTGTTAAATCTGAACTTTCATGGTTGTTTTACTGACTGATGTCTGTACAGAAACTTCTAAAAGTCATATAAAGAAGAACAGTGACCAACAGATGGTGAAAGCTGTGGTTGAGTAGTGATATATATATATATATATATAGTATAATATAGTAGTGAATATTTAGTGAACATGTTCATCGAACACGACCTCGAGTCTAAATGTGAAATCCTGAACGACGTCAGTAAACGAAGGAGAACTTTATCTTCCTGCCGGCAGCTGTCGACAGATACGTTTCTATTTTTACGCTCCGTGTCGCCTTCCTCACATTTTTTTTGGCTTCTTTTAGCGTTAGCGTCCTGGTGTGGACGTGGTGTTAGCCGTAGCATCCTAGCATTAGCTCGTCCTTTTAATTACAGTGATTATCAGCAGCAGCAGCACTGAGAGGATGGAGGCGACTGGAGGCAGGAAATGACCTCCCTCTCCCTCTCTCTGTCTCTCAATGTCTCTCACCCCTCCTCTTCCTCTTTAAATAGCGGCTGGTGTCACCCTCACTCAGATATGACACACACACACACACACACACACACACACACACCGAGGCAGTGATGTCACTTTCTCTTCCTCCTGCCGTCCAAAGCCATGACATCATCGTCTGATGCCGTCAGTCAAACTAACACACACTCTTTTTAGTGTGTAAAAGTGAACACACACACACACACACACACACACACACATCACATTAACAAATACATGAGACCATTTCCCATAATCCCTCACACCATCAGAGGTTAAACGTCACAGCTCTGTCTGATTATTGGAGATCTTCATTATCACTAATTTGGATTCAATTAAGACACTTTGTAGACTTAATAAACATGTTTATTGGCAATTAAATCGAGGTTCAGGAGGTGAAGAAAGTAGATCTACAAAATAAAAGCTGAATCAACTGAGAGGCTGAGACATTGAGTTACTGTCGACTGACTTGAATGAGATTATCTACTAATATTTAAAGTGTTTTGAACCATGAACACGAGTCAAACTCCCCTCAACAGATATGTTACATTGGTTGAAGTAATATCCAGTTTGACCGTCTTTTGTTTTCACAACCAAATAGTTAACAATGAAAGTAAATGGGGCAGTCAGCCAAACGTATCTAAATTGTCATTTTTTAACCACTAATAAAGCTCAAAATATCACTTCACTTCAGCAGTAGCATGAATAGGGTCCCTACACATAAACTGAAGTACTGATAACTTAGTAAGTGAACCCAGAGTTTATTAAAAACACTGTTTTACAAGACTTACCCAACGTCTGGTTTTATAACAACTGGTGGTGAAGGTTGTTCCACATCAGCAGATTCATCATTTTCCTCAACCTGTTGTTCAGGAAATTGATGAATCTGCTGATCCGTCCATCTGACTGTGGCTGTAGCTGGTCACTAGTCAAAGGTCACCAGTTAACGTAGCTTCAGAGTAAATAGATCCTTTATGATACAGACGGTTGTGAGTTATCAGTCCTTCAGTTTATGTGTAGGGACCCTATTCATGCTACTGCTGAAGTCAAGTGATATTTTGAGCTTCATTATTTAAAAGACGATCAAACTCGATATTAGTTCAACCAACATAACATATTGTAATGTATATATATATATATATATATATATATATATATATATATATATATATATATATATATATATATCGAGGTGAAATAGACTCTGGTTCATGTCGTCTGGGTTGAGTTTCTTTGGTTTCTGGTCGTCAGCTGATGATGTTACAGTTGAAAACATTTAGTTTGATATTTTACCCTGGTCTGTGGCGTCGACCTCATTATGGAGTCAAGTGGCCGTAAGATGATGATTTGAATGATTTGACTTCTTGTTTTAAAACGAGTTCAAGTGTCTCAGCTTTGATTTATGACCAGTGAGAGTTGGACGGTGAATCTTCATGGACAACGTCTCTGTGGTGAAGAGGAAACGTCATTAGTGGTCATGATCTTTGAGCTTCAACATCACGTTAGCCACCAAAGAAAGAAGAAAGCCTCCGTTATTGTCAATGTTTTGATTAACAAGCATCTCAAAAGTGTTGTTGAATATGCAGTGAATGTAATAAAGTCGTGCATTTTGGCTTCTTTAAATCAAGGTTTTCTTCATAATGTAAATACGTCTGAAAACAAACTCGACGCTCGTTTAAAACTAGACTGACAAACTTAAACACTTGATGACGAAAAATGAAAGAAAACTGTTGACATATCAACATAATTAGAGTTCAAATAAACCTTTTGACACATTTGTGAGAATTTGCTTCAGTTATTTCTAAGATGTCGAGTTCACCAGGTTAAAAACATTCATCACTGACGTGACTTTTTAAATATAAACCCATCATCTTTGACTCCAGGTTGAAGGTTTGAGCCTCAAGAAAACGCTGATGATTAAAGGTTGTGAAAGAGAGAAAACTTTCTGTCACCGTAGAAACATTTCCAGTGTTTCAGGTCCCTCCCTCCGTTTCTGTCTCGATACGATCGAAGCTGGTGGACAAAGTCCAGGACTCGTCTTCTAAATTAAACGCTGACACGTGGACACGTCGTCCTCGTCCACCGACTCATCACCTTTTATATCAGTGTCTCTGAAGAAAAACAAGACGAGGAAATTGTTCTGAATAAAAATATAAAACGCAGAGAGAGACAGGAAGGAGTCGGTGTGTATGTGAATACCAAACAGAAGCAGAGAGATGAAAAGACGGAAACACAAAAGCAGAAAAGACACGTTGAGAAATTCAACAGGAGGAGAGAGAAGCAGCACGCGGCCTGAATACATTTCACGGACGTACGGTAAATCATTGTATTGGATTTGATTACCAGGTGGGCCGGCCTGATTGATTCTGGCCGGCAACAACTCATTTCTGAAGAGCTGATTGGATTAAAACACCGAACCACAACAAGTCTGCGGTCGCAGCTCGTTGGATTAAAGTGGCTGATTTGAATCTTGTCAGTGGGTAACGGTCAGCAGCCGCGTCAAGGACGACGCGCTCGTAAAACCAGCAGGAAAAATAATAAAATCACAAGGAAAATATGTCCTTTGTGTGTCTCACATTCAAGACGTGTGTTGTAATGATGCGCGCAGCCAAACTCATGATGTCATTTCCTGTCTGGTCTCTGGACTTCACGGTCCAGTTGCTCACTGACGTGTGACTCTTCTCCGGTTCTTTGACTGAGTTTTATTAAAACTTCAGCTTCCAAAACAGACATTTAAGTAATAAAATACATCTGTCGTTGTTCAGTCCCCGATCCAGGATCAGGTCTCAGTGGCAGCAGGTCAGCAAGGCTAGTCCAGGTCCAGATCAGATCAGTGAGTTCAGGGTCGACTCCAAGGTCTGATACCAGAGTTAAACCTCCACCAGGAGAGGTCCTGATCTTACATCATCATTAATCATCTCATCAAAGTCTTGATCAAGTAGAAGTTGTCAATCATATCTTGACGAAGGCTGATGATGCAGGTCCAGACTCTGGTCCTGATGTTAGTGCTCTGGTCGACCTGGTGGATCATATGATTGAGAAATGTTGGGTCTGGTTCGTCCTCCACTGGTTCTTCTCTTACTGGTTGAGTCTGCTGATGCTTTAAGTCTTGTTTTGGTTCGAGATGCCACAGGGATCCAGTCTAGGAACCTGGTAGCACCAGGCCAGTACCCAACTTTGACCACATGACCAGATACTGTAGAAAGTTTGTTTTGTTCAACTGTTCAGGCCAGAGACACGTCCCAGCTCCTGGAGGATCCTGAGTTTCCTACCATCCAACTGGTAGGATCAGATGAACCTCCTCCTGACTCCGTTAGACTCAGTACTGGTCCTGATCTTAGTGCTGTGGTTGACATGGTGGATCATATGATTGAGAAATGTTGGGTCTGGTTCGTTCTTCTCTTACTGGTTGAGGCTGCTGATGCTTTAAGTCTTGTTTTGGTTCGAGATGACACAGAGACCAGTTCTAGTTCCTCTGTCAGCACCGATGTGATTCAGTCGACGTCTTGAGGATCCTGACTTGTTTCCAGCTTGTTCTGGATCGACCTGGAGGTCTCCAACCAGTTAGACATCTACTCCTGGTCTCTGAGGACCAGTTGGGTCCAGGATCAAAGGTCAGGTGAAGAGGTTCGTGTCAACTCCATCAAACATCGATCACATTCAGGACTTTCACTTCAACTCTTCCTCTGATCTCTGACGTTGACTTTCCAGCAGCAGCAGCTCTGCTGTGATAATTATGATCATTACCATAAATAATTTTATCATCTTTTTAAGAGATTAGAGAACTTTGTAACTTATTTAAATGTTCAGACATTCTAATTTAACTGTGAATGAAATCTCCTAAATAAATAAAAGATAAATGATAATAATGAAAGTTTCATCTTCGGTACTCGACCAGAAATTAAACACGTTTCATTACGTCTTTATTTTCTGTTCAGTTTCTTCAGACGCGGTTAAAAACACACTCATGTTCTTTTAAAGGTTGTGTTGTTTACTACGATGACGTCATCTTGATGTTTGTATGTAAACAAACACAACAAACAACATGGAGGTCAGAGAACACAGAGAACACGACCCGGAGTCGCTTCTAGTTATCGTACGGTGAAGACGACGGCGTAATTAACATGACAGGACCGAAGGGGGAGTCCCCACACACACACACACACACACACACACACACACATCCACCACACACACACACTCTGCACTGACCTCATGCATGGCTGATTCATGGTTTATTCCCCTGAGTCCATTTCTACAAGGACAGGTCCACAGGGGTGTGTGTGTGTGTGTGTGTGTGTGTGTGTGTGTGTGTGTGTGTGTGTGTGTGTGTGTGTGTGTGTGTGTGCGTGCTCCATCATATATGAGTCACAGGAGGCGGGGTTGAGCGGTGAGGCAGGTTTTTAACGCTGAGCTGAAGCATCTGAAAGAGCTTCAATAATTCATATGTTCTGTGTTTGCATCACACACACACACACACACACACACACACACACACGCCGAGAGAGAAAAGAAGGTAAATGCATAATGCATCCTTTTGAAATCACACACACCCTGATGCACACGAGCAGCCGTCGAACATTTTCCTTCAAACATGGCGACGTGTTGGTTTTTAAAAAAGTCTGTGTACAAACTCACACACACTCGACCTTCGACCGCGTGGAAATGACAACAACACACACACACACACACACACGTGTCTGGACCAGTCGTCGTCTCACCAGGTGGTCGTTTCAAACGTCTGCTGTCGTTTCTGTTCATCGTCCTGTCGTCTCTCAGGTGGTCTGTCTGTCTGAAGTCACAGCAACGTGTGAGTGTGTATATGTGTGAGTGTGTGTGTGTGTGTGTGTGTGTGTGTGTGTGTGTGTGTGTGTGTGTGTGTGTGTGTGTGTGTGTGTGTGTGTGTGTGTGTGTGTGTGTGTGTGTGTGTGTGTGTGTGTGTGTGTGTGTGTGTGTGTGTGTGTGTGTGTGTGTGTGTGTGTGTGTGTGTGTGTGTGTGTGTGTGTGTGTGTGTGTGTGTGTGTGTGTGTGTGTGTGTGTGTGTGTGTGTGTGTGTGTGTGTGTGTGTGTGTGTGTGTGTGTGTGTGTGTGTGTGTGTGTGTGTGTGTGTGTGTGTGTGTGTGTGTGTGTGTGTGTGTGTGTGTGTGTGTGTGTGTGTGTGTGTGTGTGTGTGTGTGTGTGTGTGTGTGTGTGTGTGTGTGTGTGTGTGTGTGTGTGTGTGTGTGTGTGTGTGTGTGTGTGTGTGTGTGTGTGTGTGTGTGTGTGTGTGTGTGTGTGTGTGTGTGTGTGTGTGTGTGTGTGTGTGTGTGTGTGTGTGTGTGTGTGTGTGTGTGTGTGTGTGTGTGTGTGTGTGTGTGTGTGTGTGTGTGTGTGTGTGTGTGTGTGTGTGTGTGTGTGTGTGTGTGTGTGTGTGTGTGTGTGTGTGTGTGTGTGTGTGTGTGTGTGCCAGACAGCCTTGCGTCGCGTTTGTGACCTACTTTGGTTCAGAGTGTGTATTTTTCATGAGGCTGTGAGATGCAGACGCTCACGTTTGCAAATGGAGACGCAGACAAACCAGTGAAGGAGAGTCGGTGTGGAAACACACACGTTTAGGAACATACAACACACACACAGATGTTTCATAGACACACACACACCTGGTGTTGCTGAGGATCCTGGTTGGCATAGAGACGAAGCTGCAGACACCAAATATCAAAACTCAGACTGAAACGATCAAAGAAACAGACGTGTTGATGTTTGTCACACGTGTACACATGTTTATAGACATCTACAGATGTGTACAGATGTGTACAGATGTGTACAGATGTGTACAGATGTCTACATGTGTGTGTTTCTCTCAGTCAAAGCCTGAAGTGTCTTCAGTTGTCAGGCGTTGGACGGTTTCTGGAAGGAAACGTTGAAGTGTCATCACGCTCGAGTGGCGTTTCCATCGCCAGCAGCTTATTTAATTCATCCCCTTAAGCTTTTTAAACCGAGTTCCCAATTAATTTTTAAATTACGGCTCCGACTTGTTGACTCGAGTCTGACACTTGAGAAATTCTGTTAATTTTCTCACCTCGTGTTTTTTTGGCGTCGGCGCCGATGTTGGTTCAACTCCAGACACGTCTCTTTTTCTCAAGATGTTAAATAAATGAAATGGCTCCAAGACATCTCATATATATATATATATATATATATATATATATATTTACTGTTGACATCATAATGATCAAAACATCACATTTATCTCGTCCAGTTTAAATCTGTGATGTCCATTATTATAAAACAAGCTAACGTTAACTGTTTATTAGCCACAGTGTTTTAAACGCTTGTTGTTGTTGACGTGTGATGATGTCATACCAACCTTCAGTTACAACCAATCAGCAACGAGTTAAACACGAGCTCCACCCAGTGACTCTCTCCACCCTGAGGACGCTGCTCGATCCGTGACGGTTAAATTACCCTGAAGTTCTGACTGTGAAACTCTTTAGTTTCACTGTTTCTCAACATCTTACACAGCTTTAATAACTAGTGCCACCGTTACTGCAGAGCTGCTCATGTTCAGTATAAACTCCTCTTTGTCCTCAAATTTACTGAATTTTGGTCACGTGACCGTCGCTGTCACATGACCAATTCATGACTTCACAGTTGAGATGACAAACACAACATTTATGACTTTTGACAGAATGTGACTCAAACCTTTGAAGTGATGTTTAGAATAAAAAGATTCTCATGAAATGTTACAATGTGAGGCTGAAACTTGTTGCTTATTTTCTGACGCAGGTGATGATGCTATGCTAACAGTTATGCTAACAGTTTTGCTAACAGTTCTGCTAACAGCGGTGCTAACAGTGCTGCTAGCTAACCACGATAAGCTCCGCCTCCATCGCTGACATCATCAGAATCATCGTTGACCTTTCTGACTTTAACACGTCATTATTTTCTTTTTTCTGTTTCTTTGTCGCAGGTTTGGAAGAGAAACAGGTCAGAGGTTAAGCCCCACCCCCCTCTGACATCAGCTCCACCAGCACCGCCCCTCCCCCCATCACCCCTCACCCCCACCCCTGACCCCGCCTCCTCGCCGCTCCAGGGCTCCTGAAGGATTCCTCTCCGGGTTCTGGACAGCCTCCGTTCGCCTCGGGGCCTCAGACCTTCATGCGTCTCCCAGCAGCAGAGTGCGCTCACACCTCCACCCACCACACCACCACCTCCTCCTCCTCCTCCTCCTCCTCCTCCTCCTCCACCATGAGCTGCGACCGCGACTTTGGAGACGGAGCCATGGCGGTGACGCTGCACGCTGAGACTCCTCATGCACGGGAAGGTGAGTGGAGGTGACGACGTGGAGAAAGAACAGTACAAAGAAAAACTTCAGTATGTTAAATTAATAAATCAAGTTTTTTTAGTTTTTGTTCAGTTCAAACCAGAGCAGTGGAGAACTTCGCCCTCTTGTGACCAAAATGAGAATTACAACAACAAACATTTTTTATTATTGTTATTTTCTGTGTTTGTTTGTTAAAAATCATTTTTATTGTTTCTAATCCTTTGATCACAGTCAACAAACACTTATTTATCTGTAATTTTATATATTTTTAATTAATTAGATTAATCATGAATAAATACAGAACATTTTTCATATTGTTTCATTTATTTATTTATTTATTTTTAATGAATATTTCATCACAACATAATGAGATAAAGTAAATTGTTATTTGTTTCAAATGTGCAGTTTCAACAGATTTTGTGGTTTTTTAAGGTTAATATATTTTCTGTTTCCTCTTCAGGAGGTCGGCAGCATCATTGGAAAGGTGAGTTATTTTCCTTCAGGTTCATCAGGTTCATGTTTCTTTGAGTTGTGGACGTTTGTTGCTGTGAAATCATCAGTCGCATAAAACGTCCCGGTGAAGTCGTGTCGGTTTGATCCGGTTCTGAAGAGAAGCTGCTCGTTGGACCACAGAGGCCGTGGAGCTGATGTCCGTCGGACCGGTTTCTGATTCGGCGGTAAAATGACGTCACGTCGTCATGGCAACGTTCAGGTCTCTCAGCTGGAGCTTCCTCACAGCGCCGCGCCGTCAAATCTGGATTAAACCACATCATGTGACGTTAGCAGGTGTCAGGGGAGATTATATTCCACACTTTAAACTTCTTAAGTCACGGTTTGTTTTTTACATTCGTAACGTCGACGTCTCAGAACCAGAACCTGAACCTGAGAACCTCCTCCGGTATAAACGCCCGGAGGCGTCCCAACGGGGCGCTGATTAAGAAGCAGCAGACGTTCGTTTCCTTCACCTGGTTTTATTCCAGTCGCTCCTGATGTTTCTCCTCAGGTGGAAAATAAAAACAGCGTGAAGAATTATAATCACATGAGAAACTTCCAATTCAAATAAGTTTCACATCATTTGTGAGGAAGTTTCCTGAAGAGAACTGAACAAACTGGATGAAATAACTCATGAAGAATGAAGCAGGATCATTAACATGATGTAACTGTTATAGAACAAGTGAAACTCAACAGTTCACATACTTGAGGGAACAATGGTCCCATCAGTGGAGACGTAGATGGATTTAATTTAAGGCCAATTAATTATTAATTACTCAGTTTGATTAATTATTAGTTATTAGTCGTAACCCTGAGTAAACCTGTTATTAGGTTCGTGAGGTTCAGGTCCTCTGGTTCATAACAAATTCATGAAAACATCTTGAATCTCATCAACAGGGTCGACTCACAACTTGTCGCCTGAACTCAGCTTCGATGATCTAAACCTGATTTAAAGTTTCACTACAAAAGTCTGATGTTCGTCTCCATGAAGCTACAGTCTCAGAGTAAGGCTGCGTTCAAGACGAACGATACGTATCAAAACGTTAAATTCAACAGAACCAGAGGAGCTGAACTTCCTGTCACATGACGCCAGCCTCACCTCTACTGACCACGGCTTTTTAAATGGGCGGGTTTATATACACGCTGGCTCTGATTGGTTAACTCCTTGAACATGTTGACCAAACGGGAGGAAACGACCGTTGAAGATGGTTGAAGATGGTTGAAGATGGTTGGAACTAAACACTTTGTTTGATCAGGAAACTGTTGCAAAATATAAAACAGCAAAACGCAACAAAATGTAACAAAATAACAAAATGTAACAAAACATTTAATACTGAATAAACTCAAGGTTTATTTTTTTTTATGAAGCTGATCTGAGTGAAAAAAGACAAAAATCTGAACATAAAATCAAGTGAAATTGTAAAGAACAAACGATAAAAACATTTATCTCGTTTATTCTTTAGATAATAAAACAGAGAAAACCCAACAGTTGGTCAATGATGTGATTCTGTTCTTGTTAAAACAGATTTTTATAAAAGTGATGTCTCAATAAAAACACTAACAAGGTGTTTAAATAAAAACCTGCTCTTTTACACATGAAAATAAATCACTTTATAAATCCTCAAAACAAAAGGATAAATGTTGTTGTGAGTTAAACAAGTTCAGCTTGTGTTTCTTGTGTTTTTTTACAGAAAGGTGAAACAGTGAAGAGAATACGAGAAGAGGTAAGAGACGTCCCTCCACTTCACCTTCATCTCCATCATTTCCTCCGTCTCCTATTAACCACTGATAATTACACCTCCGTCACAAATCAGCGTAACCTGCTGCCGACTTTCATCTACCAACACAATCAAACTCGTGTGTATCCATGGTGATGATGCTTCCTGTTCCAGCCTTTCTCTCCTGTAATTACATCGTGTGTGAAAGTGTCTGGACCTGAATCAAACACATCAGCACATTTGATTTTATATATTTAGAAATCAGCTTTAACACACGAGGGTGTGTTTTTGTGTATTTTTGTGAGGTTTTCTTTGCGGCCGCCTGTCGAGTCGTAAGCCGCCGTGACATTTACATATTTAGTCGTCTTTGCCGTCAGCGGTGTGGAGACGTGTCGGAGCTGAGAGCTTCTCTGAGGAATATGTGTCCTCTGGCTGCGGAGGATGTTAAAGACAGACGGTTCAACTCATGGTGTCCAACATGACGACCTGTAACCACACGATGTGACCTCCTCATCAATTCACAGTCTCTTTAGAAGCTGATTACTTTTTAGTTGTTAGCATGTAGCTTTGGTGTTAGCCTAGCGTCGCTAGCGTTACGTTGTGATTGACAGATGAGTCTTTGTGTTTTTGTCCCATAACTGAAGCTGCAGTGTATCAACTTCAGACTAAGATGATTCAACCTGTAGTAAATTCATCTTTGATGTTTTAAATGTTACTGTATCATCTGCGTATATCTGAATATTCAGAACATATCGACAAATGAAGGAAAAAAGAAGTGGTACTTGTGGTACCACCTGCTGGATCAATGAGAAAAATGAGAGAAATAAAGCTTGACAACAGTGGATTTTAAGGAGTAAAAAGATCCAATATTGATCAATATATGGGCTGATATTCTTATAATAATAAAATACATTAATACTATTTCATTTAACAACCTGGATGTATTAATGATAAATCCACAATATTGTTTTGTCCAATATCTGATTCACTTGTTTATTTCAAAGCTCATAGTTGTACAATGTTAGCGTAGCATCGTTAGCTGAATCATCGTTAGACAATTATGTTAAATGAAGAACGAGCAGATTGACACGATGAACAGTTTCGGTGGATGAACATGTGTCGTTGTGGGTCTGGACCAACATTTTGTACTTGTGAAAAATTTACTGTAGAAAATAAATAGAACAAGGTGAAAAAACTGAAAAAAAAAATTGACGATTTTCAAACATCTTCTGCTCTAGTGTACGTTCATCTAGAGATGCCAGTCAAACTTTATATTATAGACACAGGTCCAGTCTGTTGATGTGCTGTTGGATTTTTTTGATAGGTTGTATAGTTTTTGATCAATCACTGTTCAATCACCATGATCAATTTTGTAGAGATTCAGAGTTTATAATGGGTGTGTATTGCGCGTAATGTTGAGGTCAGAGTGGATGATGTCATCAGCCAGAGGGGAGAAGCTTTTAGAAAAAATGCCTTAAGTTTTGTGTTGACACGTCGGTCAAAGCCACAAATCTCACTCTACAAATAAGTTTTTATCAGGAGCTGTAGCCACACTTGTCCTCTTTCACACCATGTGTCTACCTAAACAATATGACCCACAGTTTTTGAATTATCTGTCTCTAAGTGATGAGACTTCCCTTCAACGCTCCATTGACTCCAATGTAAATCCATAACAGAATTTTTGGAGAAAAACAGAAACTATCCTTTTTCTAACTTGCTGCATTTTCCACATTTTTGACACTAGAGAGACGTCAATTAGATCAATGTGTTCAGTCAAGTCTTGTGGCTCTGATGGTGAAAGAAGTTTGACGACAGGAGTTTTGGTTTTTGAATAAATAGCAGTAGTTTGAGAAGTGCGCTGAGCCAAATCTGGGCTCGGTGACGATCTTGGGCTCAAAAAAACATTATAAAACACAGGTATAACTCCTAACTAGGTCTGTCACTGTTCTGAACTACATCGTCTGATGTTGAAACCAGAGTTTTATAAACTGTTTATGAACAAAGACTCAGAGATTTTCAAAGGACGAAGAAAGAAAAGATTGTTTACCTTGAAATTGGAGGAAAAAATATAAAAAAATAGAAAAAAATCAGAGAGAAACAGAGACCAGAGTGTTTGTAATAAAACAGCAGAGGAACAAAGATGAGATGATAAAAAGTCTGTGTGTCAGCAGCAAAAAGAGTCAAATCTGGAACTAAAATAGGTCAGTAACTGCTTCGGGTTTGTTTCAAGAAGAAAACAACAGATTCGTGTGTTTTAATGAGACTAAACTTACTTCGTTAGGTTCCACGTTCTGCCCGGTTCCATGTTAAATAAGAACAACCCACAGAACATGTTGCAGGGGAGACGTTAGAAACGTTTGTCCTCAGAGAAATAAATGGTTTGAAGACGTTTGCACATGAATCAACAGAGCGAGAAACAAACGAGGGAAGAAGAAGAGTTGTGTTTCTGTTCGACTGTCAGGGGAATTTAAAGATAAGTCGAGAAACGTCACAGAAAATCAGTCGGATCAAAGTACATTTAAAATAAGCTTTTATACAAAGACAAAATCAGAATTATGCAAATGATTTAAATTCAAGTTTTCTGTCACATTAAATGTGTTTAAATCCATCCAGAAAGAAACGTCATTAGTCACGCAACAGTTTGTGTTTGTGTAGTTTACCAGCTGCTCATTAAAGGATTTATAGGATCTACAGACACAAACTGAATCTAATGTTTATTTTAATCAGAAATGAGAATCACAGGCTTCTGGTTACAGTAGAATAAGAGTTTATATCTACAGAAGGAAGGAAATGGTGATAAAACACAATCTAATCTTCATTAAAATGTTTTTATTAATTAATAATTAATCTGCTGAAACGAAGAATCATCACGACGTCGTCACATCAGGATGTCGAGTCTGAATATCGATACAAGAAGCAGCTCGTGTTTCTACAGGAATCTGATCATTGATTATTATTGAGTATTGATTAGTGATGTTGCAGCTGCTGCACCAAACAGTTTGTCTATCACCTTCTATTGATCAACATCTGGTTTCTACTGATCAATGAAGTTCTGCTGTTCTTCGTCTCTGAGGACGTCACAGACGAAGACTAAACTATCTCATATCATAGATAACTATGCTAACATTAGCTCAAAGGTTACCTATGCTAAAGTTAGCTGAAGTGGATAAATCAGATGAGGTATCAAAGGTAGCTATGATCTTACTTATTTGGTTAAATAACAAATTAGCTAATATGGCGACGTTTACTGACACAGACGAGTTAGTTAATGTAGCGAAATTAGCTGAAGGCTAATACTGAGGTGACTAAATTAGCTAACATATGTAAATTAGCTAACATAGCCAAGGAAGCTAATGTGGCAAAGTTGGCTAATTAGTTAGTTAGCTGATGCTAGCTAGAAGTGTAAGGTAACGTAGGGACGTTCGTCAGCTAGCATGCTCAAGTTAGCTAATGTTGTGGCTTATTCAGCCGGTTTCAATCTGCAGCGCCGCCACTAGATGTCTCTGTTCTTCACTCCACTGGTTTAAAGACTTAATGAGATGATTTACTGACGAGTTAAACCAGGAAACAAATAGACAGATTATTATAAAAGATAAAAACTAAAAGTCAGAGTGAAGATGATGAAGATGATGAAGAAGAGCAGAACTAACAGGTGATTATTTTCTATTTGCTCTAATCAGTTAATTAATTCATCAGATTAATGAGTCGAATCAGCATCATGTTGATGAATATTTCACATTTAATCCAGTGAAGACGCCACGTGTTAGATGAAGACACCAGTCAAAACTGAAGATGATGATGATGATGAAGATGATGAAGATGATGAAGATGAAGATGATGAAGATGATGAAGATGATGATGATGAAGATGATGAAGATGATGAAGATGATGAAGATGATGAAGATGATAAGGAGGAAGATGAAACAGAGACTCAGTAAACATGAATTCAAATTATATTTTCTTCTCAAGGACGAAGCATCACACTAGGAACACGGTTAGACTGGATTTATATACACTACCTCCTGTTATTACTCTGCTACACACACACATATTTACACACACACACACACACACACACACACACACACACACACACACACACACACAGACCATCTCTCACTATCTCTAATGAACTGCAAACTGAATGAAATCCAGTGTTTCAAGGCCGAGTTTTCACACAATGATGAGGTTTGGAAAAAGCTTTTGACAAAGACACACACACACACACACACACACACACACACACACACACACACACACACACACACACACACACGAGGTAGAGCGCAGCATGTAAGGAGTCCCTTTTCATCAAGTCAATAAAAACATTGATGTCAGGTTGTAGCTCTTCATAACGGCTGCACACACACATTATCTACCTACACACACACACACACACACACACACACACACACACACATTATCTACCTACACACACACATGGCAGCACTCCTCCCTAATAAAGCAGAGCAGTGTAATCCAGTTGAATGACGGTGTTGTCCATCCTTCTTCCGCTCCAGATGAAGAGTGATGAAGACAGTCGCCCCACGATGCAACAGCACGACGGAGACTCACTCATTAGAGAGAGGGGGAGGAGGGGGAGGAAACAGGATTCACAAACATCTGAACGTCTGGATACGATCAAACATCTGAAACTATAATGAAACTACTTTTACAGGAATTAGAGAATTAGTTTCACTTTTAGGTTATTTTTTACAGTGTAAGATGATTTAAAAGAGAGATGATGATGATGATGATGATGATGAAGGATGAGAGATGGAGGAAGATGATGTGAAGATGAAGAGATGAAGACGTAAACAAACAAACAAACAAACAACCACAGGAGCAGACGGAGACGCAGCTGATGATGTTTTATTGAGAAAAATGAGAAAGAGCAGCAGAGAATTATTACATCACTGTTACACACACACACACAGTGAACACACACACCAGCAGCTAAGACGTGTTAAACACACAAACACTAATGTTTTTATCTGTTTTAATTCACATTAGTTCACGTTTTGATGCTCATCAGTGTCATCTCAGTTTAGCTTGTTAGCATGTTAGCATGCTAATAGTGCTAGTAGCTCCCTCTGATTGGTCAGCCCCTGATCAATCACACCTGACTTATCACTGACAGATCAATCAGCTAGAAGCTGATTGATCAGTGAGTTCACAGCGATCAATGAGACAGAAAGACGAGTGTGGTTGCTAAATGGACACTAACAGAGAAGAAGAGCAGGGTCGTCTTGTGTCGCCCCCTGGAGGTTGACGTTAGAACTGCAGCTGAATATGTTTGTGTTATTTTTTGTTTCTACATGAACTTGAAGTGTCGCTGCTCTGAAATGGTTTGATAGTTTCTGTTTTTCATGTTGAACATCATCGTTAGCGTTTTAGCGACAACAAGCTAACGTTCAAAGATGGCCGCCCCCTAGTGGTGAAACACTGAAACAACATGTGGTTTGGTTAAATTCCAGGTTTATTGTTGAACTGTGAACACGAGTGTTTCTGATAAAACGTGTCCAACAGGAAGCTGAGTGATGAAGATGATGAAGATTTTATCTTCACTCGTTCTAACTCTCACTTTTCTCAATTTTCTCTCTGACTCCCGTCCTCTTCATCTCTGTCCTCCTGCTATGGTTTATTACTGCTCCTCCTCTGATTCCTCCTCCAATATTTGCACCACCTTCCTCCTCCTCCTCCTCCTCCTCCTCTTCCTCTTTTTAATAAATCTCTACCAACTCTCTTTTCTCTTGTCCTTTTCCTCAAAATTCATCTTTCTCTTCTTAATCTCTCCAACGCTCTCCCCTGTTCCTCCCTCTACTACATCTCCTCCTCCTCCTCCTCCTCCTCCTCCTCCTCCTCCTCCTCCTCCTCCTCCAGCCTCCGTCTCCTCCCTCTCTCCTCCTGCATCACAGGTGATTCTCCTATAGCGACCGTTTAGGGGCTTGGGGGTGAAAATAAGTGGTGAAAATGGTTGTTGTCCACATGTCCCGTCCTCCCCACTAATGTGTTTTCTCTCTCCCCTGTTTGTCCCCCTTCCCCTCCCCCATTCCTCCGTCCGTTAACCTCCTCCTCCTCCTCCTCCTCCTCCTCCTCCACCATCATAACTCACCTGGTCTCCTGCACGGTTCACATCATCCCTTCATTTCCCCACATACCAACTGTCCTACTCTCCTACCCAAAAAAATAAATAAATAAATAAAAATAATATTTCCCACAATCCCTCCCTTCCCCCCTCCCCCCCCTCCCCCACAGAGCAACGCGAGGATCAACATCTCTGAGGGTTCGTGTCCAGAGAGGATCATCACCATCACAGGGCCGACGGACTGTGTGTTCAGAGCCTTCACCATGATCACGTTCAAACTGGAGGAGGTACACACACACTCACACACACACACACACACACACACACACACACACTCATACACACACACACACACACTCACACACTCACACACACACACACACACACAGACACTCCCACCACTCACACACCTGAGTGAAGTGTCTAACCTTTACGTCTTTACAACATGGATGCTCCCTGGCAGCGAGCCCTTTATTATATGTCTAATGGGATTCTCTGACCTCACACACACACACACACACACACACACACACACACACACACTATAAGTCAGTGTCTCTCGAGGGATTTTCTCGTCATCTCACTGTCTGTTTCTTTACTTCTTCACTCGACGTTTTCAACATTTTTTATTTCGTTTTTATTTAAAAAATCAACATTTTTTTGTTGTTTTACTTGTTTTTATTAAACCAATCAAACTGTTTGTTAATAATATATTTTATATTTAAAGATGGACGACATGACAGCTCAAAAAAAGTGAAACTAAAACAGCTGTATCGCCCCCTGGTGGCTGGAGGAAGTACAGCTCATGTTAGCTAGGTTGTTGTCGTTACTGTTGTTGTTGTTGTTGTTGTTGACGCCGTTCCTCCTAAAATAAATAAACATCAATATAAACAGTGAACTCAACAGAAGAAGAGCTGAGTTGCATTGTGTCGCCCCCTGGAGGTTGACGTTGTAACTGCAGCACAATATTTTTACGTTGATTCGTCTCTAAAGAACCTGAAGTGATGTCGCTGCTTTGAAACAGTTTGTTGTTTGTTGTTTGTCAACAAGCTAACGCTGAAGATGGCCGCCCCCTGGTGGCGAAAACCTAAAATAACACGTAGGTTTCCAGGGATTTTTAATTGGTGAAACTCCAGGTTTGATAGCAGATGGTTTCTGATGGTTGTTCTTGTTTCTGATCAGTTTGGTTTGGATGAATTAATTGATGATGTTATAAAAACAGACTGTGATGTCATGCAGCCTCCTGATTGGTCAGGACACTTCCTGGTCTCTACATCTCTACATAGACTCTGGTTTTGAAGGTTTTTTATTTATTTTCAGGGTTTTTTATCACGATCACATGCTAAGCAGACAAACACTGTTCAAACCAACACGAACATATTTTCATTTCACTATGTTTGGTTCAGTTGTTTTTTATGGAAACTGTTGAGATGATTCAGGAGAGAACTGAACCTGTAATGAAACATCATGTCTCTAAACGTGTCGCTGGTTCAATCTGGACCACAACACCAGTCTAATCAGGACCGGTCTCAGATCCACGACCTTTGGGAAATCACATGGATGATGTCGTCGGTTTCTGTCGCTAGCGGCTCATTGGACGGTTTGGTTTGATGAATTGATTCACTGTGTGAACATGACAGACATGTGGAGGCGGCGTTGATGTTGTGTTGAGAAACATGTGGTTGTGGATTCATGTGGTCGTTACTTTGACACGTCAGGAAAACACATGATACATCAGATGTCAAAGACTGTGGTTGTAGTGTAACAGACGTTGGTCATTGTTGGTTCATTCAGTCTCAGAAGAAGCAGGTGAAGGTCTTTGGTTTGACTATGTCATAGTTATGGTTTAACACACTAGTTAAAAAGTAAAGGTCAACAAGGTGAAGACTTTAGTCTTGACTGTGGTGATGTTGGGTCTTGTTGGACCAGTTATGTTGATGTTTTGAGTTGTGTTACATAACTGGTTTTAGGTGAGTTTTGTTTTGTTTTGTCCTCTGACTTGCCACCGGCCACTGATTGGTCAGAGGGAGTGTCTTCACAAGCTGCCACCAGACGCCAGTTGAGTTGAGAGAGCGTCAACAAAATAATCAAGCTCCATTTTTAAACAGGACAAGAGTGATAGCCATCGTCGTAGCTACCTGGTCGTAAGCTAACCCAGCAACAAGTACAGCATCTCCTCCATGTCCATTAATGTTTACTGATGTTTTAGTGTCGTGACGTCGCAGCAGTTTGACTCCACTCACCACATTCACGTGGAGGAGGAACCAAACTGTGATGGAAAACAACGTGTCTGCTACCAGACTGAGTAGAGTCCAGTAGAGTCCAGTAGAGACCAGTAGAGTCCAGTAGAGTCCAGTAGAGACCAGTAGAGACCAGTAGAGTCCAGTAGAGTCCAGTAGAGACCAGTAGAGACCAGTAGAGTCCAGTAGAGTCCAGTAGAGACCAGTAGAGACCAGTAGAGACCAGTAGAGTCCAGTAGAGTCCAGTAGAGTCCAGTAGAGACCAGTAGAGTCCAGTAGAGACCAGTAGAGACCAGTAGAGTAGAGACAGTAAAACTCCATGTGACACTGACACTGATAAAAATATAACAGTTGTTTTGGTTTAAACTCAGGTGCAGTTTGTTATTTTGTTTTTTGTGTTTTTCAATTATTTTGACTCCATGAAATTGAATTTTTTTAAATGTTTTTTTTTTGGTGATTTATTTTCAGTTTAATGTTTAGTTACAGTTCTGTGTCAACGACCTCATTCATCAGTAGATTTATCGTGTCAACGTGTCTCAATGATCTGAACTAAAAGCAGATTAATCCACCGTTAACGTTTGACCTGAACATTGTAGAAGTTTTCTCACTATAACTTGATATTGTTCAGTTGGTTTTGTATCAATTAAATCATCAATAACTACACTGACTAAATATATTCAGAATAAATCTCTGAAACACAGACTTTTACTATGTTATAGAGCTACTCAGTCTAATTAATGAGTCAATGTCTTTAAAACTGTTTGACTTGTGATGTTCACGAGTTTGACGCGTCGACTTGTCGAGATCAAGGATCTGTAGGATCCGGTCTACGGTCTTATGTTGGATTTTCATGTGACTGATCAGCGTCAGAGTCTCACAATATGACTTCTTCATTTTATAAATAGAAAATAGAAAAGAAGAAACGTTGTGGAAACAGAAGGACGATCTCAACATCTGGACCTGTCTCCGGGTGGTTGGAGTTTCAGCAGCACAGCTGGACTCTGGAGGATCGAAGTGTGTTTGTTGTTCTGAGGCGTCAGATTGTGGTTTTAACGGTGAAACGATCGATAGAAACACAATGAGATTGAACATAAAAGTGTCTCCAGATTGAAGAGTCGAAGGGAGTTGAAATGAAAAACCAGAATAAAACGTTATGATCTACTTGAAGAGATTTAGCTGTGGACGGTTGATGAGTCCTGACGTCGTCTTAATAAACATGTGACGTGTTGAGAAGTTAAATCCAGAAACCAGGCGACTGATTTTTAAACCTCTGTTGATCCTGATGGATGGAAACGAGTTTAAACGAGAGTTGATTCGATAAGAAAAGACTGAACTTAAAAACTACAGATATGTTTTAATTTGAAAATCCTGCAGCTGCAAACCAGCTCATCCTGTCTCAAATAAACACAATAATAAGATGAATTAGGAGAATATCTGGGTCTTAATGGTGAATTGTCTCTGGACAGAACGTATTTCAATGAAATCTGACTGTGTGACGACGGCCCAGAGATACAAGACACGGTGGTAGAAATGTAAATGTAGAGGAGGAGGAGAGGACGAAGGGCGTGTGGGGAATCATCTGATTCAGATCACGTCCGTCTGATGGACAGACCAGACAAGATCCTGCCGAGCTGCTATTTACTTTTCAGTCGAAGTCCAACTCAGACCTTAATGGATGGAAGTGATTGTTGTTTTACAGGAAAGAGAAGAAGAAGAAGAAGAAGAAGGAGGATTTAAACTGTCACGTGTGAACCTACATCCTCCTGTTTAGTCTCTGAGTTAACGTCAGTTGTTAAGAAATGAAACAAACGGTTGCTACGTTAGTGGAGATGTGGTGGTTTCTATTCACATCCTGAGCCTCGAGGTCTAAATTATAAAAGACAAAAATCACATGTTTCCTTGTTGTTACACTCATTTATAATGTTGTAATGATTAAAATATTCAGTCATAGTTTTTATAGGAAATAACATCATGTTTTCCTCCCAGATGTGGTGATGTTGGATCTTGTTGGACCAGTTATGTCGATGTGTTGACGTCATTTTGTTTTTTCTTCCTCATCACTAACCTGGTCCATATAGAGGCCGTACATCCTCCTGAAACGGTGACACTTTCTATCTGGGCCGTCTCCTCCATGTTGTGTTAAAGTCGTACAAGTCGATCACTGAATGCAACACTAGACCGTTCTTGTTGTTTGTCGCTATTTTTAAAGTTTTTAACACAACATGGAGGAGACGGAAGACGTTGGGTAAGTCTTGTAAAACAGTGTTTTTAATAAACTCTGGGTTCACTTACTAAGTTATCAGTACTTCAGTTTATGTGTAGGGACCCTATTCATGCTACTGCTGAAGTGAAGTGATATTTTGAGCTTTATTAGTGGTTAAAAAATGACAATTTAGATACGTTTGGCTGACTGCCCCATTTACTTTCATTGTTAACTATTTGGTTGTGAAAACAAAAGACGGTCAAACTGGATATTACTTCAACCAACGTAATCTAGATCTGGAGGGGATGTTGGACTGGTTGTCATGGTGATAAAGACCCTGGACCGTCACTTTAAGACTCTTCAGGGTTTCTTGCAGATGTGACAGTAACAGCTGCTTCGTTATCATGACTCGACACAAAATCAGCATCAAATCCAGAGTTTTTGGTGTTTATAGTTTGATTGACAGCTGTCACAGGAAAAACCCGCCGCTGCTTCGGTTCGTTTCAGCATCTGACAACCAGAGTTTATTTTTATTTCGGCGAGTTTCACCTCTAACGTGTTCAGGTTGAAGAGTGTCTCTATAGGACACTGTATGAGGATATAGGAGCCGCTGAGCCCAGAGACACTGACAATTTTCCTGCAGCTTCAGACCAGAAATAACAAAGTGAGATGAGGAAGTGTCAGAGTCGCTGCTGCAGCGATGATCAGTCACCGAACAACGTCGGTGTCACACAGAGATGTTCCTGCTGCAGCGACACGTTATCTGTTACCGCAGAGACACAAACCATCACCAGATCAATGTCCTGAAACACCAGCAGGAGCAAGAGCAGGAGGATTCACAAAAACAGAAAATAATATGACGGGACGATGAAAACCTGCTTTAGATTCATAAATCATAGAATAATCAGAGAATAAAACTGTTATTAGAATAAAATGATACATAATATGTTACACAAAATAAAGTCTGAATTTTATTTGTTAAAAAATATTTATTGTTACTTTAATTTCTACTTTAATTTTTACTTTAATTTTAATTTTAATTTCAGTTATTATTATTATTATTATTTGTTATATATTATTTTATTATATGAAAAATGCTGATTAAAAATCAAAATATTGTTTTAAAAAATTACCATTTATTTCCAACTGACATCTGTCTTAAAATAAATTAAATTAATAAATATAATTAATTGTATTAATTAAAAAATTGAATTAAATTTTATAATAAAAAGATAATCAATCATAAAATAATCAATAACAAAGTAAAATAAAAACAAAAAATATCATAAATGAAACAATGCAGCATTTATTAGAAGGTTTAATAAACATCTCAGATTCATTAAAGGGTTAATAATTAAATCAAAATTAAAGTTAAATATTATTATTATTATTGTTTCTGTTCCAATGGATCAATCATTTATAGTGAAAAAAATAGTTAAATTAGTTAAATGTTAAATAGTTAAAAAAAATAGTTAAATGTTAAATTTACTGTTGTTTTAGATTAAAACATGAAGTCGATGTGGAGCGTGAGGCTGGTGGTCGACCACTTTGTGGCCTCAATCACAGTAGATTTAGTATCAAAGCAACAGAAAAAGAAACTTTTATTTGTGAATATATTTTAATTTTGATCCTGACGTGTGACCGGGTCCGACAACGATCAGCATCAGAAGACAGAACGTGGTCTGAACCGGTCTGGAGAGTTTTATTTTTACTGTTAAAGTCTAAAGAGGAAGCAGACGTGGTGACGAGCAGCTGGTTGTTTAGTTGTTTATCGGTCTGAAGCTGCTGCTGTTGAAAACCTCATGGTTTTTTGCTCCAGTGATGACGAACATGTAAATTTCAGTTACACAACGTGGAGCCTCAGAGAGCTGATATGAAACTGTGATGATGAAGTGTCAGATCCACCAGAGCGTTAAACAACGAGTGAACCAGCAGCGTCAGTCCAACACAGCTGAGTTTTTATTGTTTGTCACAGTCGTTGGTAGAAAACAGGATATTTATATTTATATTTGTTGCTTGTGTTTTTGTTGATATTAATAGAAAATAGAGCAAATATCCTGGGGTCCGTGTGGTTGTTACCTAGCAACAACTGATGATGATGGTTTCTTCAAATAGAGTAAAATTACAAACATGTTCATTGTGTTGATTCAGTTTCATGAAAAGTCAAAAAAATCAAACTGTTCGTTTTGTGTTAAAGTTAGCATGCTAACCTAGCTAGCCACAACCTGTTTAAAGATGGTGGACGTGTCTCCACTTCTTCTCTACAAAGAGAAACCTAACTGTCTGGAGATGTTAAAGAAAGACAACTGGACTCAGGTGAAACTCTTAAAGACCTGAAGTTTCCTTTGGTTCTCACCAGACACAACTGGAGAAACCTTTCAGATCAGAGGTGAAACGTATTTCAGGAAAGTCTAGTTGCCTTTTGTAGCTCTATAAAGATTAATGACCATCAACATGATGAGAACGAACTGACCTGACATGACTCATGTATCTGACGAGGACGTTGGTTTTAGTTTGGACCCTGTTTATCAGCTGAGCTGTGATGCAGCCACCAGGGGGCGATCCAGATGTTTTGTCTTCAGTTGTGTGAGCTGTCGTGTCCGTGTTCTTGGTTAAAACAAACATGAGACGTCCTGAACTAAAACACCTCGACCCCTCTTAAAGTCGTTATGAACTCGTCTGTGTCTTCGTGCCTCAGGACCTGGCGGCGCTCGTGGCGAACGGCACCGTGACCAGCAAACCTCCGGTCACGCTGCGGTTGGTCATCCCGGCCAGTCAGTGCGGTTCGCTCATTGGAAAAGGCGGCTCTAAGATCAAGGAGATCAGAGAGGTGAGTGGTTAATAATCTGCACCGCTGCTGAATTAAAGTGAGTATGATTGCAGCCGGACGTCAGAGTAATAAATGACTCCTACGTTTTAGATATTTCATGACAAATGTCTTCAACCCTCAGCAGATTCCTGTCAGACTGAAATCTTGTGTAATGAATCAAGTAGAGTCTCTGGACAAAAGCTGCATTTCTGATATTTAAAGTACAAGTAATAAGAGCTCAGTCAGACCTTGAAAACTTCTGAGCAAAGACTGTTACTGACAGTCAGCGTCTCTCATGGTAACATCAGTCAAATAACACAGGTCTCAGGGAGCAAAATGTTTGGTGAATAAATTCATGAAGCATTGAAAGTTTAAGTGATGTGACGTTGTGAGAGGAGAGAGACGGATGAATCAATGGTACCAGTCGATCCACGTCCTGAACCTGGACTCTGCTCGTGAGTTTCATGTAGAGACTGAAAGAACGAGGAGCTGGAAACAAACGTCTCTAATGACGCTGGATGAACAAGGACCAACGACTGTTCATCATCAACTTTTATGTAAATGTTCTTGGACTCGACCTTCTGATTGTGTGTGTGTGTGTGTGTGTGTGTGTGTGTGTGTGTGTGTGTGTGTGTGTGTGTGTGTGTGTGTGTGTGTGTGTGTGTGTGTGTGTGTGTGTGTGAGTAGTCGACAGGTGCTCAGGTGCAGGTAGCAGGCGACCTCCTCCCCAACTCCACAGAGAGAGAAGTGACGATATCAGGGAGTCAAGACGCCATCATCCAGTGTGTCAAACTCATCTGCACCGTCATCTTAGAGGTACGTACCTACTGACTCCAGATCTGCTGTAGACCTGGTTCCTGTTGATCTGAAGACCTGGTTCCTTTAGATCTGTAGACCTGGTTCCTGTTGATCTGAAGACCTGGTTCCTTTAGATCTGTAGACCTGGTTCCTTTAGATCTGTAGACCTGGTTCCTGTTGATCTGAAGACCTGGTTCCTTTAGATCTGTAGACCTGGTTCCTTTAGATCTGTAGACCTGGTTCCTTTAGATCTGTAGACCTGGTTCCTGTTGATCTGAAGACCTGGTTCCTTTAGATCTGTAGACCTGGTTCCTTTAGATCTGTAGACCTGGTTCCTGTTGATCTGAAGACCTGGTTCCTTTAGATCTGTAGACCTGGTTCCTGTTGATCTGAAGACCTGGTTCCTTTAGATCTGTAGACCTGGTTCCTTTAGATCTGTAGACCTGGTTCCTGTTGATATGAAGACCTGGTTCCTTTAGATCTGTAGACCTGGTTCCTTTAGATCTGTAGACCTGGTTCCTTTAGATCTGTAGACCTGGTTCCTTTAGATCTGTAGACCTGGTTCCTGTTGATCTGTAGACCTGGTTCCTGTTGATCTGAAGACCTGGTTCCTTTAGATCTGTAGACCTGGTTCCTGTTGATCTGAAGACCTGGTTCCTGTTGATCTGAAGACCTGGTTCCTTTAGATCTGTAGACCTGGTTCCTTTAGATCTGTAGACCTGGTTCCTGTTGATCTGAAGACCTGGTTCCTTTAGATCTGTAGACCTGGTTCCTTTAGATCTGTAGACCTGGTTCCGTTAGATCTGTAGACCTGGTTCCTGTTGATCTGAAGACCTGGTTCCTTTAGATCTGTAGACCTGGTTCCTTTAGATCTGTAGACCTGGTTCCGTTAGATCTGTAGACCTGGTTCCTTTAGATCTGTAGACCTGGTTCCTGTTGATCTGTAGACCTGGTTCCTTTAGATCTGTAGACCTGGTTCCTTTAGATCTGTAGACCTGGTTCCTTTAGATCTGTAGACCTGGTTCCGTTAGATCTGTAGACCTGGTTCCTTTAGATCTGTAGACCTGGTTCCTTTAGATCTGTAGACCTGGTTCCTTTAGATCTGTAGACCTGGTTCCGTTAGATCTGTAGACCTGGTTCCTTTAGATCTGTAGACCTGGTTCCTGTTGATCTGAAGACCTGGTTCCGTTAGATCTGTAGACCTGGTTCCTGTTGATCTCGTGTTTGAACTTTTCAGGCCACAGAGAAACAGTGACGCTGCTTCATTAACTCGTAAACATGATTAACTGTGAGATGAAGAGTTTGTTCTTGTTTCTACTGAAAAACTGTGTCGATTCTCAGTTTGAGTTTTAACAATAATTAACTCAGTGGCAGCAGGTTTGTATCCAGAGACTGATGGAGCCACAACGCTGCAGTTTGTGAATTTATTCCAGCCACTGTTGATATGGATCTAATAGATGTTATAAAGGTAAACGACCACGTTAAAACTCAACAGTCAAACTGTGGGATGTTCATGTTTGGTTGTTAGGGTCAGGTTGGGTAACTGATACTTCCTGTACATCTTGTTCTTCACAGCTGATGTTTGTCACATTCATTTCCAGTTTTGATTCACTGATGTTTCGTATGAAGCCGTCGTCACAGACGATCGACAGAACTCTGATCACAGTCGATGACAAACGAGACGAAGCTTTTCTCTGATGTAACAAGAAGCAAATGAAGAACATGATCAGAGCTGCTCTGTTCATTCTTTAATATATACACATCTATACATCTGCTCTCTGAGATTTCTGCTGAAGACGCTTCCAACTAGACTTTAATCTTTTTAATTCACGACTGTGTTGTAATTAACCAGCGGCTGCGTCGTTGGAGATTAGAAATGTAGAAAAGACAAACGCTGACCTCAGTGAAACTCATCAGCTTTCATGTCAGTCGCTTCCTGTGGACGTGAGGCAGCGTGGCTTCGCTCCGACTCTTTGATCTGTAGCGAAGCTTTTGATCTGCTCACGTTGCCCTCAGACAACGCCGCCGTCTCCTCGGCTCTGCCCCGATGCATGCTGGGATACGACACACCCTGACCCTGGATCAAAACCAATCAATGAAAAGTGTTTTTTGTGTGTGATCACTTCGAGCTGCAGACTCAGTGTGAATCTAACTTCCTGTCAGGATCTTGTTTACTCACTGATCAGTTTGTAACTGATATTTTCTATATTTCATGTGTTTTTTAACATTTGACAGCAGTGAAACATTGAAAATATGTTGTTTTTGACACTTTTTTGGTGACATTTTTATGAAGTTTTTTAAGGTTCAGTGGATCTTTATGAAAAGAATCAGTCAAATGCGCTGAAACATAAAAATGCGATGCCTCAAACTCTACTGAACCAAAGATGAATCATTTCAACCTTGATATGGAGGAGAGGAAACATCTGCATGGAGAACATCACATCTGGATGGAGAACATCACATCTGTGTCACCATGAAACCATCAGTCTGAGTCTCTTTGTCCTGGTGATGAGGACGTCGTCTTGGTTGATAGTTTGTTTTTAAGACAAATACAGCAGAGCTTCGTCTGCAAATTGTTTGACAAGAGATATTGTACAAAGACCTAAACAGAGGCTGTGAGACTCCACATGTAAATATCACATCTGTGAGTTGGATTAATAGAAGAAATCGATGACGTAGCCTCACACACGTCTCCAGGTTTTTATCTGTTGGATATTTAACTTCTGTGAAAGAATCAGTCGTAATGTGCATTATCAAGACAAACCCGTGTGACAGGAAGTGATTCTGGAACCATCTTTGATCCTGAAGCTTCGTCATCTTCATCTTCTTACCCAACGTCTTCCGTCTCCTCCATGTTGTGTTAAAGTCGTACAAGTCGATCACTGAATGCAACACTAGACCGTTCTTGTTGTTTGTCGCTATTTTCAAAGTTTTTACAAACTATTATTAACTGATATTTGTCCAAACTGCTACAAACAGTGAAGTTTACGTTCATTTCTGAAACTAATCTTCACTGGACTCCTTCAGGACTAAGAACCAACGTCTTCCGGTCTCCAGAAGATGTAAAGATTGGGTCTTGTAATAAAGTCATAGACGTCTGTCAACATACAATAGTCCAATGTTGGTTGAGTCTTGTAAAACAGTGTTTTTAATAAACTCTGGGTTCACTTACTAAGTTATCAGTCCTTCAGTTTATGTGTAGGGACCCTATTCATGCTACTGCTGAAGTGAAGTGATACGGTGTCACACAGTGGTTCAATTCACAGCGTGATGAAGATGATGATGAGTCGTTTATTAAAATCAGTAGAGATTCTTCCTCATTTCACTTTCTCTCATCCACCATCACCAGCAGCAGCTGCAGCAGCAGCAGCTGTGAATAAGACTCTGTTTTTATGATACAGAGTCTCTTTAATGTTTCCTTCAGCTTCCACATCAGTCACATCAGTCACATCAGTCTGTGAAGTGACTGTGGAGACCATCACGTCGCGTCAGCGTCAGTTACAATGCGACCAGATTAAAGACAGAGAAACAACATGAAGAGAATCGTTGACTTCCAGCGTCAGAGCAACTGAACCTTTGTGAAATATGAAGACGACTCAACGAGTAGAAAATATAAAGACAGAAGCTGTGACTCATTCAGATCTGGATCGACTCAGTGAACCGTGTGACACAAACTGAACTGTTTCTACCTCTGTTTTTAAAAATCATCACATAAAACAGTGAGTTCAGATTTCCCAGAATGCCTTGATGATGAACGTCACTTCCTGGTTTTGTGACTGAATCAGTAGAAGTAGAGACACTAGAGTAGAAGTAGAGACACTAGAGTAGAAGTAGAGACACTAGAGTAGAAGTAGAGACACTAGAGTAGAATAAAATAACTTTGGTAGAAGTTCAAGTCGTCACTAGAATGATTCTCCAGTAAAAGTCTTAAAGTATCTAGTATTTACTGTACTTCAGTATGACAGTAATCTATAAGTAAATGTAGTTAAGTGTAGAAAGTAAAAGTACAAGTACATGTTAATAAAACAGAAGAATATTATGAAGTTTATCCAGCACTTTAAAACATGGAGCTACAACAATCTTCATAGACAATGAATGAGTCTGAACTAAAGAACTAAAGTTGTTCTTTTTTCACTAAATGTAAATGTGTGTTTGATATTGATATTGTTGAAGTTTCTCCATCATCCACCTTTAAGATGGAGCCTCCATCAACCCTCAGACATGGTGTTGATGGTCTAAACAGTCACAGGTCGACTTAGAGTCAAAACACCACATTTACTGAGTCAAAGTGTCGTTAAGTTAAAATGTAGTGAAGTTAAAGTCACAGTTGACACAGTTAAAACTTCTCTAGACAACTAGTACACAACAGAGACAATGAGAAAAAACATTGTCTCCATATGAAACAGGATCTCTGCTGTAATCTGAAATAAATAAGACGATAAAATTAGACTCCAACTTGTAATTAAACAGAGATGTGAGTGAAGTAGGTCACATCCAGCCGGGGGAGCAGGAAATAAAAACAACACAACTGATCAGGGTTCATTTTAAGGTAGAAATCGTTTCTAAAACTTGAAACTAAAATGTTTTTTTTTTCTGTTTCCTGTTTCTTTAGTCGCCGCCAAAGGGAGCGACGATTCCCTACCGACCCAGTCCGACCCCGGGGACCGTGCTGCTGGCGGGAAACCAGGTAAACATGGACGACACTGATGATGATGGTAACGTCACAGTCTCAGTGTGATGATGGAGCATAGAGGCTCAGACAGGAAGTAGGGAAGTCTCCAGTGATGAAAGAAGGAGAGTGTCTGATGGTTAATTAGATGAATTAAGGCAAAGATGGATGAAGGTGTAAAGGATCAGATTCATTGACGAGACGACGGGAGGAAGGAGGGATGAAGAGGAGGAGGAGGATTAATGGGTCGGAGAGACGGTGGATGATGGATGGAAGAAGAAGAAAATAACAACGGATCAACGAGCAAAATACATAATGTATTGTCAGACAATTTGTTTTAGTTTGTGGTTTGAGAAGTTGTAGAGAAAACACACACACACACACACACACACACACACACACACACACACACACACACATACACACACACACATGTGGAAGTGTTTGACAGGTCAGACGCTGTGAGTGGCAGCTCCTGTCATCGTCCATCCACCGGGACACAGACGAAGCTTTTTCATGTTTATTCATCACAGATCATGACTATTCATCAGTGTGTGTGTGTGTGTGTGTGTGTGTGTGTGTGTGTGTGTATGTTTGCAGTGTATAAGCAGCATCTTGTCAACACAGACTTGTTTACACAAACACTGATTAATCAGGTTGATCCTACGTTTAAACGAATCATCGTTTTTAATAAACGTCTGATTCTGAAACGAAGAGAAATCAACATCACATGTGAACCTACATCCTCCTGTCAGAGTCTCTGAGTTAACGTCAGTTGTTAATAAATGAACCAAACAGTGTCTACGTTAGTGTAGATGTGGTGGTAGTGGTGAGTCTGACCAGGCAGCTGATAAACTAAGTGATCAGAGCAGATTTCTAACGTCAAGAGATTGAACATCTCTGTCAACAACAACCAACATGACTCTGTCTGTTTAACTCAGCACTGGTGAAGAAACAGTAGAAAACAAGTCTAACCCATCGTCAGGTTGACTGCTACATGCTAACAGATGCTAATGCTAATGGTTTTCTTCTTGTGAGTCCGATATCTCAGAGATGTTTTGAAGGAATTCCTTCAAATTTGGTAAAACCTTCAATTTGGACCCAGATAAGAAGAAGTCAGAGTTTGGTGATAAAAGGTCAAAGGTGAAGGTCACTGTGACCTCAGGAAACATGGCTGCTGTCTGGTTGGATTTCCTCCTGAGATCAGACCTTTTATTGTACGTTTACAAACCCAGACCAAACGATTTTCCCCTGTAGCTTTTTGTCCTGGTTGTTTTGTCAGAAACTGTGATGTTTAATTGGTCGGAGCCGTCTGGCCGTGTTCTCTCTCGGCCTCGGCAGTGTGTTGTCGTCGTCGGGTCAGTGCCAGCCGTGGATGATTTTCCCAGAGAGACTGAGATGTGTCTGAGCTCGTCACTCTCCACTGGGCCGTGACGGAGGCTGGGATTTACTCGCCTGTGGTCGGACGTCAGGGATGTGTGGTTGTTTAAGGATGAGGAGCGTGGAGGCGTCGCTGCCGTCAACAGCAGAGAAACTGTCCTGAATACTGAGAACAGAGCAGCGGTGGTCAACACCAGTCACGTTTCACTTCCTGACACCTTAAAGTGTGTTTATCTTCAGCTTCACTAAAGATTTAAGCTTCTTATACAATCAGTGTTCAGTCATCTCCATTAAATATCAGGAAGTAGAGTCAACCAGAGTTTTAACAGGAAATTTACTTTTTCTAAAGGAGAAGTACATAAGATTTTTATATCAGTGAATCATAAATCGTCAGCTACACTGACCTCGCTACGACTCAACAACGTCTGGACAAAAGAAGAAACTTTATAAACACAGAGGACATGAACCGTTTAGGAGCAGTGTTTAACATTAACATTAGCATTAGCATTACAGCTACAGGACAGGCGATGACGGACGACACAGTCTCAATGTATGAAACAATGATTGTTGTTTCACAACAACAGAAAAACAAACAAAAACAAAATAAAACGTTGAGTTGTGATGCTAACGTGATGCTAACGTTAGCATCATGTTACACTGAGACAGTGTGGTAACAGAACAAACAAAAACCTCTAAACTACTTTTGCCAAAACAAAACATACTGGTCCTTTAAATGTTCATGTAAAATCTGAGATTAATGATTTGATTATCTCATATTATTATAAATATACACGAAGAGTGTTTTAGTGTTTTATGAGATTTTTATTTCTAAATTTATTTTAAAAATTGTCTGATTATTGTTTTTTTTCTTGCAAATTTTCAATATTGTTTTCAGATTTTATAGAAAAATATATAACTTCAGGCTTAAATCTCTTCTTTTCTCAAGAATTTGTTTCAATTTCAGAAATTACTTC
This sequence comes from Polydactylus sextarius, assembly GCA_016801845.1. Lineage (NCBI taxonomy): Eukaryota > Metazoa > Chordata > Actinopteri > Polynemidae > Polydactylus > Polydactylus sextarius. The sequence continues at coordinate 27,500,327 of CM028908.1, read as the reverse complement.
TTATAAATGTCATAAACCTCAGATCATTTCTGGTCATATTCATATTGTGATAATAAGTCTCGTGTCTGTGTCGAAGGTGTTTGAGGCGTCAGACTTCGGTTCCCATCCTCTCTTCTCGGTGGCACAAGGAGGCGTCGACCTGCAGCAGGTGAGTACGACCACCTGGGGAGGGGGCGGAGCCAAGACAAAAAGGTCAAAGGTCACACATCGTCTATGTCGAAATGAAGTGTGTCAAATTATATCTGGAAACAAACGTCAGCAACATAAAACTGACGATAAGCAACTTTTAACCTTTATCCAGAGGAGGAAGAAACTGTCAGAGCTTTTATTTTGGTAAAATTAACAATATAATACTCGTACCTTCAAAGTAAAAGCGTCTCTTCTCATCTGAACCAATCAGAGGATGAAGCCTCAGGAGTTCAACCTCAGTTCAAATGTAAACTCACACTGATCTGCAGCGTCGTCGTGGTAACAGATGGTCGACGGTCGTCGGAGTCAAGGATGCTCAGATTAACGGCTCCGCGCGGTGAAGGTCGGCGGCCGACGCTGCACTGAAGATTAAAAAACATGAAAATGAAACGAAACGTGACGATGCTTCGAATCGACAAACAGACGTCGACCGTTACGACCTGTTTCCATCGAGGGAGTAAAGAGACAGAGACCAGATGAAACTGATTCCGTCTGTTTGTAAAAACCAGGATGAAGTTAAGAAACAAAGAGAAAATCAGCTGTGACCAGTTGAGACGTTGGTTCAATCAAACACGATCAGATTTAAAAGAAAACCTTCTTCTTTTCTGTCTGTTTCATCTTTAGACACAAACTGAAACAAATGTTCATTAAATCAGAAATGATTTTAAAGTGAAGATTCAACTTCATCTGTTTGATGAAACGTTGATAAAAACTGAACAAACTTCCGTCGCTTCTGGTCGTCTGATTTTTTATCCAGCGCCATCATCAGGTCGACTGCTACATGCTAACATGCTAATGCTAATGGTTTTCTTCTTGTGAGGTCGATATCTCTGTGACGCTTCGAGGGAATTTCTTCAAATTTGGAACAAACCTTCATTTGGACTCAGAGGAGAACATGTTAGAGTTTGGGGATGAAAGGTCAAAGGTGAAGGTCACTGTGACCTCAGAAAACATGGCCGCTGTCTGGTTGGTCGTTCTGCATTTTCACCAAATGATTTTCACCGGAGCTTTTTAACCTGATGATTCAACTCGACAATGTTTATTTTTCATCAGTTTTACTAATGTTTACTTCTGTAAATTAAAACACTGAACCAGGATCAGTAAAACTAAATAAAACGGTTCAATATTGAACATTTGTTTAATCAAAACCAACAACAACAGCTCGATGGAGTCGATGGGTTTGATCAATGCAGAGATAAAGATCATTAAACCAGAAACAACCAGTGAATTTGATTTTTCAGAATAAAAGAAACAGCTTCTTTTCCTCCAGATGTTTAGTGTTTTAGTTACTGAGGTAAGTCAGTGGACAAATGTTGTTTCGTCCTCACAGACTCAAAACGAAGAGAAAATCAGACTCATGTTGAAAAATACTGAGATTTTCTTCAAACATCAGCGTTTCTTTTGTGAATTTTTCATGTTTTCGGCTGTAAAATTGTTTCTTTTGTCGAACGTTGAATCCTCTTTTCTCTGAGGACTCTTGTGACCTCTGACACTTCGTCTCCTCTTCTCTCCTCTGTCTCGTCCGTCCTCCCACCGTTCAGCCCTCGGACACATTTTCTAAATTTTCTGTGAAAACACTGATGCGATTGTTTCAGTTTGAGTTTATTTTCTGCCTCATCGTCTTTATTTTTGATCTGCCTCTAAAATAATCATAAATAACAGATGATTTTTTGTTAAATTTCCTGTTTCTCGTCCTGATTTTTTCACCTCGTTGAAGCGTGAAGCTGCACAGATCGTTTTCATGTCACATCAAGGTCGAGGGAGTTGACGTGTTTCATTCTGGTCTGAGGTCAGTTTTTAACAGCGTCATTAACTCTGGCGTCCTTCAACCAGAACTGAACCCGACACCAACGCTCACACGTCTATTTCACATCGAGCTTCGGGCCAAAGTCCTTTGTCATTTCTCTGCTTCTCATCCACCAGTCGAGAGCTTCGCTTCACAGATGAAAACCTCCGTTGTCTTTTCTCATTGTTGATAAAGTGTTGGATTGATCGACCGTCAGGTGACGTGGAGGTTAATATTAGCTCCGTAGCAGCGAAGCTAAACTGGGACGGTATGTGGTTGGATGAGAGACAAACACACTGGACCATCACTTTGTTTTGTTGATTTTAAAGAATCACTTCTAGCAGAAAGACAAAGATCTTTGGTTTTATCAATCGTTTACACAAACAAATGTGTCAAAATAAAGCTCCAGGGTTTAAAAAGTAAAAGTCCTGCTGTGATGCTTCAGTGGAGACGTGTTGTTGGACAGAACAGACAGAACAGACAGAACAGACGGACACAGACGGACAGAGATGATGACAAATGGAAGTTAAAAGACAGAAAAAGACAAACGTGTAGAATAGAAGAGCACTTTACTCGGTCACACCGACACTGATAGAGCCAAGTATAGCTAAGTGCTCTGAGTGAGTGTGTGTGTGTGTGTGTGTGTGTGTGTGTGTGTGTGTGTGTGTGTGTGTGTGTGTGTGTGTGTGTGTGTGTGTGTCTCGGGGCCTCAGGAGCATCAGTTAAAGCTGTAACACAAACTAATGGAGGTGTGACGACAGGGAGGACATGACGGGTTCAACTGGACACAAACATCCAGATGTTTGTTCCATTAATGACGATGACTTTACTTTTATCAATGAAAGATCAACAACAACAGAAAACCTCATCTTAGTGAGACTGATGTAAAAAAAAAAACAAGTGTAAGTTGTTAAAACAAACACACAGTGTCAGAGTTTCTACTAACTAACCCTATGTAATCTGTAGTAATCACTGATCATATATATCAATAGTCACACAATAATTATATATTGATATGCTACTAAAACAATACACTACAAGACCAGGCAGCAAACACCAGGAAGTGTGTAAATGTCTGACGTGAGGACGTCAACCAGTCGTCTACGTCACTTTAAGGTGGAGAAGGAGAGAAACAGTAAGAAGATGTGTCTTTGATCCTCTGAGCTGCTGCTGATGCCACAGTTCAAAGACTGAGTTCAACCTGCTGATGAGGACGTAGCCTTTTATATGTAAATATGCTAACAACAACAAGCTAACAAGACCCAGCTAACAACAACAACAAGCTAAGAACAACAACAACAACAACAACAACAAGTTAACAACAACAAAAACAACAAGCTAACAAGACCCAGCTAACAACAACAACAAGCTAAGAACAACAACAACAACAAGCTAACAACAACAACAACAACGAGCTATCAAGACCGAGCTAACAACAATTAGCTAACAACAACAAGCTAACAAGACCGAGCTAACAACAACAACAACAACAACGAGCTATCAAGACCGAGCTAACAACAATTAGCTAACAACAAGCTAACAACAACAACAACAACAACGAGCTATCAAGACCGAGCTAACAACAATTAGCTAACAACAAGCTAACAACAACAACAAGCTAACAAGACCGAGCTAACACCAACAAGCTAATATCAATTAGCTAACACCAAAAACAACGAGCTAATGAGACAGAGCTAACAACAATTAGCTAACAACAACAATAACAAGCTAACAAGACCGAGCTAACAAAAACAAGCTAAGAACAACAACAACAAGCTAACAACAACAGAAACAACAAGCTAACAAAAACAAGAAGAAGCTAACAACAACTACAATGAGCTAACAACAATAACAACAAGCTAACAACAACAAAAACTAACAACAAGCAAACAACAATAACACGCTAACAACAACAACAACAAGCTAACAACAACAACAACAAGCTAACAAAAACAGCAACAAACTATCAACAACAACATTCTAACAACAACAACGAGCAGCTAACATGTTACATATGAACTAGTTTCTTTCTCATCATCTCTGAAAACAGCTGAAGTTTGTTTTTTTACAGTTTTAACAAACAGAAACACTTGGTTGTCGTTGTAATTCTCACTCTGACCACTAGAGGATGAACTACACTGTTCACTCTGAACTAAAAGGTTTCACATTTTCGCGCAGGTTGTTTGTTATGTTTCCGTCCTCTGTCAACACAGGTTTCATTTACTACGTCTAAGTTACGTTTCGTCACTGTCACGTTCCAGACGAGGTGACGTTTTATAAAAAGCAGCAGGTTATGTTGAACAAACACATCAAACACCAGAGGACCAGGTCTGACTCCTGCCTCAGTTTCACTTGTTTCTTCATTTGATCAGATGTGAAGGGAGACGATTAAATGAGGCCACAGCTGATGGAGAGCTGAGGCTGCGATGGCGTGATGGCTTTTCTCTCCGTTGACAGTTTCATCATCCGTCGTCACGGAGCCATTTCTGGGATTTAAAGTTAATCTTTATTACCAGATTACAGCTGTGAGGATTTCTCTCTGATACCATCACATGGAAATTAGCTGCGATGACGTCGAGTCAACACACCAGTAAAGTTTACAGCAAATGTTTGGACATGAAGACGTTGGTGGGGCTAGAAATCACAAAGTCTGTATTCACTATATATAAACTATATATACATACGTATATTTATATCTGATGTAAAAACAGTTTCAGTACGATGTCAGTGACATAGAAACATGACACACACATCCTGCTGCTTCTGCTGCTTGTTGTTATTAGCTTCTTCTTGTTGTTGTTGTTAACTTGTCGTTAGCTGGTTATTGTTGTCGTTAGCTGGTTATTGTTGTCGTTAGCTGGTTATTGTTGTCGTTAGCTGGTTGTTGTTGTCGTTAGCTGGTTAATGTTGTCGTTAGCTGGTTATTGTTGTCGTTAGCTGGTTATTGTTGTCGTTAGCTGGTTATTGTTGTCGTTAGCTGGTTGTTGTTGTCGTTAGCTGGTTATTGTTGTCGTTAGCTGATTATTGTTGTCGTTAGATGGTTATTGTTGTCGTTAGCTGGTTATTGTTGTTGTTAGCTGGTTATTGTTGTCGTTAGCTGATTATTGTTGTCGTTAGCTGGTTATTGTTGTCGTTAGCTGGTTGTTGTTGTTGTTAGCTGGTTATTGTTGTCGTTAGCTGGTTGTTGTTGTCGTTAGCTGGTTGTTGTTGTTGTTAGCTGGTTGTTGTTGTCGTTAGCTGGTTGTTGTTGTCGTTAGCTGGTTGTTGTTGTCGTTAGCTGGTTGTTGTTGTTGTTAGCTGGTTGTTGTTGTTGTTAGCTGGTTATTGTTGTCGTTAGCTGGTTGTTGTTGTTGTTAGCTGGTTGTTGTTGTTGTTAGCTGTTGTTGTTAGCTGGTTATTGTTGTCGTTAGCTGGTTGTTGTTGTCGTTAGCTGGTTGTTGTTGTTGTTAGCTGGTTGTTGTCGTTAGCTGGTTATTGTTGTCGTTAGCTGGTTGTTGTTGTCGTTAGCTGGTTGTTGTTGTTGTTAGCTGGTTGTTGTCGTTAGCTGGTTATTGTTGTCGTTAGCTGGTTGTTGTTGTTGTTAGCTGGTTGTTGTCGTTAGCTGGTTGTTGTTGTCGTTAGCTGGTTATTGTTGTCGTTAGCTGGTTGTTGTTGTTGTTAGCTGGTTGTTGTTTAGCTGGTTATTGTTGTCGTTAGCTGGTTGTTGTTGTCGTTAGCTGGTTGTTGTTGTTGTTAGCTGGTTGTTGTCGTTAGCTGGTTATTGTTGTCGTTAGCTGGTTGTTGTTTTTGTTAGCTGGTTGTTGTTGTTAGCTGGTTATTGTTGTTGTTAGCTGGTTATTGTTGTCGTTAGCTGGTTGTTGTTGTTGTTAGCTGGTTGTTGTTGTCGTTAGCTGGTTATTGTTGTCGTTAGCTGGTTATTGTTGTCGTTAGCTGGTTGTTGTTGTTGTTAGCTGGTTGTTGTCGTTAGCTGGTTATTGTTGTCGTTAGCTGGTTATTGTTGTCGTTAGCTGGTTGTTGTTGTTGTTAGCTGGTTGTTGTCGTTAGCTGGTTATTGTTGTTAGCTGGTTATTGTTGTCGTTAGCTGGTTATTGTTGTTAGCTGGTTATTGTTGTCGTTAGCTGGTTGTTGTTGTCGTTAGCTGATTGTTGTTGTTGTTAGCTGGTTATTGTTGTCGTTAGCTGGTTATTGTTGTCGTTAGCTGATTGTTGTTGTTGTTAGCTGGTTATTGTTGTTGTTGTTAGCTGGTTATTGTTGTCGTTAGCTGATTGTTGTTGTTGTTAGCTGGTTATTGTTGTCGTTAGCTGGTTATTGTTGTCGTTAGCTGATTGTTGTTGTTGTTAGCTGGTTATTGTTGTCGTTAGCTGGTTATTGTTGTCGTTAGCTGGTTGTTGTTGTCGTTAGCTGGTTGTTGTTGTTGTTATTTGTTGGTCTACTAGCACCGTTTGAATGTTCAGGAAGCAGCGGTCGGAGGTGGAAGTTGGACTGAAACAGCAGCACAGATGAAACACGACCGTCTGGATCCATGTTGAGACGAAGACGACGATCGATCAGTTCAGCTTCAGACTGATCGTTGTCTCGTGACAGATTATGATCTGATCTGGTCTGGGATCAACTCAGGATCCTCCAGGAGGATCTGGACCTGGATTCATCGAGCGTTTCCTGAAACGTCCTGAGACTTCAGACCTTCGTTGAAAAACAGCAAACGCTGAAGGACTCGTCGATAGAACCAGCGTCCGAGGTCTTTAACAATCATGACTCAGGAGTTCAGCAGCTCCCGGTGAATATTGATGACTTCACACTTCACACTCTTTATTATTTTGTGTGTGTTGGGACGTTTTGGCCTCGAGCTCGTGACGAAGACTTCCTGGTTTTTCCACCGTGTATAAATATTTACCAGCGTTATCTGAGGATCAGGAGCAGAGATAACGAAGCGTGAGGAGCGTGGGACGGTTACACTGTCAGAGTCAAGAGTTCAGCTGCAGCAGCGACTCTGAAGTCGGTTACATAAGGTGAAGCCAACCTGCCGGGAGACCGACGAGGAGAAGAAATGTGTCTGCACACACTTTGCCTGCGCTCGCTCTCTTTGAAGTTCAGAGGGATTCTGGGAAACGGCCTCTGAAAAGTCTTTAAGTGACGATTGAGCCGAGATAAACACAGACGCTGTAACGAGGCGACGGAGGAGAGGAGTCGCTGGAGGTTCTGGTTTTATTCTTGACGTCGACGTTGACGTGAGGATCGGTTGTTTTTGAGCTTCGGCCTCTTCACTGGTTTTGTGACGTTTCCTGTAACGAGCTGCAGAAACCTGCTTCATCTGAACATCAAACTGTTAAAGATGAAAACGATAAAACTGAGGAGACGAGTCAGTGTCGACACGTAGACGACAGACAGAAGAGTTCTGGTTTATTTAATATTTTAACGTTATTGAATTATCGACAAACTGAAGTACAGAGAGGACACGAAGATTTATTTTTCCTGTATCGTTTTATTTTATTTTTATCTGTAAAACTGTCTGGAGGCAGGTTTGTTTGGTTTTGTTTCGTTTTGTTTGGTCGTGATCAATTTTTCAATATATTTTTTTCTTATTCTGTTTCTGAGGAAACTTTCCTCTCAGACGATTGAAGGTGAATCAAACTTTTAAAATCATTTTTTCTCCAATGTTTACAATATTTTTTTTTCTAATTTTTCTCACAACAACATCTGAGGCAACTGTTTTCTATTTATTTTGATTTAGTTTTATTTATTTTTTTAGTTTATTTTTATTCTATTTTTGTTGTCCCAAAAAGATTTTTTGTTTTTTCTAATATCTATCAACTTCATCCTCAAGTCCTCTATTTTATTTTATTTTATTTTATTTTATTTTTTACATTTTTTTATTAATCAATTTATTTTCCAAGTCATTTTTCTATATTATTTCATTTTGTCAAATTTCATTTTATTATTATTATTTATTTTTATTTTTGTTTACAAAGCAGTAAAATCTTGAAAAATCTTCTGATAAATTTTTGTCACAGAAGTTAAATAAATAAAAATAAATGTAGTTTTCACAGATAAATACATGAATATAAAATATCAAAATATCTTTTTTATTTAAAAAATATTAAATTTTGAGACTAAAGTCGTAAATTGATGATTTCTTTTTATTCTCCTAAAACTACAACTTTATTCTCAAGTTTTAAGATTTTTTCACCCAACGTGGATTAAAACTGACAAAAAGTCACATTTAGTTTTTCTGAGACTTTAAGAATAAAACATCTTTTCTACGATGACGTCATCACTTTATGTTGATGTAAATGATCAAAGATAAATTCAGAAATAAATCAGAAATATTACAGGAATCAAACTTGTCGATCTTCTCAACTTCATTTCATTTGTTTGTTGTTTGTTGCAGACGTACGCGGTTCAGAGCCACTACGGCATTCCACACTCAGAGGTAAAATAAAAATGTTATTAAAAATCATTAATGATCATTTCAGTGAAACAACACGTTGGTTTCAACTCGTCTCGTTTCTTCTCAGTTGGCAAAACTTCACCAGCTGTCGATGCAGCAGCAGGGACTCGCTCCCATCAGCCAATCAGCTTCACAGGTTCTGCCTGGTGTGTAAACACACACACACACACACACACACACACACACACACACACACAGATGTTAACACTCTATTAAACAGTGAGAGCTTAACTCAGTTTGACTGAGAAGACGAGGAAGAAAACATGGACGTAGTTTAACACTGGTGGTCGAGCTACATGTAGCATGATGATTATATTATATTATATTATATTATATTATATTATATTATATTATATTATATTATATTATATTATATTATATTATATTATATTATATTATATTATATTATGTTAATAATAAATAAAATGTCTCTGTGTTCGTCAGCAGCGGTCGACACCAGTTCTCAGACGACGTCTCAGGAGCTGCTCATTCCAAACGACGTGAGTAGACGAGGCTACCCAGCTGATCATGTGACTGACGTGTGACCGACATGTGACCAACATGTGACCAACATGTGACCGACATGTGACATCACTTGTTACATGTTACATCATTTCTTTATGTCATGACACAAAGTGACAGCAGGGGGTCGCTGGTGAGGCTGGTGAGGATGGGAGAAAATGCAGCTAGCGGCTCTGCTTACATGCTAATATGCTAACGTGCTAACAGCTGGTCGCCGTGGTAACTGTGGTTGGCTCAGATGTTTCATTCTCCAGATGTTGAAACATCTCAGTGTCGTTCTCAAGGACGTTTGACGTTTGATGGACGTGTTGATGTGATGAGGTCACGGCTGCGACCTCTCGTTTTATAAGACACACACACACACACACACACACACACACCTTCTTCCTCCTCCTCCTCATCCTCCCCCGGTTGCAGCATTTCTCTTATTAATTTGTTTCCATGTTAATAAATAATCCTCTCGTTGACTTTAACGTTTTAGCTTCTAGTTCTTGTCTCGTTTTCATGAACGTGACTTTTCCTACTTTCTGTATTTGTCTCCTACATTTTCCTTCTTTCCAACCTTCATTTCTTCTTTTCCTTTTTTCCCAAACATTCCCGTTCTTTTCCTACCATCATTCTTCCTTTTCCTTCTTTCTTTCCCTTGTTTTCCTTCCTACTTTACATTCTTTCCTTTCCTCTCTTCCTATTTTTCCAACCATCATTTATTCTGTTTTTCTTTTCCTACATTTGTTCTTCTCAAACTTCCTGCGTTTCTTTCTTTGCTTCTCTTTTCCTACCATCATTTTTTCCTTCTTTCATTATTTCATACTTTTCCTTCTCTTGTTCCTGTTTCCTTCCTTCTTTACATTTCTTCTTTGTTTCTCTTCCTACTTTTCCGACTTATTTTTTCCCAAACATTCCTTCTTCTTCCCTTTTGTTATTTTTCTTATTTTCAACATTTCCTTCCCTTGTTCCTGTTTCCTTCCTTCCTGTATCTTCTTTCCTTCATTCTCTTCCTACTTCAGCCTCCGTCCTTTATTCCTTTGTTTCTCTCCTTCTTTTCCTTTTTTCATTCTTCTCAATCTTTCCTTGTCCTGACTTTCCTTCCTTCTTTACGTTTATTCTTTGCTTCTCTTCGGTCCAAACTTATTTCTTATTCCAAATTCTTATTTTTATTTGTAAAGATCAACTGAAGTTAAAGCACAACCTCTTATTGACCTTCTGTACATTAAATAAATATTTCCTCTTCCTCCTTAAATCCCATCTGCTCTGTATTTACAGCTGCTCTTCAGAGGAGAGGTTTTTTCTTCCAGATTTCAGTAAATCCAGTAGAATAACTAATCAGCGTCTATTTCCATAACTGCTCCCTAAGGTGAAGAAGAACACCTTGCAAACATTCGCAGACTCAACCTGTGACTTTCAGGCTGCTCCTGTGTGATAAAGGCAGCGTCGCCACCGCAGGGAGGAAAAACACACAAATACAGAGCTGCAGTGAATCTGGAGCTCAGTGAGTTTCTCTTTAAAAAACAGAATCATCGTTCATCAGGGACAAACAGTCTGACCAGTGTCAGAGGTTGAGGGTCATTAATGTGACGAAGGCGACTGGACGTTTACGTTTTATTTCAGTGAAAAACCAGTGAGTTTAACACAGTGTGTGGTGGACTTGAGTCTTGGTCCAGGTCTTAGTGATTCACTGACGTTACAACTGGACTCGATGGAAATCGTTGACGAGGTTTCATGATGTTCTTCTGTGTGGTTTGGTTCTTGAGAGTTGCAGGTTTTTATCCTCTAATGTCCAGAGGTTAAAGAGCTAAACAGACTCGTCCAGCAGGTCAAGATCAGCTACAAACACAAGAACATCATCTACACTGTCTGAGGCCGGTGCTTTGACTGAAGCTTCTTCATCAACCTGGAGATTCAACCTCCTTCAGTTCAGTCTTCATCACTCACCAGGAAACTGGACCCACATCTGTCATGTCCACACAGCAGCGTGTTTAGGTCAAAACTAAATTGTTCTGGATGACGGAAACAGTATTTTCTGATTCTGACGGGTTCTAGAGCAGGAAAATCTGACAACACTCATTGTCATTGTCAGGTGGACGGTGCAAATGTTTTCTTTTTAAACGATGACGTCGCCACCTCGTCATCATCACGTGACCAGAACAATAAAGAATAAAGAACCCAGGACGCAGCAACATCAGTGGCAGGTAACAGTTGTGTGTGTGCTGCAGACGCTGGTTTACTAGAGTTACTGGAAACAAACCTCATCATCCTCTGGAAACTACAAGACAGAAGAGGAAGGATTTTATGTGAACACACTCTTCTCCTGCTGGTGTCCAGTGGCTCTGTGTGTGTACTACTTTGTTTTCACTGGACGCCACCATTGATCCATCTGATCTGTGTGGACACAACTTCTTTTCATCCTGCTAAAAAAACAAAAAAACACGAGCGTTCCCGTGTGGACTTGGCTTTAGTCTTCATGTCTTTGGGGAAAAGATTTGTCGACGGTGCCCAGAGAGTCGACTAAAGAGTCAACGACCCACAGGTTCAACCTGACGAGTCTTTAAACAAACTACAGGATTTACTGGAAGAACCAACAACCCTGAACGACTCCAACAACCCTCCTTACTGTTGCCTTTGTTCCTGAGAGGATAAATATCTGCAACGAACCACGAGACGAACAGAACTGAGGAAGACATGAAACATCTTAACAGATGGTGTTGACGTGATGGTAATTTAACGTCTCAGGTCAAATAAACAACATTGATCATCCTTGTTGACTTGTCAGATCAGTAGTAACAGTTAATAATCTGCTGATTATCAAGACACAACTTGTTTGTTTTGATTATTAACTGATGTTAAATCCAACTAGAGTCACTACTTTGTTTCAGTTTCAGTGACCAGAGAAGATTCCCTCAGTTCTTAATTGGTTGGTTCAAGTGACCTTTGACCTTTGACCTTCAGGATGTGATCACTTCCTTGATCCATGTAAACGTTGGTGTCAGATTAGCAGGAACTGACTGAGGAACTTGACTGAAGGTTTTGACCAGATGTGAAGATGTAGAAGAAGAAACGTTTTCCTCCCGTCGACACCGAGACGATTCTCAGAATATTTACTTCCTCTTTCTGCTCCGCTCCTCTTTTTCCTCCTTCGAGCCTCAGGGTTAAATATAGCAGCCGGCAGCTCCGCCTGCAGGACAAAGACACACACACACACACACACACACACACACACACACACACACACACACACACATTACTCTCACTCACCATCAGTGAGTCCGACACTTGTTGTTGTTGCTATGTAATTTAACTGCTGCTGACAGGAAACTGCAGGAACTTGCCTCCACCTGCCAACAACATTTAAAGATACTTAAAACAAATAGTTGTTTAAAACAGAAGCAAAACTTAAAGACACGTTGTAGTCTAACTGTTGACTGGCTCTTTTGTAGTTTATCTTCAGTGTTTCTCAGTTTAGTCCAAACCCTCCTGGAACCAGTTCGTCTTCAGAAACCAGACCAGGATCCGCTCAGGTGGATCTTGGTCTTAGAGGTTTTGTTGTTGTTGTGGAGTCCTGACTCGACCCAGAATCTGGGTTTAGACCGAGTCCATCAGGTGATTCAACACAATCAACAAATCAACAATCTGTTTTTGTGAAGAATTTATCTCAAGACACTTTACAACATTGTAGAAAAACAGAAGTAAAAGAAAGTTCTGCCCCGTTGTTAAAACCATCAGGGTCCAAATTTGTCCAGATGTTGTTAAAGTTTCAGGACCATGTACGAATCAAAAGAAAACAAACACAAAATGACAGAAAACCACCTGTTAAGCTACAACCATGGTCTTTAACATCAGGGTCATGTCGTTATTTTCAGTCTAATCATAAATATAGAAAGTTTATCTGCCTCCTGGACCCAAACTGGATCTGGTTCTGGTCTTAGAGACTCTAGGAACCACCAGTAAACCAGCAGTTAGTGATAGAAGTGATCTGTTGGGATAATAAGGAGCTATGAGCTGTTTAAGATGTGATGACTGATCACTGAGGGATTGTTTTGTCACCAGGACAAAGACGAGGAGTCGACAGTAGAAACGTGATCTCTGGTCTGACTTCCTGTCAGCATTTTGGATCAAATGAAGGTTCTTGATGGATTTACTGGAACAGCCTGATGTTAAAGTCATAAGAACATCATGTATAGATCAGTTTGGTCTAATTACCTCCACGTATGTTGGACTCACTGTTTGAGTCGTCACCTGTTAGTTTTTGTGTCACATGGAGGAAATGTCTTCAGATTTGGTCCAAACGTTCGTGTGAAACATATTTTTGATCATAACTCGAAACATTGATCAGATCAATAAAAAACCACAGATCAAGAACAATAAATGTCAGAATACTGTTTGTTCTTCTGTTTCCACGTTGGCTGTTTTTCATCTCGTAGATGATTCGGCCTCAGGCTCTTTCACTTCCTCGTCCGTTCTCCAGTGTCTGCGTCTTTACAGCAGAAATCTGATGTTTGTTCTTCCGTCACGCTCAGTAAACGTTTCTCCACGCCGATTATTTTCTCAACCGGGACGAGCCGAGGTCATGATTTCACAGGAAACTCTGACGAGATAATCAACACCTCTGCAGGTGCTGCCGGCGCTCACGTATAAATTAAGCCTCAGTTTCAAGGCCTCAGAGCTGCCATTCATGTCTTAGCGTGGTGTTAGCATGTCGGCTAAATATACACACGTGTGTGTGTGTGTGTGTGTGTGTGTGTGTGTGTTTATATATATATATATATATATATATATGTGTGTGTGTGTGTGTGTGTGTGTGTGTGTGTGTGTGTGAGAGAGAGAGAGAGAGAGAGAGAGGGGATGAGAGAACAAGCTGGAGAAGCAGTAACACAATAGCCTAAAACCTTGTGTCTGTAAGTGTGTGATATGTTTGTTATTTTGTGTGTGTGTGTGTGTGTGTGTGTGTGTGTGTGTGTGTGTGTGTGTGTGTCAGGGCCAAGCGGAGCAGCTTAATGACATCCTATAGCTCACAGTTAGAGATTTAACAGCAACCCTGTCTGACTCCCTCTCCTCCACTAAACCTTTTCCAAATTACAAGGTCAGCAGGGAATCACCCAAAAATAGTCTTCGCCTCTTCCTCCCTCTCCTCCTCTTCCTCCTCTTCCTCCTCTTCCTCCTCTTACTTCCTCAGCTTCAAGCTGATTTTACCCAGCACCACTCATAAAGCTGCAGAAACCTCACGTCTCCAGAGCAGGAAAACCTGGTAGAAAGACTGTGTGACTGAGGTTTTTCAATCTGTACAAAACAAATCAGACAAAAGAAAAAAACACTCACTTTCACTGGAGGTTGTAGAAGTTAGATTTTGGTCAAAGGTCAGAGGTCAAAGGTCACTGTGACGTCTTTAACGTCTCTACTCAACATCTACGTTGAAACATTTCAAACAAATGTTTCATGAGATGAAATAATGATCTGATGGTTTTTATGGACAAAAGCTCAGAGACTAGTTGGTTGTTTACTGGTTTATTCTTTAGTTGGTGGTTTGTTTATTGTTTGTTTGTTTGTTTATTGTTGGTTAACTGGTTGGTTAATCACAATAATACATAACTACATAAACAAAAGAACTTCCTCCTAAGACCCAGTTCATTTTACTGGAACATGAAGCATAAAACTCAGCCCCATCACCATCTAGATGGTGGTAAGTGTCCATGTATCTGGACCTCGTTAACCTCGTTAACCTCGTTAACCTCGTTAACCTCGTTAAACATAAATAACTCAGGAGGTTGAAGACGTCTTCAGTTTGAAACATGTTGTCACAGCAGCTCTTATATATAAAAACAATCACAGATCCACTGACTTTCTTCTTCTTTTACTTAATTTACTCCACAGCTTGTTTCTTTAGTGAACATGTGGTGTTTTGTTGTTTGTAGTTTTTTTTTTTTATATATTTCATCTAAGTGTTCGTATTGAAGCAGCTCTGCTGTGAAACAATCATTCTCTTCCTAATTTAAAACGTTTCCACCCACTTGATGATATTTTAGCCACGATGAGATGAAAGAACGACGACATATTGAACATATTCACATGATGTTTAAAAACAGACTGAAGGACGAGGAGACGCTGGTTTATTTGTGTTTCATGTAAAGTTTCTGGTGGGTGGTTGATATTATAGACATGTGGAAGTGAACAGACATAAACGAGTCAACAACAGCTGCTGATTGATCCTTTCACGTCCTCATTTGATATTTTTTCTGTCAAATTTCCCTCCATAGACGATTTAATTCAGGATATTTCTTTATTACATTGACAACAAACCAGCGGACAGCTTCATATTTACGTCCACGACGTGTTTACTGCAGCAGCACACGTGTAACCTCCATCAGACAGTGATGGACGACTGGACGAGGCCGTTTCAGAGGTCGAACAGCGGCTAAAGGTGGATTTCACACAAATGTTCCCGACCTGCTCGTTGTCAGCCGGCACTTTGTCTTCTGTCTACTGCAATGTCATTACAGCTACCACACACACACACACACACACACTTAAATTATCAGGCCTCTTTCCACGAATAGCCCACTACAGCCGCACTGAGCCGGTCTCCATCAGAGCCTGTTGGTGGGATGACGGGTGGAGGAAGGAATGTGTGTGGTGCAGCAGCATGAATGTGATGAAGGAAAGAAAGATACTGAGTGAAAGATTCAGGAACAGACGGAAACAGTCTGAGTGAAGCTCCGATCTGGGTCATAAGTGGACGAAAGTGGAGGGGGTTGGCGTTTGTAACCGAGATGTTTCGTTCATTTCAGAAACAATTTTAAAAAGAGTCAAATCCTTTGGCTGCCAGTTTTCATCTCAACGCCAGGTTCTGTTTGATGTTCGTCCAACTGGAGGATCTGACTGAATCTGATCCAGCAGACGTCCTCAAAGACTCGATCCCAGACCAGCACCGCGCTCACTGTTAGAAACAGATTTAAATATACGTTACTCAAGACTGAAGCACTGAGTCAGTGTGGTCTCTGACGTGAGTCTGGTGCCAGTTCTGGTCTGGTTCAGCCTTCAAACCTTCAAACCTTCAAACCTTCGGAGAATAACACCGGCAACGTTGATCCACGTTGTCTCTGTCTGAGCCAGATTTACAACTTTTAATTAAAGACAGGTTTTAAGGCAAAGTTTTAGTTGGAGTTGTTGGTCCCGAGACCCTGATGTGAGCAGTTCCTGGTTCTAGACCAAGTCTCGGTGTCGCTGTTGAACCAGTTTCTCTTCCTGACAGGACGGCGGCTCCAAACTGCAACGATCCAAACATCAAATTTGAGCGTTTTCTTTACAAACGTGTCGTATTCATCTCTTCAGCAGCGTTTCACAGACTGGACGTTCATGGTCATCACTTATATTTACTGTATAAAACAACAACACTTCAGCTAACTCAGCTAATTTAGATACCTTAGCTACCTCAGGTGATTTAGTTAATTCACACAACCAACTTGGCTAACTTGGCTACATTAGCTACCTTAGCTTATTTAGCTACATTAGCTAACTTAGCTAATGTAGAGGCTCTTATCTAGTCACTTCAGCTAACTTGGCTACATTAGCAGGTTGGAAAAAGAAGCTGGATTAGTTTAACGGAGACAGACTAGTCTCCACCAGGGAGAAACCTGCTTTGACCTTTGACCTCTGACAACTAGAATATATTCAGTCCTTTATTAACTTAATTTTTGCCAAATCTAACAATATTTCCTCCAGGAAATGTAACAAATCTACTCAGTTCGTCCTCAGCTCATGTTGTTACTGAGATATTTAGTTCACAAGAATAAAATGTTGGACCTGAAAACACGACGCCTACAGCTGCAGCCGTCGTCACTGAGACAGAAGAACAAGTTTCCACAGTGAAATCAAGAGGAAAAGAAAGAAAGAAAGACAGTGTGTAACAAGTGTAAAGACAGTAAGTCATTAACCTAAAATGAATCACCAGCCTCCGAGGCCGAGTGTTATTATTATTACTGTTGTTAACGTCTGCGTTTCCTTTACAAGTCAACAAATAATGAAGTGTAAACACTGAGGTTATTTAACTGTATGTGGCCTTTAATGTCACAGATCTCAGGCTAATGAGCCACGACGATGGCGCTTAATTAGCTGTTTGTCTTTACACCAAACGTCCCCGATGGCAAACAGAGAAACACACCAGTTCATGTGTTTTAATTGGGTTTTGTTCATAATGTCGGAGGAAACTGACTCCAGGTCTGAGGTTTGGTTCTTATTGACGCACTAACGAAGATAACGAGACGTGTTTATGGTCGGAGGTGACGCCGACGTTAGAGCAGCGATAAACAAGTCACAGTTCACCACCTGTTGGTGTTTCATGTTATTAGACTCAAAAAGAAGAAAGGACGGATGAGCTGGAGGTCGAAGGTCACGTTGAGTTGAGACGATGTCGGGAAAGTGTTTCTAATATTATGATGAACGTGGCGACGTTCACGTCCATGTAGTAAACTATGTTGACTATGTTGTTACGTCGTAGTGTGTGAATGTCAACAGGGTAGTTTAGTCTCAAATGGTTGTTCACTGACCAGAAATGAGGATCAACGTCTTCTTCTTCTTCTCCTTTTTAACGGTGAATCATCACTGGACAGAACGTTAATCATGGATCTGGACCGTGATCGTCTCCACCAACATATCTGCGGCTTGTTTTCAATTCTAATCAACAATCAAAGTCTCACTAGTGCTGATGTTTGCTTGTGTGGCTCCATGTTTCATGTGAGGTGGAGATTACGCCGCCGCCGCCCCCCTCCTCTTCTGCTACGTAGCCAAGATGGAGTCATTGACTCATCCATTTGACCGTACTTGTCAGTGTGAACACACTCGGAATAGTAAGTGTAAGTATGTGAACTTAACAACAGGACGACATGTTGTTACCCTTAATCCAACATGTTTAAAGTCGCATCGTGTCATTTTTCAGGTTGTTTATTAACAAAAACCAACTATTTCCTCATTAATTAGTAATTACCTCCATCAACAAGTCAGAATGTTCTGGTAGGTTCTGAATTTATTGTCATTTATATAAACATAGAGCTGGTGAAGCCGCCGTGTTGAGACACCACCAGGTGAATACGGCTCCACGGTTTGTTTTTTATGTTCAGTGGCAACGCGACCAACTCAGACTCTGTTCTAGCGCCCTCTTCTGTCTCATCGTTACCTCGTCTTCTTCCTGGCAGCTGATTGGTTCGATCATCGGTCGCCAAGGCACCAAGATCAACGAGATCCGGCAGGTGTCCGGAGCTCAGATCAAGATCGGCAGTCAGATCGACAGCACCAGCGACCGACACGTCACCATCACGGGGACGCCCATCGCCATCAACCTGGCTCAGTACCTGATCACTTCCTGGTGAGTTTCTATGGCAACAAACCAGGAGAAATATGTTTAATAAATCACTTTTTATGACCTTTTCTTCTTTACAAAACATCTTTAGAGCTGCTACATGTCGCTACGTTAGCAGTTAGCATTTGCACCTGGAGTAGAAATATTTGGCAGATTTATGAATCAATTTTCTTGTAAATATTTTTGACTTAAATCTCAGATTTTTTTTTTGACTATTTAAACTGAGAAGATCAACGTTTTTTCTTCACTTTCCCGTTAGATTTTTGTATCAGTGACTTTTCAGACGCAACGTTAAAACATCGCTGACTTTTTTTTCGTTTGGGTCGTGAAGCGTTTCTTCTATTTATACTTTCACGTGTCACGTGACACAGTTTGTCGCCATCGACACCGACAGAGCACGCTCTCCTTCTGCGGTGGCCATTTTTATTTTTATTTTGAAGATATGTCAGTAGCTCCTCCCACTTCCTGTTACATCACCAAGATGGCGGCCGTTAGAGAGGAAGGATGGAAGGAAGTGAAGGAGAAGTAAAGAAAAATATTAGGAAGAAATGAAGAAGATCAAAGAAAGAAAAATAGAAAATAACGATGGAAGAAAAGATGAAAAGAAAGAATGAAAGAAAGTAAAACAATTGAAAGAAATGGAAGGAAAGAATAGAATAGAGAAGGAGAGAAGGAAAAGAAAGATTAAACAAGGAAAGGAAGAAACAAAAGAAAGGAAAGAAATTAGAGAATAAATTAACAGAAGGAAGGAAAGATGAAAACAAAGAGGATGGAAGGAAAACGGTCGAAGAAAAATAAGAAATGGAAGGAAGAAGATCAAAGAGTCAATGATGGAGGAAGGTAAAGAAGGAAGGAAAGAAAGAGTAGAAAGAAGGAAACAAATGAAGGAAGAAAGGAAAATTAAGAAAGAATAGAACAGAAGGAAGGAAGTTGTAGAAAGAGGAAGAAAATCAAAGACAAGAAAGTAAAGATGAAAGAATAAAGGAAGAAGATCAAACAAGGGAAATCTGATCAAATCACAACTTCCTGTCAGGACTTTCAGAATAAAACCAGTGATAACAGGAAGCAGAGCGTGTGCTGGAGGTCGCCCCCTGGTGGACTCGTCTAAACACAGTCAGGTTTTATTCTGTCAGACAGGAAGTGTTTGTGCTTCATCTTCATCATCTTCATCATCTTCATCCTGTGTGACGAAGGCTTCATCCTAATATGTGTAAACGGTTGTGTCCCCTCCTCCCTAAGCCCCCTCCATCACCCCGACTGATACAGCACACCCCCCATCCGAACAGCGCCCCCCAACAATAATCTGTTGCCAACACGCCTCCGTCTTATCATTTCACCTTCAGTTCATTTTCTCTCCGAACTTTTTCCTCTTTTGTTTTTGGTTTTGATTTCTTTAACATGTCTTTGATTTAACCCTCTAACCCTTCTCCATCCAACCCTCCTCCCCCCTCCCTGACCCCTCTCCTCCCTCCCTCCCTCCTCCTCCCTCCACCCTCCCTCCCTCCACCTCCCGTCCCCCTCCCTCCTCCAGTTTAGAGACCGCCAAATCCACCGCCCAGTCCTCCTCCATGCCGTCTCCCGTTGACCTGACCATGAGCTTCACCCAGCCCGCCCCCCCCGCCTCTGCCTCGTCCTCCTCCTCCTCCCCCCTGGCAGCGATGGGCGCCACGCTGCCCCACGCTCCCATCCTGGGCGCTCCCTACGCCCTCCCCCTCTCCAGCCTCCTGGGAGTCAAATCCATCCCCTACCTGGCGCTCTCCACCCCTCCAGCCTCAGCGGCGGCGGCCATCGGGGCTCCGGTGTTACAGGGTTCGGTCCCCACGGCAACGACGGCCGGCGTTCAGGCCCACGCGGCGGCGGCGGCTCTGGCGTCCTACACGGCCAAGATCTCGTCTTCGCCAACGGGATGAAGAAACCGGAGAGACAGAAGTTCGCTCCCTACTGATGAAGACAAGGACGAAGGGCAGAGTTTGATTTCCACTGTTTACTTCCTGTTTCGTCTCTTCCTCTTCCTGTTCGTTCAAACTGTCAAAGTGGGATCAATGGAAAGTCTGCTCCTTCACAGTAAAAGCCCTTAGCTGGGAGGCTTTTATTGTGAAGTTCAGACAAACCAAAGATGATGGTTCAACAAAATGAATCAAGTAATTAAGTAAATTAGTAAAAACAACATTTCCTCTTGAAAAAACATCTGAGGCTGACCTGATGGCCTCCTTCACAATAAAAGCCTTCCACTCATTTGCAAGTGGAAGGCTTTTATTGTGAAATTCAGACAAACCAAAGATGGTGGTTCAATAGACATTAACAAAGCTAATGAAGTAAATTGCTAAAATATACTGCCTATCAAAAAAATGTCTGAAGCTGACCTGATAACCTCCTTCACAATAAAAGTGCTCTACTGGAAGGCTTTTATTTTGAAGTTCAGATAAGCTAAAGATGGTGGTTCGATAAAATTAATTAAAGAGAAAACATTTTATTAATTTAATCTGATACGATGGAAAACTTTACTAGACCTGATGACGTCCTTTCACATTAAAAGTCCTCATCGAAGGCTTTTATTGTGAAGCAGTATCAGTAGCAGTTTTCCTATTTTTCTTTCCTTCGTCATGGTTTAATTCTGTCACAGAAAAAAGACAAAAACAAAGACGTTAGTCGATATATGGTGGAAAATGTTTCATCAATAAAAATAGAGTCATTAGTCTGAAAAATGTCAAATCTCCACATGAAAAATAAACATTTAAAGAGTAAAAACCTCAGGATATGAACATTTACGTCTCTGGTTTAGCAGCTGAAAACATCAAAAAAACATCAAACACTTTAAATGTTTCAAATTTCTCACTTTAGATAATAAACGTGGGTGTGAAGCAGCCGCCGTGCGTCCATACGCAGACGATGTTCCGCTTTATGTTGATGTTTATTTTACATCAAAGTTGAATATTTTTGTTTCTGTACAAATATTAACTCATATTTCTTAAAAACTCAGGGTCAAAGACTCATTTTTACTTTTTAACAACATCACAAACAAAACTCAAACATTTTAATCAGTGTTTTTATCGTCTTCATCCATCAAACCAGCAAACGTCGTCACATATTTTAGTTTAAACGACCATTTTCAATCAATAAAATCATCTGATCGGCTGCATCTCTGCTGGATTAACAACTGTCACCGCCGACGTAAATAAAGTCACTCGACGCTTCGTTGATTTTATTAAAATAACGTTTAAAGACGTCAGAGGATGTTTTATCATATTTTATCATATGTTTTAATATCTGCACATTTCATCAGTTTCAGTTAGTTTCCTGAACAAATTCTACGTTTTAGGAAACAAGTTGCACCGGAAATTTATGTAAATTCAAACAAATTAGGAAAAAAATCAATGAAAAAAAAAAATATTCAAACAATTAAACGTCTTTGTCCTAATTTTCCAATTATCCCACTTTACGTCTGAACGTTTTAGTGTTTTTTTGTTTATTTTTATTTGTTCATTTCCACGTCTTGTTCTCGTGTCTCTGCCCTGACCAGAGAGGATTGTGGGAGATTTGTCCGATGATATTTAAGGTTATTTGGGCCACGAGTCGCCTGTAAAAGCCATAGAGACTGTTCAGCTTCTTCCCCGTCTCGTCCCTTCTCTACTCTCTTGTATACTCGACATATTTATTGACTAATTAATATGAAATATTCCCTCAGAGAGTTTATATCACTGGTCACTAACACTGAGCTGAGCAGATCAGCTTTTATATACGATGATGTCTTCTTCTTCTTCTTCTTCTTCTTCTTCTTCTTCTTCTTCTTCTTGTAAAAGGACGATTTTATTTGTTTTAATGATTTAACAATGTATTTTATTTGTTTTTGTTTTATTTTAAATTATTTTTTAACTTATTCAAAAGAGTATTACATTTACAGTTTTAGAAGAAAAAATCTTTTTCCAACATGGCTGCAGGTAAATACTGTAAAAGTGTATTTGAGTTTTTTAGTTGTGTGAACAAAGTTAACTTTTTTGTTAATTTTTGTTGTTGTTTTGTTTTTCTTTGTTTTTTTGGGGGGGGGGGTAAAAAAATAATGATCACTGTAACATTGATGCTAATAACCATATGTTTTTTGTGAGATAGAACAATAGTGTTTTCACTTGTGAGCTCAAACTGGACGTTTTACCACAAACACACACACACACACTTTATAACCATGTATTTTAAAATGTCTCTTCAGCTTCTCGACTTCACAGAACAACAACGAAGTAGAACGACCACGTCCTCATCAGACGAACAGAAACAGTCAAATCTGATTTTATGTTTTAACTGTTGATGGTCGACTAGTTTCCGTCTTGACGCGTTTGTTGTCCTGATCAGATACGATACAACAACATAGTTAAAGTCTGAAGAGACTGACAAAGAGCGACAGCCAATCAGAGGAGGGATGTGAGATAAATGCTGCTGCTGTCTCACTGATTCACTCACAACCACGTTTAAAAGTCTGACGTTTTAACGCTTTTTCTTTCATTTTCACTTTCTACAAACTCCCCGCGTCTGATCCAGATGTTACCCGGTACCGGGGAGGTCTTGATGTGGTGATTGACCAGAAGACTTTATAAACTGATTCATAATTTACAATCAGTCCACCAGGTTCCAACAGTTCACACTGTGAACAAATGTCGACCAAAGACAACAGGGTAGTTTAGTCTCAAATGGTTGTTCACTGACCAGAAATGAGGATCAACGTCTTCTTCTTCTTCTCCTTTTTAACGGTGAATCATCACTGGACAGAACGTTAATCATGGATCTGGACCGTGATCGTCTCCACCAACATATCTGTGGCTTGTTTTCAATTCTAATCAATAATCAAAGTCTCACTAGTGCTGATGTTTGCTTGTGTGGCTCCATGTTTCATGTGAGGTGGAGATTACGCCGCCGCCGCCGTCCCTCCTCTTCTGCTACGTAGCCACGGTTCGTTTTCACCAACGATTGTGAATAAAGAAGACGACACTTCGCTTCCTCCCATTTTTAAAAAAACTGAACTGAAATATCTCAGACATCATCTGACCAATCAGGAGTCAGCGTCACCTGTCAATCACGACGTCTCAGCTTATTTCATATCAATAAATATCAATTAAAACCAAACTGATCAAAGGTTATGAGTCGTCCACCAGGGGGCGATCGATCGCATCGATTTTCTCTTCGTCTGATGAGGTTTTTCTACTTCTCGTCGTTTTGTGGCAACAAAAACTTTTTTATTTGATCTGTGTTTTGTTATATTGTATTTTATTTTGAAATTATTTTTCAACTGAACTGACGCTCAGCTCGGTTTCCTGTCAGAGACTAAATGCTGCATGTTTGCTTGGCCTCACTAACACACATGTAAATACACACACACACACACACATACACACACACACACACGCACCCGTCGTGAAATTAAAGCAATACTAACCAGTCACTTCGCCGAGCGACAGCAGCAACATTGACGTTGAACTGAACGGGTCCTTGATGCTCCTCTGTTCCTTCTGTTTGTTTTTAAATGATAATAATAGAATTATTAATATTAATAATAATAATGTGGTATATTAAACAAGCTCACTTATTTTTATAAAGTCAGATTAACCTTGATGAACTGTGGACACCGTGTTCAATCATCACGTCATCATCATCCGTCCTCGACACGTTTTCATTTGTGTTTTTATTTATTTGTTATTAGATTTTTTTTTAACTTTCTACCCATGTGTCCACGTGTCTTTTCGTCCATCTGCATGAGTCTAACTTGAATCGATGTCTATGCAAAAAATGATCCGTGTTTTTGGTTCGACTCGGTTCTCGTGCAGTGGAGCTGAAACCAAAGGGCTACGGTGGACGAACTGTACCAGGTCTGACCTGCAACAAATATACATACGTCGTCACTATGATCGGTCTCCTCTTTAAAAGATCAATAACAGATCAATAACAACTGAAACTGGAGCAGATTCTCTGCATTGTTTCCGTTACAGTTGCCGTTATTTAAAACCCAGTTTCCTGCATTTGTCTCAGTTTCCTCACGACAACGGACGATCGTCATTAAAGTGACGTCCAGAGGAACCCAGGGTCGTAGCTTCAGAGAAAATAGATCCTTTATGATACAGAAGGTTGTGAGTTATCAGTACTTCAGTTTATGTGTAGGGACCCTATTCATGCTACTGCTGAAGTCAAGTGATATTTTGAGCTTTATTAGTGGTTAAAAAATGACAATTTAGATACGTTTGGCTGACTGCCCCATTTACTTTCATTGTTAACTGTTTGGTTGAACACCTCAGGAACTGATCTGTCCAGTTCTTCTCTAGAAGACGACTAAAACAGATCAATCAGTATAACACATAATGAGTAACATCTGATGATCTAATATTCTTGTTCTGTAACAAATAATCTGATGTCAACATCGTCCATTATTGGTTTAATCTAAAGGTTTTTATTTA
>CM028908.1:27393102-27470602 GCA_016801845.1 Polydactylus sextarius | reverse complement strand
ACGTCAACAAACGCCACAAACGTCAACAAACGCAAACAAAAATCAACAAACAACAAACGTCAACAAACATTAACAAACGTTAACAAACGTTAACAACGTTAACAAACGTTAACAAACGTTAACAAACGTCAACAAACGTCAACAAACGTTAACAAACGTCAACAAACGTTAACAAACGTTAACAAACGTTAACAAACGTTAACAAACGTCAACAAACGTCAACAAACGTTAACAAACGTTAATAAACGTTAACAAACGTCAACAAACGTCAACAAACGTTAACAAACGTTAACAAACGTTAACAAACGTTAACAAACGTCAACAAACGTCAACAAACGCACAAACGCAACAAAACGTCAACAAACGTTAACAAACGTTAACAAACGTTAACAAACGTTAACAAACGTTAACAAACGTTAACAAACGTTAACAAACGTTAACAAACGTCAACAAACGTTAACAAACGTTAATAAACGTTAACAAACGTCAACAAACGTCAACAAACGTTAACAAACGTTAACAAACGTTAACAAATGTCAACAAACGTTAACAACAAACGCAACAAACGTCAACAAACGTCAACAAACGTTAACAAACGTTAACAAACGTTAAAAACGTCAACAAACGTCAACAAACGTTAACAAACGTCAACAAACGTTAACAAACGTTAACAAACGTTAACAAACGTTAACAAACGTCAACAAACGTTAACAAACGTTAACAAACGTTAACAAACGTTAACAAACGTCAACAAACGTTAACAAACGTTAACAAACGTTAACAAACGTCAACAAACGTTAACAAACGTTAACAAACGTTAACAAACGTTAACAAACGTTAACAAACGTTAACAAACGTTAATAAACGTTAATAAACGTTAACAAACGTCAACAAACGTCAACAAACGTTAACAAACGTTAACAAACGTTAACAAACGTTAACAAACGTTAACAAACGTTAACAAACGTTAAACAAACAACAAACGCAACAATAAACAAACGTTAACAAACGTCAACAAACGTTAACAAACGCAACAAACGTTAACAAACGTTAACAAACGTTAACAAACGCAAACGTCAAACGTCAAACGTTAACAAACGTTAACAAACGTAACAAACGCGTAACAAACGTCAACAAACGTTAACAAACGTTAACAAACGTTAAAAACGCAACAAACGTTAACAAACGTCAACAAACGTTAACAAACGTTAACAAACGTTAACAAACGTTAACAAACGTTAACAAACGTTAACAAACGCCAACAACAAAAGCGTTAACAAACGTCAAACGTAACAAACGTCAACAAACGTCAACAAACGTTAACAAACGTTAACAAACGTCAACAAACGTTAACAAACGTTAATAAACAAACAACAAACGTCAACAAACGCCAACAAACGTTAACAAACGCGTTAACAAACGTTAACAAACGTCAACAAACGTCAACAAACGTTAACAAACGTTAACAAACGTTAACAAACGTTAACAAACGTTAACAAACGTCAACAAACGCGTTAACGCGTCAACAAACGTTAACAAACAAAACGTTAACAAACGCCAAAACAAACGTTAACAAACGCCAACAAACGCGTTAACAAACGTTAACAAACGTTAACAAACGTCAACAAACGCAAAAACAACAAACGCGTCAACAAACGTTAACAAAACGTCAACAAACGTTAACAAACGCAAACGTTAACAAACGCCAACAAACGCCAACAAACGTCAACAAACGTCAAACAAACGCGTTAACAAACGCGTCAACAAACGCAACAAACGTTAATAAACGCCAACAAACGCAACAAACGTTAACAAACGTCAACAAACGTTAATAAACGTCAACAAACGTTAACAAACGTTAACAAACGTTAACAAACGTTAATAAACGTCAACAAACGTCAACAAACGTCAACAAACGTTAATAAACATTAATAAACGTCAACAAACGTCAACAAACGTTAACAAACGTTAACAAATGTCAACAAACGTTAACAAACGTTAACAAACGTTAACAAACGTCAACAAACGTCAACAAACGCTAACAAACGCTAACAAACGCTAACAAATG
The DNA here is from genome assembly GCA_016801845.1 of Polydactylus sextarius. Taxonomy (NCBI): domain Eukaryota; kingdom Metazoa; phylum Chordata; class Actinopteri; family Polynemidae; genus Polydactylus; species Polydactylus sextarius. The sequence continues at coordinate 27,468,534 of CM028908.1, read as the reverse complement.
TCAACAAACGTTAATAAACGTTAATAAACGTTAATAAACGTTAATAAACGTCAACAAACGTTAACAAACGTTAACAAACGTTAACAAAACGTCAACAAACGTCAACAAACGTCAACAAACGTTAATAAACGTTAATAAACGTCAACAAACGTTAACAAACGTTAACAAACGTTAACAAATGTCAACAAACGTTAACAAATGTCAACAAACGTTAATAAACGTTAACAAACGTTAACAAACGTCAACAAACGTTAACAAACGTCAACAAATGTCAACAAACGTTAACAAACGTCAACAAACGTTAATAAACGTCAACAAACGTTAACAAACGTCAACAAACGTTAATAAATGTTAATAAACGTCAACAAACGTCAACAAACGTCAACAAACGTTAATAAACGTCAACAAACGTTAACAAACATTAACAAACTTTAACAAACGTTAATAAACGTCAACAAACGTTAATAAACGTCAACAAACGTTAACAAACGTTAACAAACGTTAACAAACGTTAATAAACGTCAACAAACGTTAACAAACGTTAACAAACGTTAACAAACGTTAATAAACGTCAACAAACGTCAACAAACGTCAACAAACGTTAATAAACGTTAATAAACGTCAACAAACGTCAACAAACGTTAACAAACGTTAACAAATGTCAACAAACGTTAACAAACGTTAACAAACGTCAACAAACGTTAACAAACGTTAACAAATGTCAACAAACGTCAACAAACGTTAATAAACGTCAACAAACGTCAACAAACGTCAACAAACGTTAATAAACGTTAATAAACGTCAACAAACGTCAACAAACGTTAACAAACGTTAACAAATGTCAAGAAAACGTCAACAAACGCAACAAACGTTAACAAAATCGCCAACAAACGCCAACAAACGCGTTAACAAACGCAACAAACGCAACAAACGTCAACAAACGTTAACAAACGTTAACAAACGTTAACAAATGTCAACAAACGCGTTAATAAACGCAATAAACGCGTCAACAAACGTTAACAAACGCAACAAACGCAACAAAACGCCAACAAACGTCAACAAACGTCAACAACCGTTAATAAACGTTAATAAACGTCAACAAACGTCAACAAACGTTAACAAACGTTAACAAATGTCAACAAACGTTAACAAACGTTAACAAACGTTAACAAACGTCAACAAACTTTAACAAACGTTAACAAATGTCAACAAAAGTTAACAAACGTTAACAAATGTCAACAAACGTTAACAAATATAAAAACATCAACAAACAACAAACGTCAACAAACAACAACAAACGTCAACAAACGTCAACAAACGTTAATAAACGTCAACAAACGCAAACGTTAACAAACGTCAACAAACGTTAATAAACGTCAACAAACGTTAACAAACATTAACAAACTTTAACAAACGTTAATAAACGTCAACAAACGTCAACAAACGTCAACAAACGTTAATAAATGTTAATAAACGTCAACAAACGTCAACAAACGTCAACAAACGTTAATAAACGTCAACAAACGTCAACAAACGTCAACAAACGTTAATAAACGTCAACAAACGTTAATAAACGTCAACAAACGTTAACAAACGTTAACAAACGTTAATAAACGTCAACAAACGTTAATAAACGTCAACAAACGTTAACAAACGTTAACAAACGTTAATAAACGTCAACAAACGTTAACAAACGTTAACAAACGTCAACAAACGTTAATAAACATCAACAAACGTTAATAAACGTCAACAAACGTTAACAAACGTCAACAAACGTTAACAAACGTTAATAAACGTCAACAAACGTTAATAAACGTCAACAAACATTAACAAACGTTAACAAACGTTAACAAACGTTAATAAACGTCAACAAACGTTAACAAACGTTAACAAACGTTAATAAACGTCAACAAACGTCAACAAACGTTAATAAACGTTAATAAACGTCAACAAACGTCAACAAACGTTAACAAACGTTAACAAATGTCAACAAACGTTAACAAACGTTAACAAACGTTAACAAACGTCAACAAACGCTAACAAACGCTAACAAACGTTAACAAATGTCAACAAACGTTAATAAACGTTAATAAACGTCAACAAACGCTAACAAACGTTAACAAAACGTCAACAAACGTCAACAAACGTCAACAAACGTTAATAAACGTTAATAAACGTCAACAAACGTCAACAAACGTTAACAAACGTTAACAAATGTCAACAAATGTTAACAAATGTCAACAAACGTTAACAACCGTTAACAAACGTTAACAAACGTCAACAAACGTTAACAAACGTTAACAAATGTCAAAAAACGTTAACAAACGTTAACAAACGTTAACAAACGTCAACAAAAGTTAACAAACGTTAACAAATGTCAACAAACGTTAACAAATATAAAAACATCAACAAACAACAAACGTCAACAAACAACAACAAACGTTAACAAACGTCAAAACGTTAACAAATGTCAACAAACGTTAACGAACGTTAACAAACGTTAGCAAATGTTAACAAACGTTAAACGTCAACAACCATCAACAAACGTCAACAAACAACAAATGTCAACAAATGTCAACAAACGTTAACAAACGTCAACAAATGTTAACAAACGTCAACAAACGTCAACAAACATTAACAATTGTCAACAAACGTCAACAAACGTCAACAAATGTCCACAAACGTAAATAAACGTCAACAAATGTTAACAAACGTTAACAAATGTTAACAAACGTCAACAAACATCAACAAATGTTAATGAACGTAAACAAACGTCAACGAACATTAACAAACATCAACAAACGTCAACAAATGTCCACAAACGTAAATAAACATCAACAAACATTAACAAACATCAACAAACGTCAACAAATGTCCACAAACGTAAATAAACGTCAACAAAATTTAACAAACGTTAACAAATGTTAACAAACATCAACAGACATCAACAAATGTCAACAATCGTCAACAAACGTTAACAAATGTTAACAAACGTCAACAAACGTTAACGAATGTTAACAAATGTTAATTAACGTTAACAAATGTTAACAAATGTCAACAAACGTTAATGAACGTTAATAAATGTTAATTAACGTTAACAAATGTTAACAAATGTCAACAAACGTTAATGAACGTTAACAAACGTTAACAGATGTTAACAAATGTTAACAAATGTTAATGAACATAAACAAACGTCAACGAACATCAACAAACGTTAACAAATGTTAACAAACATTGACAGATGTTAATAAACGTTACCAAACGTTAAAGAATGTTAACGAATGTTAACGAAAGTTAACAAACGTTAACAAACGTTAACAAACGTTAACAAATGTTAATGAAAGTTAACAAACATTAACAAACGTTAACAAACGTTAATGAACGTTAACAAATGTCAACAAATGTTAACAAACGTTAACAAACGTTAACAAATGTTAACAAACGTTAACAAATGTTAACAAACGTCAACGAACGTTAATGAACGTTAACAAATGTTAACAAACATCAACAAACGTTAACAAATGTTAACAAACGATAACAAACGGTAACAGACGTTAATAAACGTTAAAAAATGTCAACAAACGTGAACAAATGTCAACAAACGTTAATGAACGTTAACAAACGTTAACAGATGTTAACAACTGTTAACAAACGTCATCAAACGTTAACAAACGTTAACAAATGTTAATTAACGTTAACAAATGTCAACAAACATTAATGAACATTAACAAACATCAACAAACGTCAACAAATGTTAACAAACGTTAACAAACGTTAACAAATGTTAATGAACGTTAACAAACATCAACAAACGTCAACAAATGTTAACAAACGTTAACAAACGTTAACAAATGTTAATGAATGTTAACAAACATCAACAAACGTCAACAAATGTTAACAAATGTTAACAAACGTTAACAAACGTTAACAAACGTTAACAAATGTTAATGAAAGTTAACAAACATTAACAAACGTTAACAAACATTAATGAACGTTAACAAACGTTAACAAATGTTAACAAATGTTAACAAACGTCAACGAACGTTAACAAACGTTAACAAACGTCAACGAACGTTAACAAACGTTAACAAACGTTAACAAACGTTAACAAATGTTAATGAAAGTTAACAAACATTAACAAGCGTTAACAAACGTTAATGAACGTTAACAAATGTCAACAAATGTTAACAAACGTTAACAAACGTTAACAAATGTTAACAAACGTTAACAAACATTAATGAACGTTAACAAACGTTAACAAACATCATGACGACTGCGACGAAGACGATTCATGAAACAAACGTCAGCTCAGTTCAGTCAGTTTCATCACTTCCTTCCTTTGATCTTCTCATCACTCAACTCTTTGTTCTTCATCAGCTGATATTTACTGACTATTCATCATCTTCATCAGTGAAAACTCTTCTTCTTCATCAGAGCTCATTCTAAAAATCTATTGTTCAGTTCCTTCACATCCAAGATGGCCGACATCAAAACTTTATCACGTTTAGATCACGTCTCAATGTTTAGATCATAACATAAAACTCTGCCTTCATCTTCTGGTTTTATTGATTTTATTCAGTTGATCAAGTTTCCTCCAGTGATCGATGATCAATAAATATCTGTGTTTATTTCCTCCTCATCTTCACAGATGAAGAATCATCGTAGAAACGTAGAAATAAAACACAGGAAAAATAATAGAAGTTGATTTTCAGATTTTTGTGTTTAATTGATTAATTGATGATTAAAACTGGTTTAAACCAGTTTATCATCAGTTCTGGTCCACATCGGTTTGACTGGATCTGGTGGTTTTAGTTTGTCTGTGCTGCCCCCTGGTGGACCAACAGAGACCTCAGACCTGAACCTGGATCTGGATCCATGAGACCAGGATCGAGACGTTTGTTTCACTTATATATTCACTTAGTTAAAGGATTTATAAAGTTTATTGTTTTATTTTATTTTCATTTATATATGATTTATAGATTTTATATATATATATATATATATATATATATATATATATATATATATATATATAATATTAAGTGTTAACTTAATCATTTTAATAATTTACTTGAGTAAATTTGAGAAATTTAAGATATTTTTATTTTGTTTTGGAATTAAAATGATTAAATGAAATTTTAAAAATTAAAAAATAAAATTCACAAAATAGAAATTTTATCAAAACTGAATTAATTTAAATGAATAAAATAAAAACAAATGAAGAACTTTTGTAGAAAACTTTCTCTAAAAGATCAAATATTTCTATTTTTTCTTTATTTATTTTGTTATAAACAAAAACAACTAATTATAAGTTCACTCTAATTTCTAATTTAGTCTCATTTTCTCAAATGTTTTTAAATTTTTTAACATTTTTCGGGTTTTTGTTTTTGTTTCGTTTCAGAACAAAACAAATCAAATGTAGAAACTATTAACTTTATTGATTATCATTATTTTATAGTTTTTAATCGATCAAACAAAACTAATTAAATAAAATCGTCATCGTTGTAGAATAATGTTTCTTTAACAATAAAAATGTAAAAACGTGATTTAACTAACTAATAATTAATTATTTTATGTTTGATACGATGACGTCGTCTCGTCTCTGGCGCCTCCTGGTGACTGAACTGAACTGTTGTTGTTTTATTTCCTCGTTCAACTGCAACAAACAAAATGAAGTAAATAAAATAAACAACATGTTTTTTAATCAAATGAAACTTTAACTTTAAAAAAAAACATGAAACACGAGAAAAAACAGGACGTCGTTTTACAAAGAGCATAAAATGTTTATTACATTGTTTGTTTTTTTAAATGCAGAGTACACGTTGGTTTCTATGTCGACACAAAAACAAAACAAAAACAAAACGATTGTCGCGTTTTCAAACCATCGCGGTCACGACGCAGCGACGACGCCAGGAAGAGGAAGAGGAAGAGGAAGAGGAAGAGGAAGAAACGTCGGAATAAAACCTGGAGTTGAATCGAGGGAAGTTGATGAAACTTAGTGTTTTTATCTTTTATGTTAAAGTGTTTGAACGAAACTTTCAGCAGCGGAAACGTTTAGTGTCAAAACAAAAACATCATTTACCAGCAAATGAAGAGAAACTCGGAAGTAACGATGAAGAACGTCGACGTCTTCATCATCTTCATCTTCGTCTTCATCACAGTGAAACATGAAAGTTTTAGAATTTTTACACAGAAATGAGAATATTTCAACCTGATTTTACATATTTTCATTCATTTCATTGTTTAAAACAAACCAGATGAATTAATTCAACGTTTGATTAAAGTTGAAATATTCAGACGACGATCACCTTTAATAAAAAATTAAAATAAAAGTCAATTCAATGTTTAAATGTAGAGAAGACGATCAGAGCCACAACAACAACAATATAATAATAATAATAAATAATAATAATCAAAACTGTCCCCAAAAATGTAACAAATCTTTTGATGTTTTGATATTATCTTTTTTTAAAAAAGAAGAAACTTTAAAAACCCAAAAAGTCCTAAATTTGATTTAATCCAAAATCCAATAATTAAAATCCAACAAAAAAAAAATAATAAGTCAATTAAAAATTAACAAAATGTAAGAACTTTTTCTGAAAACAAACAAAACAAAAAATATATAAGAAAAAAAAAAAAACACCTTCAATTCAAACAATTCAAATTTAAAAAAATACAAATTCTTAATTTTGATTTGAATTAATTACATAAAAGATAATTAAAAATAAAAAAGTAATTAAAAGTTTAAAAAAAGAATATAATGTATAAAAAGAATAGTTACATTTCTAATAATATGGATGTGGCTCTGATTCTCTTCATGTAGATGAATTAAAACTTTGTGACATTAGAAGATTAAAAAAAACAATAAATAAAATAAAGTTTGATGAACAGAAGTGAAACGTGGAGAAGAAACTAAATTTAATTCACATCGATGGTTAAATTCTGACGAAGGAAAAATCTGTTTGTTAATTTTAATCAATCGACAATAATCAGATCAATAAATCACCAATTAAAAAAAACAACATCACGTGACTCGTTTTGTCTTCAAACTTTTTGTGGTTTCGTCAAAAGAAAAAGTTTCATTTTGATACAAAACAAATAAAATAAAATAAAAGCTGCTGAGTGTTTAGTTTGTTTTGTAAAACTGATCGTTTTGGCACAAACGTTCTTTTAACTTTGTTACATTTTAGTGTTAAAAGATAAAAACATTTCGCTAAAATCGACGACGACGGGAACAGAACTAAAGATGGATGGAATCGATTAACGGATCGATCGATCAGATCAACGTGTTTTTGTTTTTATTTTTCTTCTTTCAGCAGAAACAGAAACGTCTCCGAGCGACGGCAAAATATAAAAACCTTCCTTTTTTCTTTATGTTTTTTTTTTTGTTTGTTTTTGTTTTTCTCTTTTCCTGCATGCAAACGACACGTCAAACACACTCACACCTTCAAAATAAAACGACCTGGAATGATTCAACCGATAAAAAACAAACAAAAAAACAAAACAAAAAACCAGCGAAGTTAAAGTAAATGAATCAGGACGGTCGCTGTCGTCTTTCCTGGACAAACAAACAAACAAACAAATGAAAAAACAACCCTGGTCAGATCTGAATAAACAAATAAAGTAAACAAGCACAGAAATAAACAAATAAACAAACAATCGTCCTCGTTTTTTCCTTTAGTGTCGTTATGTTACAGAGTAAAAAAACAAAAAGACGTGATGCTGCTGCCTCTGTGTGTGTGTGTGTGTGTGTGTATTTGTTTGTTTTTAGGACATTGTAGCTCCGCCCCCTTTCTGGTGATGCATCCAATCCGTCACCAAGGAGACGAGACGTAACAAGAGATGTAGTGTTTGTGTTTTTTGTTTATAAGACACTGAATAAAACGATAAAATGTTTCTTTCTAAAAACATGGAAGTCTCGAGAGCGTGTGTGTGTGTGTGTGTGTGTGTGTGTGTGTGTGTGTGTGTATCTTCAAGCGTCTGTACACGTGTACGTTTCAGTGTAAAGATCAATTAGTGTCAGTGACGATGACGATCACCATGTGCTCCTCGTCCAGATTACCCACAGTCCTCTTGGCCGCCTGCAGGTACTGCTGGGAGAAGTCGCCGGGCGGGAAGGCGTACAACATGGCGCCGGGCCCGCCCTCCTTGGCGGCGGGCAGGCTGACAACGCCGGCCGCCTCTTTGTTGCGCAGGTAGGTGACGAGGTGTCGCAGCAGACGGACCTGCAGGCCGGGCTCGGGGGCGGGCGCCTGGCGGTCCACGGGACCCTGAAGCGCCAACAGGATGGCGAATCCGTCGGGGCGTCCGAGCTTGATGCGGCGCGACACCTCGTCCAGTCGCGTCTGGTCCATGCGGAGCCGCTGGGCGATCTTCAGCTGACTCGACGCGGCGTTCTGCTTCATGACGGAGCTGAAGAACGCCGCGCCGCCCTCCAGCAGGAACAGCTCCGTCGGGAAGCTGCTGTTCTTCAACGCGAAGAAGCCGTGCCACGTTTTGGCGAGCGACGACTGGGCGAACTCCGACAGCGAGCCGGGCGGCGAGGACGACGTGTGCGTGTCTGTGTGGGCGGCGGTGACGGCGGCGGTGACCTCGTTGATGACGTCGTTGTTGTTGCGGTGGTGGTGGTTGTTGAGGTGGACGCTGGAGGAGCGTTTGGCGAGGTGGCGGCCGGACGATGGCGGCGGGTCGTCATCATGGCGCCCGCCTCCTCCGCCGCTGTCGGGGGAGTGGTCTCTGGGCTCGGTGGTGGAGTCAGGGGCTCGGACTCGGGCGCGGTCGGGGCTGGCGTCTGGAGACGCGGCGACTCCGCCGCCGGGACCTCTGACCCTCGACCGACCTCGCTCCTTCTCCCGCTCCCTCTCCTCCGTCGGCCTATCGGCGGACAGGCTGCGGCTGCGGCTCCGCCTCCTGCTCCTCCTCTCCTCGCGCTCCTTCAGCCACCGCTCCCTGCTCCTGCTGCGACTCCTCGCCGCTCGCCCGCTCCTCCCAAACGCCTCCACCACGCCGCCCGCCCTCCTCTCCAGGCTGCGGGTCGGACTGATGGGGTAGTCTCTCTCCAGCGCCGCTCGGTCCCGGAGGCTGTGCGACGACGATGACGATGGCGGTGGCGGCGAGCGATCCCTGACGCCCCTCAGCTCCCGCTCCAGGCTGCGATGGCGTCCGTACGCCTCCCCGAGGAGGTCGTAGTGTGAGGGGAGGGCGACGGGAGGCTGGTAACCCGGCGGGAACGGCCTCGACGGGCTCTCCTCCACTTTGGCAAAGTCCACCCTCAAGCGCCGCTCGGGGCCTCCGAGAGGAAACCCCCTCATCTGCGTGCATGCGGCCTGCGCGGCGTCCAAACTCTCGTACTGGATGTAGGCGAAACTGTCGCCTTTGACGTAGTCGATGTTCCTGATGCTGCCGAACCGGTCGAACTCCCGCGCCAAAGCAGCGAGCGAGTTCCCCGGCCCGAGTCCACCCACCCAGAGCCGAGTGGTGGGGTTCGCTTTGCCGTAGCCGATTTTAATCGGGTTCCCGCCAATGAGTCGCCCTTGCATCGCCACTTTGGCCCGATGCGCCATATCCAAATTCTGGAACTTGACGAAGGCGTAGGCGCCGCCTTGACCCCTCGCCGGGCGCTTGATGACCACGTCCTCGATGATGCCGTACTTGTCGAAGCCCCGTCTGAGCTCCGCCTCCGTCACGTTCCCGTCCAGGTTTCCGATGAACAGGTTGCTGGTCGCCCGCTGGTCGTCCTCAGGCTTTAGGTCCTCGACCACGGGCATCGCCGGGAAACCGTACGGACGCCCCCGCTCGTCCAGCATGCCATAGTAGTCCAGCAGTCGCTCCCTCTCCCGGCTCAGACCCAGGGTCTCCAGGGCGTAGTGACGGGCCCTCAGGTCCCGGATGTTGCTGACCCCGGGGCCCGGCGGCGACAGGGAGCGTTGGCGGTACGGGTACGGCGCGTGTAGAGGTAAATACCCAACATCTGGTGGCGTCACGCTCCGCCTCCTCACGTACATGGGCTCGATCTTCAGCTGCCGGTCTCCCAGAACCAGCCTGGAGGACTTGGCGTGCCGAGCCTCTTTGGCGTCCTCCGGGTGCCGGAAGTTGACGTAAGCGATCCGGCCCAGTTCGGGCGTGTGCGACAGTTTCACGCTCACGTCCCCGAACTTTTTGAACTCGTGAAACAGCGCGTCCTCCACGTCCTCGTCCGACACCTGCGACCCCAGGTTGCTGATCAGCAGCGTCTTGTACTCCAGGGTCCCGGGCCGGGCCGCCGGTAGCTCTGCGGCGGCGGCGGCGGCGGCGGCAGCTGCCGCCGTGGTCCGCAGCGGCGGGCGGCCGAGGAGGCTCAGCTCGTGCCGGTGGTGGAGCTCCAGCGCGGCCGCTCGGTCCTCCCGCAGCCGCGGCTTCTCCCGCTCCCTGCTGCGGCTCCGGCGGTGATACCCGCGGCTCTCCGCCAGCAGCAGAGCCAGCGGCGGCGGCGGCAGCTCTTCTCTCCGGGCGCTCTCTCTCTCCCGCTCCCGTATCCGTTTGGCGATGGCCCTGGACGGACTCGTCTCTCTCCCGGCCTGCCTCTTCATTTTCAAAAGGATGATGGAGCTCAAACTTTTCGGTGCCTGCAGCGGGAATCCAGGACCCGGGGAGCGGATTTCAGGCGCGTTAGTGACAATTAGGAGGCAGACGACGGCTTCTGTGAAGAAACGCTCCCGGTGCGGACGTTGAGTTTGTGCACATATGTCGAAATAAAAGGATAAACTCGTTTAAAAACATGTCAGCATCAGAGGACCTGCACCGACGCCGCCATCTTGGACAATAGGAATGTGCGCTTTCCCTCTGGAGGGCGGGGCCTGCGATGACGTACTCCGTCGGACGTCGTCATGACGTGTCACGCTCTGTTGAGGACGCCGTTCGATTATTTATTTATTATTATTTATATTATATAAATTACATTGATATTGTGATTTTATGTCAGATATTTTTGATATTATAACCTTATAGTGAAACATGTATTTGAAATTTTTGAATAAAAAAGATTTAGTGTTTATTTTATTTTTGAATAAATAAAAAACGTTTGAATATTTTATATTAATTAATTATCCAGTGAATCATCTAATTGAACTAATGCGTGAGGAGAACAATTATACTGAATGATTAATTTATAATATATATATATATATATATACTATATTTAATAGTTTGACTTTATATGTAATGTTTATTTTTATTATTAGCAGCAGTAGTAGATAATAACAACAATAATAATCCTTCATTATTATGCATACATTTGTGAAACAAATAGGACAAAATATATAGAGAAAATATGTGATAATGTTTTTAACAAAAAATTAATATTTTTATATTTTTGATCTTTTAAGTTGTTAGCCGCTAGCTAACCACTAATGATAGTAATGCTACATTAGCATAAACAGTACAACCTAATAGTCCACAACCTAATATTCTCACGCATGTTTCTAACATGTAGTATATATTAAATATGATCTAACTGTTCAATTATAGGTTTCTATAATGTTATATGTTATAACTATTCTGTATTTTGTTTCTGCTGTTCGTTTTTTAGCTAGCGCTACTTAGCGAACGCTAGCATTAGCATAGGTTTATTTCAGTAGTAATGCTACATTAGCATAAACTCTAAAATCAAACTAAATGTTCTCTCACACACGTATCTAACATTAAGTATACATAACTCGTGACTTAAATGATCATTTATACGTTTCTGTCATGTTATAATTGTCCTGTTTTTTTTTTTTCGTTTTTTGCAGTTTACGTTTTTAGCTAGCGCCACTAAGCTAACGTTAGCTTTAGCACGTACGTTTATTTACCTGCCGAGAATTAACAAACGTTTGTTTTACTCAACATCTTGTAACGTAGCATTAACTAGTATTATTAACTGTACTATTACAGTTTCACACCAATATTAACTAATATTAATGTTTTCAATGTAGTTAGCATTCTAACCAGCTAGCTACAGCTTTTAGCAGCAGAGAAAAGTTGACATTTAACATCTTTATCATCATATTTATCATATATTTATTTTATTTTATCGCCTGATTGTGTTGCTAACACTGTGTTATGTCATATTATAATTAAAAGATGAATAAATATTAGCTAAAGCTGTTTTTTAACTCAATCATTCACATTTCACTTTAAAAACTGAAGAAATAAAAAAAAAAAACAATTTTGAGGTTTTTTCACATTTTAATGAAAAAGTAGAATAGGTACAGTTGTAACAAATGACTGGGCCTCGTGTGAACACGTCAAAGTGAAGCAACAGCATCATATTTTTACTCATTCATCGTCTTCGATTCGATCGTCTGGTTTCTTATTAATTAAACATCGAACGTTAAAACAATCGATTCGTTCCGTTTCCTCGTGTTCTAGAACCATGAATGTTTCAGTTTCTGTTCACCTCCGTTAACAAGCCTCCTGTGATTTTTGTTTTTTATTTGATATTTCCCCAACAATTGTCATCCAATTCCTGATTGGATCAAACTTTTTCTTTATATATCAACGTTCACTACATTTAAACATCTGCAGGACAGAAAACAACCAGAAACCAAAAAAATTAAAAAGAAACAAACAAAAAATAATAAAAGAAAAAATCCTTAATAATAAATATCTCACCTAAACATTCTGACTTTATTGAAAAGTGAAGTAAACCTACGTTAAGACGAGTCACTCAGAGTCGTTTGTGCAAAAACATCTGGATTTAATCTTTAATTAAACATTTTTATGTTGAAACTTAAACTTCAAACGTGTTTATTTCACCTGATGTGGAAAAAAAACAACGTGACTAAGGTTTGAGTGACTCTGTTGAAACTAAAACCAGAAATAAAAGAAGAAAAGATGTGAGATTATTCCTGTGATTCTCCACAAAGACGAGATGACGTTTAAAAGTCCGTCTCCTCCAGATGTTTGACAGATGTTTGATGGTTTTGAACAGTTGATTCCTCAGAGACCAACATCTCAATCTGTGTGAGATTAAAAAAACAAAAAAAAAAAGAAAAAAAACAACAAAACATTGAGACAAGCGTCGTTGTTGTCGTCTCCTCCTGGTCCTGGATCAGTCTGGTCCAAGTCAAGTCCACATGTCTGTGGTTGTTTTGTTTATTTGTTTGTTTGTATTGTTTATCTATAAATCTGTCCGTGCTTTAGCGGCCGCCGGCGCGTACTTGGGCATGAGCTCTGTGATTTTACGGATGAAGTCAGATTTCTCAGCGCAGCCTTTACACGACTCTCCCCACTCCTCCAGGATCTTCTTCAGGTCCTTCACCTTCAGCTTCTTCAGATCCACCGAGGTCAAATCCAACTGTTTGTCTGCAACAAGAACATGAGGAGAGAATAAATCAACGAGGGACAATTTTTACTTTACTGACTCCACCAGTGGTCTCCAGTGGTGGAGTCTGGTGGACTTGGTCCTCTGATGGTTGGTGAATCATCAGTTAATGATCATAATGTGTGAACAGCCCTAACGACTCCATCAGAGGCCGTCGGGACCTGGTCTGAGACCGGGACTGGATCTGTCATGTTAGAAAACTGGAGGAGTCTGAAGAGACTGACAAAGAGCGACAGCCAATCAGAGGAGGGATGTGAGATAAATGCTGCTGCCGTCTCACTGATTCACTCACAACCACGTTTAAAAGTCTGACATTTTAACGCTTTTTCTTTCATTTTCACTTTCTACAAACTCCCGTCCTGATCCAGATGTTACCCGGTACCGGGGAGGTCTGCTGCTGATTTCAGCTCCACCGTGAAAACCAGCGTGTTGCCATGGTGATGTTTACACGCCGGTTTAGCGGTTTAGTAACAGTTTCCATCATAACGTTATTTTTTAATGTGTAAGTCCCGTTTGTGTGTGCTGCAGACGCTGGTTTACTAGAGTTACTGAAAATAAACCTCATCATCCTCTGGAAACTACAAGAGGGAAGAAGAAGGATTTTATGTGAACTCGCTCTTTCTTTATCCGGTGGCTCTGTGTGTGTGAACAGCGCCACATGTAGGTGTGGTATATGTATTACTTTGCTTTGACTCAGACTTTCGTTGCCACTGTTCATTCATCCGACGTGTGTGGACGCAATTTTTTTCGACGTGTTAAAAAAAGAAAAAACATGAGCGTTGCCGTGTGGACATGAGACACCTGAGACTCACAGACCGTTGGTGAAGTCGACTGGTGTGAATTAGACTTTAGTGTCAACAACATTTGACCTAATTTAGATTATTTAGATAGATTATATTAATGTATATTTTGTGTTCGACTCATTAAACGTCGTCTCACCGTATTTCAGTTCACAGATCTGACTGTCCTTCTTCTTCAGTTTCTCACAGATCTTCTCTACAGGGATGTGGTTACTGAGCGGTTTGGAAACTTCGTTGATCATTTTCGTCGCTGCGTCGCTCGTTGCTCCGATGTAATAACACTAGAGGACAGAAATAAACAGACATTTAGTTCAGAGCAGATTCAGTTTGATCCAACACAAACTGTGACATTTGAAGAGAAAAACAAGAAGATTCGGTTTAACAAGTTGTTGAAAAAACAAAACAATTTTATGAGAATAAGTCGTAAATAAAAAAAATTTTTAAAAAAAGACGTAAATTTAAGAGAAATTAAGTCAGTCAAATTAAGTCATTTACAAGAATAAAAGTTGTAAATTTACAAATTTCATTCATGTAAATTAATTATTCTCAACATGGTCCCAATACTTTATCAACCAAATTATTATTTTATTTTATATCATATTAACTGGTCTCAGTTGTTTCTTAAACTGGTGAAAACTTGTTTTTATTTTGTGAATTATTTTATTTTTATTATTGTTTTTAATCTTTATATTTACATGAATCTTTCCCGTCGGCTGCAGTGAAATAATAAAACAACGACGTGTTTTTAACGTTTCATGAAGCAGCTTCATCCAGCGACAGACGAGTTTCTAATAAACTTTATTTTTTCAGTTTCCTCTGATGAAACATGTCGTCGTCACCTCAGGTTAAATTTAAACTTTTTTTAAAACGTCGTCTCATTTTACATCAACCAACAACAAGAC
Source organism: Polydactylus sextarius (assembly GCA_016801845.1). Classification (NCBI taxonomy): domain Eukaryota; kingdom Metazoa; phylum Chordata; class Actinopteri; family Polynemidae; genus Polydactylus; species Polydactylus sextarius. Next base: position 27,453,490 of record CM028908.1, on the reverse strand, counting down.
GCTCCGTCTGTAGTTTTTAGGTTTTTACTCACGAAGCGGTTTTCTTTGCTCTTGGCCGTCTTGCAGGCTTTGATCATCGCCGTCTCGATGTCGTTGCTGGTGAATTTCACTTTGTCGTCTTTCAGCGTCTGATAGAAATTCTTCAGGAAAGTGACACAAACTGAAGGAGATGGAGGAAATAAAACATTAAAACACTGAGTCAATATGTGACTGATAAACTATTTATTGACAAATCAATGAGTCATCGCAGCTTCACTCTGATGTTTTGATGTGAACCAGTTTCTGGATGCGACAAGATGAAACTTGTAACATTTCTGATCTTGTTTGACCAGAAAATAAACCACTTTTTATCATCAAGAGAAACTGACACAACCACATCCAACTACGACGGTGTCTATCAACTAATCAAGTTATCAATTCATCAACCTATTGACCTACCACTTTATCTATCGATCATAACACCAGTGAACATGAGCTTAAAAAAACCTAAAACTTAATATTTATAATAAATTAATGTCAATCAACTAATATCATTATATTATGATTTAAATATAAAACATGTAATTTAATAAAAAATAATCAATTAAACAATTAATTAGAAAATATTTCATATTATCAAAACTATTATTTAATATTTTATCAGGTTGTAATTAATATTCTATATATTAATTGATTAATTTAACTTTACTAAAATAGAAACTAGTTTGTTGAAGCATCATATTTTGATGATGAGCAGCTGTTTTATTTCTAATCTAAACCAGGTCCTGGATCTGATCAAGTCTAGACCGGGACCTCATCCTGGTTCTGGATCTCCAGCTGGTTTTCTTTTCTAATCTGGTCCTGGTTTTCATTTTTTTTTTTTTTTTTTTTTTTTTTAAACTCTCACTCTTTTAAAAACCCTGAAGTCTGTAGCCTGTTAGCATTAGCTCTGAGGGAGTATCCCTCGTTTAAATGCGTTAGCTTCATATAATTTTAATGTTTAACAACATCGTCATTAGTCAGCAGATGTTTCTTCATTTCAACACATTAAACTTTGCTCTGTAGGTGGTCTCGTGGTTTCATTTCTCCACGTTGTAATCAGTGAAAACTTGCTGCTAAGCTAGCGTAGAAGCTAACGTAGAAGCTAGCAGCGGAGCTAGCAGTTAGCTCTTACCTTCACATTCTCCTTCTTTCAAAGCTTCGGCGGGACCCGGCACCAGCACGAGGGCCAGGGCCACCGACAACCCGCTGAGACACAACATGTTTCGGTGTCGATAACGTCAAAGTAACGATGAGCGTGGGTGAAGCCGCGGTGTGGTGGAGGAGAGAACCGGTCCGCTAAGGCTCATGAGCCGCTGCTGCTTCACTACGGACGCCGGCAAAGTGCAAATGACTGAATGAGCTTCCCGGTACACGTCACGCCACACCGACGAATCCTATTGGTCAAGGATGACAACGCTTCCTGTAGTCTTCCACGCACTTTGCTCTGATTGGACGAAGTCTCAACATTCCGGGGACAACGTCCAGTTGGCGGCCTCTGATTGGTCCACGGCCGCTTCATGGGAACAAGGTGTAATTTGCATATAGAAAAAAAAGAAAAAAAGAAACTAGACTGAAAAATAGTTTTAACATATTTTTGTTTTTTTTTTAAAAATAAGTTGATTTGACAAAATACTTATGTTTAAAAATAATATATAAGTGTTAATTATTAATCAAAAAATAATTGAATACACTTTTATTTTACATCAACTTTTAAAGTGAAGTAATGTAATTAAAGTTATATATATTAAAGTTGGAAACATGTTGTGTCCTATGTTTAAACAGCTTCAACAAGGTCTTAATGTACAAATTAAGTTTTTTCATAAAACATATAAACAGCTGTATCATATATTTAACTTATCTATTTATTCATTATACCATTATTATATTTACCCATCATATGATTATTTACTGATTTATTTCTACAATAAATAAATAATATTAGTAACTCTCACCCTCAAACCATTTATGCTTCTTTCATCTTCAAAGAGGTTTGTATTTACCAGAACCAGAATCAGAATCAGAATCAGAATCAGCTTTATTGGCCAAGTATGTGAACACATACAAGGAATTTGGCTACGGTTCTATTCCTTCGCTCCATTATAGTTTAAACATACAACATAGAAAAACACAGAATAAACATTATATACAGAAAATATAACCATATAAACATTATATAAACATTGAATTTACTGAGCTGGATGACTGCTGTATAGAATAAATATATATGAATAGTGAATAGAAGTGTGTTGATCTGTCTGGTCTATTTAGGTATTAAATATATATTTATGTATATGTTTATAAAATATTAAATATTATTTACAGTGTGTTGTTTTTTATGTACATAGTGCAAAAAATTGCAAATCAGTCAGTCAGAGTGGCAGGGTTTTGTGCAATGTGTTAGAGTTAGGTGGGTACAGTAGTGTTCATCAGAGTGACGGCCTGCGGGAAAAAACTGTTCTTGTGTCTGGCTGTTTTGGCGTACAGTGATCTGTATCGCCTACCGGAGGGGAGAAGTTCAAACAGGTTGTGACCGGGGTGTGATGGGTCTGCAGAGATGTTTCCTGACCCTGGATGTATATAAGTCCTGGATGGTGGCAGATCAACACCAATGATTTTCTCTGCAGTCCTAATTGTCCGTTTCAGTCTGTTCCTGTCCTGTTTGGTGGCAGAACCAAACCAGACAATGATGGATGTGCAGAGAACAGACTGGATTATTGCAGCGTAGAACTGGATCAGCAGCTCCTGTGGCAGGTTGAACTTAACATTCATCATTTCCCTTCAATTCAAACACTTACACTAACACTTTTACTTAACATTTATTTTTATTTTGTGATTATTATTTTTTTTTAGTCTAAATGTAACACACAGTGCTGTTTTCCTGTTTCACCACCAGGTGACGCTGTTGTCTTGTTGGTGTTTAAATAAAGTTAAAAAGGAAAAATATTTAGTTCATAACAGTAATAATAAAAATCATAATTTCCTTATATCTTTAATAATAATAATATCTTTTTCTCTATATCTTTTATTACTTATTTATTTAAGGTCTGTGCTGTGGAAACGCATTTTTGATGAATTTATTATTATTAGTTGATTTTATCATAATATGTTAGATACATATTATATTGTTATTTATATCTTATTATTCATGATTGTTTATTTTATAGTTTTTTAGTATGATTATGTGTAATTATTAAGTGTTATTATTATTATTATTTGAAGGCTGTACAATGAAAAATATAAAAATAAATAATTTATAATGACATAAGAAAATAATAATAATTGTTATTATTTGTTTGTTATTATAATACATCATGTATATATGATGTTATTTTTTCTGTATTATTATTATTATTATAATTATTATTTATAATCGATGGTGATATCAAATAAATTGTAAATTGTAAATAATAAATAAAACAAACGTATAACTAAATAAACTAGAATAAAATAAACAGATAAATAAATAAATACAGTTTATTTTCTTCTTCATTATTCTATCGCGGTCTGACGTCACTTGTTGTTGCAGATGTTTTCATCTGGATGTGATTTTCTGTTCTCAGCTTTTGTTCCGCAGCTCGTGCTTCTTATATAACGGTGACGTCACGTGGTGTGTTTTCCGTTAACCGAGTCGGTCCTCGGTGTCCGCGAGGCGTCAAAACAAACAAACAAACAAACAAACAAACGTCAGCCGTCCGGTGCCGGTAGTGGCCCGCGTGGAGCCGCCGTGGTGGCGCGTGGAGGGAAATTTTAACCTGCTACGTGAGTGACGTCAGCGTGTTTTTTTCCCCGTCCGGTGACGTCAGCGGCGCAGCAGCAGTTGTTGCAGAGTCACTGCGACTGTTTCGACTGTAAACAAGAGGAAAGTCCGGAGCGGACCAGGCCTCGGTTCTGGTCCTGGATTTCACATAGTCCAGATCATCATTTTTAATCCGGATCCTGTTGGAAACATTCAAGTGTTTATTTAAAAAGATAAAGAAAAACTCGTTTATGCGTTTGTGTTTGTTTTTTTCCAGCTAGCTTCTAAAGCTAGCCAGCCGTTAGCTGCCTTAGCTTCGTTAGCTCGTCGCTAGCTCGTCGCCGGAGGCTCCGTCTCGACGGAAACACCCTTTATGCTCCGGGTATCTCTCTCTCCTCACTGCGACCAGGATATCCTGAACCGTGAGTATCGCTTTAAATTAACCTGCAGCTTTATGAAGTTTCAAAATAAACGATTAAAATAAAAAACAAAACAACTGAACGGGTTAGCTATTACCTAGCGCGTTAGCTTAGCAGCTAAAGCTAGCAGCTAGCTTTAGCCAGAGGGTGGAGAGGTTATGAAATCTGCTGTTTACAAGCTCTGGTCCTGAATCCTGCAGCTGTGGAGCCTGGGAGGGTTGATCAAAACACTTAATATGGACACTGAACTATCGATCATGTTAATTATCGATCAATCTATCAATTTATTAATCGATTAACCGCTATTTTAGACAGAAAACTCTGTGTTGTTCTGTTTCCAACATTAAAACACATCTGACAAACTGAAACTACTAAATCATTCTGAAATGATTAATTTTTAATCAATATAATTTAGATTAATCACAATCCAATCAATTGGTTGATTGATTACCTGTTAAAATCAGGTGTAATGATCATGACTTGTCATAAAAAAAACAGATTTGGCAGCGAAACTTTGTACAATGACACATCAATAATTTTTATAATCAATATGTCTCACACGTCCTTCGTTAATCAACAACCAATCTGATTATTGATTGATCACAAAGAATATTTAAATGAAGACTTTTCTGATTTTAATGATCTGAAACTGACGTTGTTTTAGAAACTGTAACATATATTTATTATGATTTTAAATTTCTTAGTCAATGATATGATTGATCAGATGATCAAGCACGTTATTGATTAATATTATCGGTTCATAAAGATGTGATTTAGCTGTAATTGATCAACAGTTATTAATCAATGATCAGCTCCTTTACAAACAGTTTAGTTTCAGCTTCACTGTCGAAGAAGAAGCTGATGTTTCTAATAAAACTGTCACTTCATCTCAGACTGACCGTTGTTGTTGTTTGTTTGTTTGTTTGTTTGTTTGTTTGTTGTTGTCGTCACAGCTGGGTGGCTGGTCAGAGCAGCCTCCTCCCACCATGGAGGAAGGAGGGAAAGACTGTGAGGAGGAAACTCTGCAGACGGCGTTTAAGAAGCTGAGAGTCGACGCTGAGAGGTGAGAAGAAGAAGAAGAAGAGCTGGTTTCATCAGTTTGACACATATTGATCGACTGATTGAAGGTCTTTGACTGGTGACTACCTATAACCAGCTACAGTCGAGGAAACTCAACTTACATATTAATTCACTTTATTTTAAGTAAATGTTGTGATCACAACTGTTCAGACAAATTCAACCAATCACTGTGAATTCCCTCTATTGATCCAGAGAAAGTTGTGTCTTTATCCATCAAATTACACCTCAACAATCTGGACAAAGAATCAGATAAATGTGACAAACAATCATAAAAATACCAACTCGACATATTTGAAGGTTAAAGAAAGACGGTTTGTTACAGTATCTGTGTTTCCTGATCAGAAGTAATTGATCTGATCAGACGTCTGCTGATGGAGGGTTTTTCCAGGTACGTCCAACCAGCATCTACTGGTCTCTACTCAGTCTCTAGTGTTTCCACTTGGTGCTAGTTCCTGGTTCCAGCTACTGTTTTAGTTCCTACTCTGTGGAGATACGAGGGTCGTTCAAAAACTTCTAACCCTCACACAGAAAAACAGTCATAGCTGAACAAGTTTGTTTTTGCATCATACTGCCACTTCTTATAAAGCTAGAAAAACAAATTCAGATTTATGTCTTAATTTCTGTGTAAGTGAGACACATGCAGAGGTGAGAGGTGTGTAAAAAAATGGATAAAACAGTAGCCTGAGCAGTCATAAAATATCTGCTGTTGGACACCCAGAGAAATTCACGAGGACGTGGTTCAGACACTGGCTGACGACTCCTCGTCCTGTTCAACTGTGAAGAAGTGGGCTGCAGAATTCAAGAGTCAGACAGCCAAGTCTACAGGCATCAGTTCTGTTCAGTCCACAGTTTAACTGAGATCTTGGGGATGAACAACTGTCAGCTAGACGGGTCCTGAGAAAACTGACGCCACAACAGAAGCTGAAGATGGTTGATGTTTCCAGAACTTCTGACTCATTTCCAGACTGACCCTGAGAACTTCCACCACAGATCAGTGACTCAGGATGAAAACTTCATCACTTTAAACCTGAATCAAAGATTCAAATCAAACAATAGAAACACTGTGGTTCTTCCCCCAGAGAAGTTCAAACAGGCAGCATCTGTCGGCTGTGATGGCTTCTGTTTTTTGGGATTGTGAAGATGTAATTATGATAAACTACCTGGAAAAGGGAAAAACTATGAATGGACATTATGATGCATCACAATTAAGACAAATGAAGGAAACGGTCGAGTCCAAACACAGAGGGAAGATGAGGGCAGATGTTCACGCTGCTCAAGTTCCAGCAGCTGAAGCAGCCAGATGTGTCTTTGAATTACTACATCATCCCCTTATTCACCAGACGTGGCTCCATCTCACTTCTTCTTGTTTCCTAAACTTAAATCCCATCTGCCTGGTCGCCACTCTGGAAACAATGATGAGGTCATTTTTGGAGGTGAGAATTTTTTGGACGACCAGATCTTCTGTGATGGGACTGCAGTGCTTGACCATCGCTGGACCAAGTGCGTTGATGTGTGTCTTCACAAGCTGCCACCAGACGCCAGTTGAGTTGAGAGAGCGTCAACAAAATAATCAAGCTCCATTTTTAAACAGGACAAGAGTGATAGCCATCGTCGTAGCTACCTGGTCGTAAGCTAACCCAGCAACAAGTACAGCATCTCCTCCATGTCCATTAATGTTTACTGATGTTTTAGTGTCGTGACGTCGCAGCAGTTTGACTCCACTCACCACATTCACGTGGAGGAGGAACCAAACTGTGATGGAAAACAACGTGTCTGCTACCAGACTGAGTAGAGTCCAGTAGAGTCCAGTAGAGTCCAGTAGAGTCCAGTAGAGTCTAGTAGAGTCCAGTAGAGTCCAGTAGAGTCCAGTAGAGTAGAGACACAACCACGTGGTGGAGAAGAGACAACTTCCTCTTGTTGCTCCACAACAATATAAAAAAATTTCCTCTTCTAAAAGAAACAAGGACGTGATTCACTGACGTTTGGATCAATGTTTACCTGGAGACGTTTCCTGGACTGTAGCTGCTATAGGTCGTCACCAGTCAAAGACCTCAGGAATATCCACAATGATTGGTTGAATTAGTGTTAATAGTTGTGATTGTAGCTTCATTAAATCCTGGAGGATCTGATCAATGAGTAAGAAGATTGTTTTCATGTGTTTTCACATCTAAACGTCTCTACTTCCTGTTTTCTCTGCAGCGTCCTCGGTACCGTCAGTGTGTCGGAGTCGTCGTCGTCCAGATCGTCGTCTCGTTCGTGTCTTGACGTCGGAGCGAAACCTAAACTGAGCTGCTCTAAAGACAACTGGCACGGGTGAGACGGCGTTTCCTGTCACGTTTGATTTGTCGTTTGTTTTTCTTTATTGTTCTAATTTTCCCATCATCCATCTTTTCTCTTCCTCCATCAGCAGCTGTATGAGGAAATCTTCCAGATGTTCGTCGAGGACGCAGCGTCGTCGTCGCTCCAAGTCTCCGATCCTTCACCCGCCCAAGTTCACCTACTGCAGCGCCGCCGCCGCTCTGTCGCCACCTGGTGGCTGTTTGAAGCATCAGCGTCTGACGGTTCCTGAACCCGTGGAGCCGCTCGCCGCCGCCATCGTCGATATACGAGCATCATCCCCCAATGCCGGCGCTCAGACGGAGCTTCCCGTCACCGCCGTGTTTGGGTCGTGTGTCAGATCCTCGCCGTCTTTACACGACGTCGCAAGGGAAGGAGGCGACGTCGCGGTGAGTAAAGATGGTGGCACGGCAGAGAAAAGTGCCTGTGACGGAGCGGCGGCGTCTCCCAGCGACTTCAGATCGTTGTCAGAGCTCCACGGCGCCGACAGCGGCGGCTCCGCCCACGCCACCTGCCGCTGCGCCGCCACCAAGTCGCAGGAAGAAAACACGTCGTGTCGCTGCCGCTCGCAGCAGCACGGCTGGAACGGCGTGGAGGTTTACTCCTTCACCGGGCTGCGTGACGTCATCAACGAGTGCGAGAGGAAGCAGCCGACGAGTCACGACGACGGCCCCAGAACTCTCAGTACCAACGGGAATGCGCCGCCGCCGCAGCCTCATCGGCGTCGTCAGGTTCCCCTCGCTCGTGTTCGGAGCAGGCGCGAGGTTACGTCGATGACATCACGATAGAGGACCTGTCGGGATACATGGAGTTTTATCTCTACATCCCCAAGAAGATGTCTCACATGGCCGAGATGATGTACACTTAGAGATACGATCACATGACATGACAAATATCAACCAATCACAACCTGAGCTGTAATTTAACAAAATAAAACGTCTCTTTGTTTTAATTTAACTTTCAGTTTCAGTTTGTTTACAGATGAAAGTTGCCAAAAGAAAATAAACAACAAACAAACAAACAGCTCGAGACTCCAGAAGGAAAATAAACAGGAAGTTGTAACAGACTGAGTGTGTGTGTGTGTGTGTGTGTGTGTGTGTGTGTGTGTGTGATTTATTTCCTTCAATAAAGACGCTAAAATGTTTTTTGTTGGAAAAACGACGTTGTTTGATTCTTTTCTCTTGGTTTGTGTCTATAAATGTATAAAAACATCAAGTTTCCAGTTAAATTAATAAACTTTACAAACTTATTCAACTTTAAAATATTCACATATTTAATTATAACAAATATTAAATGAAGCTTCATCGTGTTTCAACTGAAACAAACACTTTATTCACATGAAAACACTGAAGTTTATCTCTGATAAACGTGTTTATATAAATAATATTAATGATCAATAAATGAATCAACAACTTGTAGAAAATATTAAATAAAGTCCAGATGTTTTACCTTTAAAGTATCGTAAAGTGTCGTCATTAATGAGAAAAGTTACATTATTAGAAACTTTACAAAGAAACTTTAATTAGCTGCTAATGTTTCATTTTGTTTGTTTATTGTTATTTATTGTTTTCGAGGATCAATAATCCAGGAAGTGAGACCAGGATCAATATTAAATGAGCTGGTCAGTTTATGAGCCGAAGATGTTAATGTTTGTTTCAGTTTCACCAGAACAAACATCTGATCTTCAAACAAACGTCTGTTTAAACTCACATCCATCGATGGAAACTGATAAAATCACAACGTTTGAGCAGAAACGTCAGTAAAGAAAAGATCAAGATCGACTTTAAAAACCACAGAAGAAGAAACATGAACTGATCCATCAGTGTCTCGGCTGATTCTAGTTTTGTTGATAATTAATCTACTTTAATTCAATGGAAATGTTTCTTTACATGAAAAACTTTCACAATAAAATCGTGTGCAACAGTTTCAATCTAACAAAATAAAAACTCAAGACAAGTTACTTTACAACAACGACTTTAAATAAAAGTCCACAACTTCTACATCTTCTAAACCATCAACTGGACAAAGAAACAAGTGACTCCTCAGATTAAACCATCCAGGTGAAACCTGATGAGCTGGAACAGGACGAACCAATCAGAGCAAAGGATGATGACGGAGAGAGATGTGACCTTCAGGGACCTTGGAAATTCGGAAAGTACCACCTTCAGGGACAGCTTGTAAATGTTACTATGTTGATAATGAATCGTTTTAACAAAACATTTATTAGTTTAAACTCCATGTATCCTGCACAATTAGTTACGATGTCAGAACCACACGTTAGAAAAAATGTCTTTGTTTCTCTGTTTATACACCACAAATAGGTTCGTGGTTCTCATCTCTAACCAGTCTGGTAAAACACAGTGAAGTGTTAACACTTTTCATCACCACGGACACTTCAATGACGCCATCTTGGCTACGTAGCAGAAGAGGAGGGACTGCGGCGGCGGCGTAATCTCCACCTCACATGAAACATGGAGCCACACAAGCAAACATCAGCACTAGTGAGACTTTGATTATTGATTAGAATTGAAAACAAGCCGCAGATATGTTGGTGGAGACGATCACGGTCCAGATCCATGATTAACGTTCTGTCCAGTGATGATTCACCGTTGACATTCACACACTACGACGTAACAACATAGTCAACATAGTTTACTACACGGACGTGAACTAACTGAAGTATCTGAGACAAACCACTCAGCAGTGAGTCACAACGTGTTGCTGCGTTTTCTGACTCAACAACATGTTTGTTCTCAACGATCTTCAACAGTTTTTTCAAAGTTGTTTTCTCCCGTTTGGTCGACGTGTTGACAGAGTTAAACAATCGATGTAATCACATCCCTCAGTGATATATGGAGAGTTTGATCAGAAATCAATCAATAGTTTCAGTTGATGTCGTTTATCAACTCTGTTTCTGTTCAGTTCAACGTTTTGATTTGTTTCCTGCAGGATGAATTCGACCATCGATCTAGATGATTATAGTCGATAACCAGTAACACAACGTTGTTGATGAGATGTTGTTCTTTCACCTTCATCTGTGACATCACATGAAATTAAACGTCTGAAAATCAAGATCAGTTTCACTCCAGTTAATAATGTAAACCTCCAGTCCTACACTTCTATAAACTAGACTGGAGGTTGATGGTTTTATAGAACCAGTCTGGTTCATTCTGGTCTACGTCGCCTCTTCATATGGACAAAATACTTTACTAGATATTTTCCAATTAATGTGTTGTGGTTAAGAAAAGCAGATGTTGATGATGTTGGGTGCCTGGATAGCTGAGTGGTTACGTCGTACCATGTTGGTGTGTGTTTGCCGTGCAGCTGTTCACCGGTTTAAATCCCGACCGAGCTGATTAGAGGTCACATTTGGCCCAATGTCGTCAAAGTATCAGGAGGACGTACGGCCTCTATATGGACCAGGTTAGAGGAGAACAAACACAAAACTCATCTAAAACCAATTAATAAACTCCAAAACATCGACATTACTGCCCCTAAAATATCCAACATCACCACAGTCAAGACTAGAGTCTTCACCTTGTTGACCTTTACTGACGTACTTTGACTATGAAGTCATAATATTACAAGATTAAAGTCGTAATTTTAGGTTAAATGTTGTTTTTTTTGGGGGGAGGAAATTCACCTTTCACCAAGTAAAGACAGTGTTACTGTTGTTAGTTTCACAGATTTATAGTTATATTGTTTTTAAACATATAAAGACGTTTCTCTTCCAGTTGCAGCAGTGACTCGTCACCACCAGGGGGCAGCATTTCCTCACTGACTCACTGTTGTGTTTTCTCTGTTGGGGTTGGAGAGTTGACTTGGACTTGACCCGGAGTGATTCATCGGGGTGTGTCGTTTCTTTTCTCCTCAGAGAGTTCAGAGTGATTAAAAAGAAAAAAAAACATTTATGAGAGAATGAAGCTAGTGAAGCGATTGAACCTGTTCTGGACGAATGAAGATGAATGAGAAAGAAACAGAAAACACAGCTGCTCTTTGTCCATTTGTTGACACTGATTTGATTCACCGATTCAGCTACAGGAGGCGTCACTTTCATCAACACAACGACATTGACAGGAAGTCGATTAATCTGTAGCTGTCGCCATCGTTCTGCTACGAAACCAAGATGGCGACTGTTGTGATTGTTGATGTGAACGTTTTACAATGTTCCCATTTGTCCAAGTTGTTCCCAAAATAGATGAGATCTATCGTCGTCTCTTCTCCACCACATGGTTGTGTCTCTACTCTACTGGACTCTACTGGACTCTACTGGACTCTACTGGACTCTACTGGACTCTACTCAGTCTGGTAGCAGACACGTTGTTTTCCATCACAGTTTGGTTCCTCCTCCACGTGAATGTGGTGAGTGGAGTCAAACTGCTGCGACGTCACGACACTAAAACATCAGTAAACATTAATGGACATGGAGGAGATGCTGTACTTGTTGCTGGGTTAGCTTACGACCAGGTAGCTACGACGATGGCTATCACTCTTGTCCTGTTTAAAAATGGAGCTTGATTATTTTGTTGACGCTCTCTCAACTCAACTGGCGTCTGGTGGCAGCTTGTGAAGACACTCCCTCTGACCAATCAGTGGCCGGCGTCTGTTCATGTCACGTTTTAGTATCGACTCAGCTCCATTGGTTCCTCCACAGAGTAGGAACTAAAACAGTAGCTGGAACCAGGAACTAGGACCAAGTGGAAACACTAGAAACTGAGTAGAGACCAGTAGATGATAGTTGTACGTACCTGTAGCTGGTTATATGTAGTCACCAGTCAAAGACCTTGTGAATTTGTGTTAAAAGTTGTGATAGCTGGCTAACATTAGCTAACATTAGCTAACATTAGCTAACATTAACTAACATTAACTAACATTAGCTAGCATTAGCTAACATTAGCTAACATTAGCTAACATTAACTAACATTAACTAACATTAACTAACATTAGCTAGCATTAGCTAACATTAGCTAACATTAGCTAACATTAACTAACATTAACTAACATTAACTAACATTAGCTAACATTAGCTAACATTAGCTAACATTAGCTAACATTAACTAACATTAACTAACATTAACTAACATTAGCTAACATTAGCTAACATTAGCTAACATTAGCTAACATTAACTAACATTAACTAACATTAACTAACATTAGCTAACATTAGCCACCATAAACATCAAGTATCCAACGACCCTGAGTGTTTAATTAAGTTGAATTAAATCTCTTGATAATCAGGTGATAATCAACTGGAATATAAACACCACAAATTCTCAAGTTCCCATTAGCAACATTGTATCTCTGGTCATTTGTGTCAAAACTATACTGAAATTTCTTACTGTGTTTTTAGAAGTGAAGGTAATTTTTTAGCTTCCAGCAGCAGCGTTAACCATCGAGGTTTTTCCCCGACTGACTGTAAACCAGGATGTTTAGTGTGAAGACGAGTCGAGTCGACCGCAGCGTCGCCTCAGACCTCTGAGGTCACGACTTTCTCTGTCGAGTTTGTTCTCAGGCAGCGACGACTCATTTCTGACAAAAGAAAAGAAAAGAAAAAAAAACGTTGGTAAACCACAAAGAAACCACCTGAGGTTCCTCTTCACTTTGTCTTTCTGGAAACGTCTCAGCTCAATGTCTGAAGGTGAAAAAACAAAACCACAAATTTATTTCCTGGTAGAAACATCAATTACATCTGGTGAGAAGCCCTGACACCTGAAGTCAAACAGGAAGTAGAAACGTGTTTCTACAGAACGAACAACGACATCTGAGTTTTATCAACGAAACCACTAAAAGTTGTGGTGAAGTTTGTTTTTTCATCCGTTTAGTTTTTTATTTCAGAGAAATTTACAATTTACATTTATCTACTTAACCAGAGTTTATTAAAAGGTCCATGTTTGTCTCCATCACCTGCTGCTGCTAAAGTTAGCTAACATTAGCCAACACTAGCTAACACAAGCTAACATTAGATAACATTAACTAACAATTGCTAACATTAGCTAACGTTAGCTAGTACTAGCTAACACTAGACAACATTAACTAACATTGACTGATACTAGGTAACACTGGTTAACTTTAACCAACACTAGCTAACACCAGATAACATTAACTAACAGAAGCTAACACAAGCTAACTTGGGCTAACATTAACTAACACTAACTAACACTAGTTAACACTGTTAACTTTAACTAACATTAGCTAACTTTAGCCACCATAAACGTCAAGTATCTAATGACCCTGGGTGTTGAATAAAGTCTAATTAGAAGATGAAATCTGTTGAAATACAAATGACACCACAAATTACCAAATTACACAAGTTCCCATTAGCAGCTTAGATAAATGTCATGCTAATTAGCAGCTAAAGCTAAAGCTAATGATGTTTCTATACAACTGAACCACAACAACAACAAATATGTTTTGTAGGAAACTTAATTAAACTGTTGATAATCAACAAATCGTATCAAGTGATCAACTGTCCAATCACCTTCAAACTATCCTGATTGGCTGCTGAGAAAAAGAGGGCGTGTCCTTGTGTAGCCTCAGGTCACATGATCCACAGGAGTGAATGAGAAGTGACCACATCGACAGGTAAATATCAGCAGGAACATGATGAACTGATTCTGTCACAGTCGAGTTTATTCAAAGTTTCACAATCATTACTGGAATAAAAACATCTTGAGTGTTTGTGTCAGAGGTTTTATTCCAGTGATGAATGAGAAACGAGACGATCAAAGGATGAAAGCCTGAGGGAGTGGAGTCAAGAACAGCTGATTACACAAACGTTATTGATCGTTATCGTCACCATTATCCCTTCACTTGTTCTGAGCCGTGTCCTGATTGGACCTGGAGTCCTGGAGAAACCTGAGAGCAACAGATTAAGGTAAATTAAAGCAGCAGGATGTACAATTATAGCAAAAACTACCACGGCTCATGACGAGTCCTAGGCTGTAATCGATCATCTGTTCATCAATAATGACGACTCATATTTGATCAATCTAGTGTCTAATGTTATGTTTTGTATTTACCATAATTAGCGTGCTAATGTTTGTACTGTTACCAAACTGTCTCAGTGTAACACGATGCTAACGTTAGCATCACAACTCACGCTAACACAATCAGTGTCTGAATATGTTAGCATCGTATGTTAGCATTAGAATTAGCATTAGTTTTTATTACCTGACGTTTATGGTGGCTAATGTTAGCTAAAGTTAACCAGTCTTAGCTAGTGTTAGTTAAAGCTAGTTAAAATTAACCAGTGTTTGCTATTGTTAGCTAGCGTTAATTAATGTTAGCTACTGTTAGCAAGTGTTAACCAGTATTTGTTAATGTTAGCTAATATTAGCCAATGTTAGCTAATGTTAGCTAGTGCTTATGTTTAGTGCTTGCGAGTAAACGTTAGCATGCTAACTTGCTAAACATAATATTAACATCTGAATGTGTTAGCATTGTGTGTTAATTGGAATTAGCATTAGTTTAATTTTAGTTATTGTCAGTTTTGTTTAAAAAATGACTGAAACCATCAATTGATTAACAAAATACCAAAATAATTATCAATAATTATCATAATTATAATTTGCTCCATCACATTTTAAAAGTTATTTAATTGATTTAAGTTAATTAAGTTGTTTAATCCCACAATGTTTGACTGACTCTGTGACGATGATGTTCATTAGCTGCCGTTTGTTCCTGGGGGGCCTGGACTCCATCACCCCCTCGTACATGACCTCTGACCTTTGTGCCCGGGGTTCACGGAGGGGGTCGATGTCGGGGCCGACGGAGGACACGGTGATTTGGAGGCGACAGCTCTAAATGTTTCCACATGCTTCCTCTTGTATGTTTGTGAGTTCAGACGTGTGAGAACCAGAGTCTGATGTGTGGGAAACAAGATCCTGATCCTCCGAGGACCCGAGGAAACTGTGATGTAAAGAAGATGAAAGAAAAGAACGGCAACTTTAAATTTACAAACCTATTAAACCAGAGTTTATTGAAACATCTGTGTCGTCTTCATCACCTGCTGCTGCTAACACTAGCTAACACCTACTAACACTAGCTAACACCTACTAACACTAGCTAACATTAACTAATATTAACTAACACTAGCTAACAATAGCTAACACCAACTAACACTAGCTAACACTAGCTAACACCAACTAACATTAACTAACACTAGCTAACATTAACTAATATTAACTAACACTAGCTAACATTAACTAATATTAACTAACACTAGCTAACATTAACTAATATTAACTGACACTAGCTAACACTAGCTAACATTAACTAACACTAGCTAACATTAACTAATATTAACTAACAATAGCTAACACTAACTAATACTAACTAATATTGGCTAACACCAGCTAACACCAGCTAACATTGATCACGTTATCTCAGTAACACCATCAGATTTTCTCTAAATTTGGCAGAAATGAACTGGTTTGATTATAAAACAAGTTGTACGACTGGACTGACTGATGGAGGTCGCTATGACGACGCCAGCTCTTGTCACACTGATACAAACAACACAAGACAAATATTTCACATTTTGTGTTGAAGTAAAACTGTTTTATTGTTTCATCAACTTTTAAAACTACAATTATATTAAAAAGTAACAAATAAAATTGTCTTTGATCTTTTAGCATCTTAGCTCCTAAAACGTCTCCTCAAACCTGACGATGTTTGGTCACGAGACACAAGTTACAACAAACCTGATGAACCTGATCTGACACACACACACACACACACACACACACACACACACACACACACACACCGGACGCGAGTGGTCTGACTAATCCACGGCCTCATCAGGAGTAAATATTATGCTGCTGTGCTGTGAATACATCCTGTGTGTCCAGGTTCAGTAGGTGTCTGAATAATTTCCTCTGATAAGATACAAACAGGAACAGACTCTTTAACGCCGAAAATATTATAACCTGGAGCTGCCTCTGATCTGATTCTCTGGTTTTTAAAAACAAAACAAAATCACTGATTCTTACCTTATCTTCTTTCCTTCCGTTGAGGTGGTTTCTTCAGGTAAGTCTCAGTGTAGAGATTACACATCTCATCTGGTCTGAGAACAACTCAGGATCCACCAGGAGGAGCTGGACCTGGATCTGGACCAGAAGCTGGACATGGATGGATAGAAAACAAACACTGGTCAAAGGAGAAAACAAAGTTTGATACAAACATAGATGTAAATAATCCAGGAAACTACAAAACAAAGTTACTGTCGACATCAAGGTCAGAGGATGAGTCGTCTTCACGGTCTGAACCAACAATAAGACTGGAGACTGTTACAAAGAAAAACATTAGACAGGAAGTGAGAAACTTGATACTTGTCTCCATTTTCCCACCGATACAGAACAAAGTATCTTCTGTTTTCTTGGTTCCAGTTAAAAACCAAGTTGTTCTGGTCCAGAACCAACTTACTTCTTTGGTGTAAAAGGGTCCAGATTCTGTTCTATTCTGAACCAGTTCCATCAAAGAAATAAGTTGGTTCTGGACCAGAACAACAGACCAGAACTTGTTTTCTAACTGGAACCAAAACTATAGCAGGTTTTTTTTCAGTTCAAGGATCTGAGTCCTGAATGAAACTGGTTCAAGAACCACAGCCAGTTCGGTAGAATGCATCTAGTGATTGTTTTGACTCAGTGAGATGTTTGGACCTTGTTGACCTGCTGCCGACAAGACCTGATCCTGGATCAGAGGATGATCCAGACTTCAAGGTCTGAACCAATAAATAAAGATCTGGAGACTTTTGGAAAGAAAAACATTGGACAGAAAGTGAGAAAACAACCAAAACAGAAGAAAATAGTTTCTGTTCTGGTTGTTGTATCTAATCTTCCACCAACTGGAGACCATTTCTACCAAAGAAACAAGTTGGTTCTGGACCAGAAGAGGTTGTTTTCAAACTGGAACCAAAAATATATCAGTTTTTTTCTTGGTTTGAAAGTCTTTGAAGTGACGTCCGTCTGAGACCTGAATTTTCTCAAATTCACAAGAAAACGTCGAAGTTTAAAAGCGATCACAGCTAACGACTCGTTCTCTTTCTGTCTCTGAGACGAACGGTTTGACCCAGTTGATTGAAGCAAAAGGTGCTCTTTCCACTAATTACAGGAGGAATATCTATTTTAACGAGCACTTCCCAGTGATTGCGCCAACTGAATATACATATAAATATACCCATAAAAATTGTTTTGTTTATGTTCCACTTATTCAAGTTCTAGAGAGTTTATTGAGAGAGTCATATTTTACTGAGAAGTTAGTTTTTGATCAAGAAAACAAAGCAGGTCAGTACAGGTCATTTCAAGACGGCCAGTACTACAAAGAAAATACACTTTTGGGTGTGCAAGAGACAAGTTTTTCTTTTGGACTGTATATAGATGAGTTTGAAGTATGTAACTCTTTGGGGAGATCTAGAACAATACATAAAATTACTGCTGTTTACTGGGTCTTGCTGAATTTACCACCAAAGTTTCGCTCTACTCTGCCCTTAATACAACTGGCTCTTCTTGGAAAGTATGTTGATGTGAAACAGTTTGGGTATGATGCATTTCTTCATCCACTAATTAAGGATATACAATTTTTGGAAACAAATGGGGTGTTTGTGGAGGCACTAGATACATTTGTGAGGGGGACAGTATTTTGTGTGTGTGCAGATAATCTTGGGGCACATAGCCTAGCAGGTTTCCAGGAATCATTCAATGTTGAAAAATTTTGCAGGTTTTGTTGTATTAATCGGGACCAAATTAATACTGTTGAGGCAAGGGATTGTCAACTAAGAACTGTGGAACAGCACAACACCTTTGTGGAGGAACTTGAATCTGGTGATAAACAAACTGTGAATGGTGTGAAACGGGCCTGTGTACTTCATAAGCATTTGTCCTATTTCCATCCTGTTACTGGGTTTCCCCCAGATATACATGACTTCTTTGAAGGTGTTATCCCAGTAGAATTATGTTTGTGTCTTAAAGATCTTATAAGAAAAGGTTTCATTACATTTGATGGGCTGAATAGCCGCATAAAACTTTTTCCATATAAACATTCTGATAAGGTTAACAAGCCAAAACAAATTACAAAAGCCAGCTTTGAAAAGAGAAGAATCAGTGGCAATGGACATGAAAACTGGACACTGTTACTTTACTTCCTCTTTTGATTGGGAGCAGTATTCCAGAAATGGAGCCCTCATGGGAAATATTAATAGACCTCAAAGATATTGTGGAGATTATTGTCTCTACTAATATATCAGAGGAAATACTGTGTTATCTGGAGACTAAAATATATGACCATCGCAAGCTGCTACTTGACACTTTTCCTGACTACAAGTGTTTGCCAAAACATCACTATATTGAACATTATGTACACCTTATACGTTGCTTTGGACCTTTAGTGGACTTGTGGACTATGCGCTTTGAGTCCAAGCACAACTTCTTTAAAAAAGTGGTGCATGATGTTCTCAATTTCAAGAACATCCTTCTTACACTTTCTACTAAACATCAACAAATGATGGCATATTACCTTGATGGCAAAAGTCTGTTTAAACCAAAACTGTACACAACCAGTGTTGCCAGTTTTGACACAGCATCATTGGAGGAAAAACTCAGGATGGCAATTCAAAACAAGTTTCCACAGCAAGATACCGTATCCCTTACCAAAGATGTTCATTTACACGGAACCCACTACGCAAAAGGCATGATCATTTCTTCTGGGCATTGCAGTGGACTGCCTGAGTTTTACAAACTTCTGAACATTGTTGTCAACTTTGATAAAGTGTTTTTGTTACCACAAAGCTCTCCTCCTGGTTTATGGAACACTACAGATCTTATGAAATTATTGACACTAGCTGTGTGGATGTTGAAATCCTGGATCCTGAGGACTTAAATGACTACCAGCCCCTAACTGTATACCAAGTTGCTGGAAAGTTGATGGTAACCCCAAGGGCGTGTCTACTGCATTGAACGTAATGGTATGTACTATAGATATGCATGATCCAAGAATTATTGTTTGACTAAGCTTGTGTATAAAATGTTTTTCTTTGTCTTCACAGGCTTTGTTGCTTTGTGTAAACATCAACCCCAAACTCATTAGGAAAGTTCAGCTGACTAAACGCCCTGTATCTGTGGAGGAACTACTTGATGAGCTACGGGAAAAAACTTGAACTAGAAGGTGATTTCTTTGTACAATATGAGGATCCAGATTTTGAGAATGAACTCTGCAACTTAATGGATATGGCAGAGTTGCCTGCAGAAAAGGCTGTCCTGCACATTGTTTGGAATAGTGGTGATAAATCACAAACACCAACTCAAGCATCCATCTCTTCTCTTGATACAGCCAGTATCAGTTCAACTAACTCTTCCCACAGCACATCCTCCATTATTCAGACTATGTTGCGAAGTGCTTCAGAGTGGCCTTCTCCTTTTCCAGTTCCTTCATTTGCATATGATATAAAGCTAAAGCCACGTAAGGGAAATGAGACATTTCAAAAAACTGGAAAAGGTCTGAGTCTAACAAGAGACGTAAAAATGGAAATTCTAGATGAGCTAGCACAAGAAATGTTTGCTCTGAAAGCTTACCCTGATAAAACTCAAATTGAATCAGTGGCTTCTGAACTTGTCTGCAAACATCCCTGCCTCAAGGAGCCTGGTAGTGGAACAGGTTATGATGGCTGGACAACAAGCATCAAGTACAAGCTTGGGAATTACCGATCAAAGCTCCGACAGGCTGGTTGTCATGAGGTCAGTGTAAACAGGAGAAGAGGGTGGTCTGAAGATCTTGATGAATGTGGCTTTTCCTTGAAAAAAACCAAAGCGTGGCGAAGTCAATCATTTGCCTGATCATCCAGAAAACTTTGATGATGACACTCTAGAAGATGAAAGATGTGTTCTGGTGGACGAAAACAAAAAGAAGTCGAAAGACATGAAACTTATCAGTCAGAAGATGGAACTCACGTTTTCCCTCAGGAGAAAGGAGATTATTGAGGTTCAGCCCATGGTCACGGAAATCAAGGAGAGATGGCCTGCCCTGTTTCTTAAGGATCAGGTAAGCAAATGTGTGGGTGAAAAAGTTGATAACTATTTGATACCACAAAACTATTGCTTATACGATAAATAATTCAGTGGTTAACACCATGGGCATCCTTGCAAATAAAGGCACTCAGAAACTGACAACTTAACATTTAAGAGGTAATCTATGTAAATTGGTTTGGCTACATTTATGTGTTTTTTTTTTTTTTTTTTTCATGCTCCACAGATTTGCAGCGAGTTCTACCGTGTAACTACTAAAGACCTGTTGGGGACATTTAGAGCAGCCCTAGACACCTATTGTCCTCGACTACTCAAACTGTATCGTGCCAGGAAAGGGGCCTTAGGACAAGACATGGAGAACCTCTTGGATGTTCTTGATGAACAGGTGAATTCATGTAAAAAACATCATTCATTTTTGATTATGGTTCAGGGTTCCCTGAGCCAGCCCTTATGAAAAGCTCAAAGAGGAAGGTTTTGAGCTGGTTCAGAAAAAGTGGAGAGAGTCTCTTTGGCCCAGGGTGAGAGCTGGTTCCAAAAGAGATGGGAGGGGATTAGAGTGAGGCTTGAATCCAGTTATTGATTACACTTTGGTGGTTGAGGTTTTTTTTTAGCTAATTTAATGAAAGCTATTAACATGTCACCGTTCTACATAGTTGTAACAGAACCTGATTTAAGTGTCAACTTTGATTTTCATTATTTATATTTTTTATTATAAGACATGTTAAACTGGTGACAAATAAATCTCAGCTGCACAGTTTTTAACCAAGTGTCCTATGTCCAATTTCCAGACATCTGACATCACAATGCATCGGAGCAGAGCATGTCTAGAAGGTCTACCTCTTTTCTCTCCGTGACACTTCAGAGCTTTTCCTGAAATGCCTGGTAAGTACAGGATGTCTGTTTTTATTTCTGGTCCGTGCACATTAATTATCATGCACATATGATGTACAATTCTGTATGCCATATTGCTTTAGAAAATTGAAAAGATGAAATATCCACACCCCACCCTGCATTGTAGCTCCAAAAAACTGTATTCATCGACAACGTTCCATATATTTTTGCCATTAAGCTGAGTTACATGGCCCAGTAGCATCATCTGCTGTCATATAGGTGCAGTAGGCAACTTTTATCAAAGTAATTTTTTTTTTATCATATTAGCTAAAACTGTCCCTATAGAGATTAAACTAGTAAGTAAATTAAAAGTAAATATTTTTGAAAAAATATAGCTTTTAATAAACATTCTCCATATTCAACCTTTAAGGTAAAAATGAAACAAAGTTTAGGCAAAAATCCTAGTTCTTTAACACTTGTAGTTTCATAACTACAGCACATCTACAAAGGAATAGCAATCAGGATCACAGGCAAAAAACTGTATAGCACAGTAACTGTAAACTACAGGTTTACTCAGGCTGAGACACAAGACTGTCTTCTACTGTAGGTTATGGCTAAAGTTGTTCCAGGGTTCATTTACATCACTTCCAACAGGGACAGACTTGTATGCATACATACGGAATAATATCCTTTTACACATACATAAATTTAAAATTACACCATTAGTGTTTAATTAAAGTGTTATTTTAACAGTGTTATATATTAAATGTGGCCAAATTTCTGCTTTTAACAGGACACCGATCCAGAAGACAGACAAACAAAAGGGGTCCAAATGGGAGTGCTCACCATGTTCTTGGATGATGGTGCACCAGCCTCGCTTCAAACTGTTAACAGCATTGCTGTGGTGTTGGAGGAAACTATTGTGCTCAAAGACATTCCAGACCTTCCCACTGCCTTTGCCTACCTGTTTGGCCTATTTTATGCATTGAACATAGAGTTCCCAAGACATCTGTTTGAAACAGTGCAGCACATCTTTATGGAGCTTACAAGCTTTTGTTCACAGCGCATGCGGAGCCTGAAAACAAAACTCTTGCTGTAAGAAGCCTGACAACAACAAGGCCTCACTGTTAGTCACAAGCCCATGTTTTTCTTTACATTACATTCATTTTTTTTTGTTTTTAGTTATCTTGGTTGCTATTTGGGCCTGTTTTGCAAGCAAAGGACTAATCCCTGTCAGGGTTATTTCCTACATTTTTTTTCACTAGATTAAAAATATTAACATTAGGGGAAAAACAAATCATCTGAAGCTAAAACTGCCATGTGTAAGTAATGTCTAACATCTAGTGTTGCTAAGTTCAGGATTGTTATTACAGTGCTTTTGAACTGTGTTGCAGTTTAGACTGCTTTAACATGTTTCTTCAAACCAGGATGGATCTTTAGGATCAGTCTGTATCTTTTTGTTTGTGTGCAAAATACTTGGACCTGTGTTGGTAGAGATTTCATTCTCCTGCATATTTGCACTATTCATAATGGTGTTACTAAGTTCAGGATTGTTATTACAGTGCTTTTGAACTGTGTTGTGGACTCTTAAAATGTCCACACCAGTCTGCATCTGTAGATCTGCATCTGTTTGTATGTAGTCTACTTTCTAGTCTCTTTCATTCTCCTGCATTTGCTGGAATGTAGAATTTAATGTTTAAATAAACATGTTTTACTGAACTGGTATTATTTGTATTTGTATTATATATAGGCATAATAGAAAACGTTTTAGTTGCCATAACTTGAGTTAACATAAGTACAACTCAAAATGTTGAGTTTTGATGCATTTGAAAGGCAACTTATCTGAAACAAAAATAATTAGTTGAGATTGCTGAATTTTAAGTGTTTTAAAAAATCTAAATTTGAAGTTATCTCAAAGTTAATTTATAAGTTATCTCAACAAAAGATAATTTGTTGTATTAAATTTATCTATTTTCTTCAAGTTATCTCAACAAAAGATAATTTGTTGTATTAAATTTATCTTCAAAACTTGAGATATTTTAGTTTGGACTCAAATCTGAACATTTTCTCCCTCAAAAAAACTCTATTGCAGCCAGTTACCTTGAATTTTTGAGTTTTCATAGCCCTTTTTTCTCTAGTGTTTCCACTTGGTGCTAGTTCCTGGTTCCAGCTACTGTTTTAGTTCCTACTCTGTGGAGGAACCAATGGAGCTGAGTCGATACTAAAACGTGACGTGAACAGACGCCGGCCACTGATTGGTCAGAGGGAGTGTCTTCACAAGCTGCCACCAGACGCCAGTTGAGTTGAGAGAGCGTCAACAAAATAATCAAGCTCCATTTTTAAACAGGACAAGAGTGATAGCCATCGTCGTAGCTACCTGGTCGTAAGCTAACCCAGCAACAAGTACAGCATCTCCTCCATGTCCATTAATGTTTACTGATGTTTTAGTGTCGTGACGTCGCAGCAGTTTGACTCCACTCACCACATTCACGTGGAGGAGGAACCAAACTGTGATGGAAAACAAGGTGTCTGCTACCAGACTGAGTAGAGTCCAGTAGAGTCCAGTAGAGTCCAGTAGAGTCCAGTAGAGTCCAGTAGAGTAGAGACACAACCATGTCGTAGAGAAGACGATAGATCTCATCTAGTTTGGGAACAACTTGGACAAATGGGAACATTGGAAAATGTTCATTTCTCTTTTTTAACCCTCGAAATGAAGTGTTGAAAGGTTACACATCATCAGAAGTCGTCACTAGTACGTAAGACGATGAAACAAGTCTCCATGACAACATCTATCATCTATGAGTGAAACTCAAACCAACCAGTTCAGATCCCAAATATGTTGCATCTCTACTGAAACTGACTCATAAAACAAAAACAGCTACAAAATCAGTTTGTTTGTTTCATTCTGATGAACAGAGAATCTGAATGTAAGAAACCAGCTGCAATGTAAGAAATAACATGAAATTTACAAAATCACTGATAAAACAAACAGTTGATGTAACCAGTGAGATCTGTTGTGAGATGAATGAATCATTAGAAAATCAAATCAGAAGAAAAGAAAAGTTTGACCTCATCTCCTCCGTCTGTTCCAGTTCACATATTTTGACAGTTTCAACACAAACTATTGAACTTTAACGACATAAATAATCTCACTCACTTCTCTCCTCAAAGTCGGCCATGTTTGATTTTTAAAAAGTGGGCGTGGCCACGGCAGTCCACTTTAGATGATGTGGAGCTCAGTGATTGGTTCACAGACGTCCAATCAGATGTTAACATAGATCTAAACATACAAGAACAGTCACATCCATTAATGTGGATTAACACACACACACACACACACACACACACACACAGTCCAGCTGGTTAATGGTCGTCACCTTCAACTGGTTAAACCAGTGGGTTTAATGTAAACACATGTTCACAAATACAACAAAGCAAAACAAAGCAAACATTTACACACACACAATCACGCTACACACACACACACACACACACACACACACACAATCACGCTACACACACACACACACACACGCACACACACACACACACACACACACACACACAATCACGCTACACACACACACACACACACCTTCAGGCTGCCACATTATCACAAATGTTCACACATATTCCCGAGTTGAGGGCGTGAGTGAAAGAAAAGGAGTCGAGTTTCTTTGACTCCATACATGAAGTATGCTAGCACGCTAGTTCACTGTTTCCCCTGATGTTTCCCCTGAGGGGCGGGGGCTTTTAGTGTTTACCCCCTCCTCCACTGAAACTAACCTGGGGGGGGTGTTGGATTTACTGTACCTTCAAACACACATGGAGCTGATTTACTTTGACCCACACAAAAACCTAAAACCCCCTAAAGTCTAATTCCTCCGTCAGATCCTGGTTCTCAGACATCTCCACCCTCCAGGAGGTTTTCATGTCACGTCTGATTTATTTATAGAAAATATCTTCTGTACATATTTATCTGTGTTTCAGCCAAGAGCTGCGTTCTTAGAGGTTCGACAGATTCTTGGCAACGTTCACAGATTTAGATCAGGATCAGACCAGATCGAGACTCGGTCACTTGTGTCTGTAGTTAAAGGTGCTGTAGGTCCGTTTCTACTGCTGCTACAATGCTAATGTTAGCATTAGCATCTCTATAACAAAACACTTTACAAGTTCAGCATCAAACTTTATCCCTTCACTAATCAACAGGTGTCTCCAGAGGTTAAACTGATGCTAATGTTTCCTCTTGTTTAGCTTCAGCTGTAGTTAGCATGCTAACGAAGCTAACTCTGGCTTGTTGTGTTTGTTTGTTTGTTTTAAACCAGTTAAACTAATAAAATGACTGTAAATAAAAACCTTTTACAGGTTAAGCTACAAACTTTAGCCTTTTACTCATTAACAACTGTCTCCAGACTTGGAAAGTGATGCTAATTTTAGCTTTTGTTTTGTTTCAGCTCTAGTTAGCATCCTAGCTAGCTAGCCTCAGCTGGTCTCTGTTTATTTTTTATTGTTTCAAACCAGTTAAACTTTGTCCCTTTACTAACCAACAAGTGTCTCCAGATGTGGAAAGTAAGGCTAATGTTAGCTCTTGTTTAGTTTCAACTGTAGTTAGCATTGCTAGCTAGCCTGCTTCTTTGTTTATTTGTTTGTTTTAAACCAGTTAAAGGTTAAAAAAAAAAAACTATATAAAAACCTTTTCCAACTTCAGCATCAAACATTATTCTCCTTATCACTAATAAGTGTCTCCAGTCGTAGAAAGTGATGCTAATATTAGCTTTTGTTTGACTTCAACTGTAGTTAGCATGCTAACTAGCTAGCCACAGCCCTTTTATTTTGTTTGTTTGTTTGTTCTAAATCAGTTAAATTAAACCAATAATTGTATATAAACTTGGACGACTCGAGTTCCACAAAATACGAAGCTAAAACATCTGTATCGCCCCCTGGTGGCTGGTTGAAGAACAGGTCAGAGACCTTCTCTGTGTTTATTTGTTTGTTTGGTTTGAACTAGTTATTTTATTTATAACTGACAGATGAGCTGGACGTATTTTGACCGTTAGCTTAGCATTGTTTTGGTCCAGTAGCAGGATGTCGGCCATCTTTATTTACAGACGTACGACGAACAATCAATGAAACCGTCAATAACTTTGGTAATTCTGAGGTTTTTCTTTTACATGATTTATTAAAAACATCTTTTTCTTGAGCTGCACCAGACGAGAGTGAAACCACGTGAGCGTGTTCAACAACGTGTTATTATTTGCTGCTTTGTTGTGCTGGTGAGACTGAATGTACAGTTGTGTCTTTGTGCTTTTACTTTGGCGGGTCACACCACCATGTAACCGGATCCTCCCAGAGCTCGGGCTGATTTAGAGAACAATGTGGTGGAGGTGTAACTCGTCCATGTTGTTTTTGTTTAGTTTAACAACCTCAGTAAACTATGATATGATCCTTATCGCTCACGTGGACTCACTCACAGGTGAAACTCACTTGGTTTCACACGAAGGAACGAGGCTCAACCGACTTCAGCTTTGATAATTTATAATTTACATCTTTGTGTCTTTGTCATCTCACACGTTGAACTGTGTTGAACTGATAAAGACGATGAGTTCAAGGACGTTCAGACATTTCAAACCTGTTTCAGCTACAAAGTATCAGTCACATTTACACTTTAACTCACTGTTCTCTCACCGTGGTCAAAATGAGAAAAACCAATGACCAAAGACTCATATCAAAGAGTCACGATGAGACAAACTAGGGCAGATTTCTCCCTGTGAACAATAAACAGGTTCACCAGAGACCTAAAGCGTTTTGGGCCCCAACTCATAATGTCTTGTCAATATGTTGGTCACTGCAGCATCTGTTTACAGGGAACAAAGTGATTCCTGTCACATCTGGATCTGCCACCAGCTGATGTCAGACCAGACGTGTCTGTCAGTGATCTGATGTGGAGCAGTGACTTTATTATCAGCTTAGTCCTTGTGGTTGTTGGTCACTGAAACACTGCTGGGACGACACATCTGAGGGTGACCAGAGTCTGAATCCACAATCATTAGAACATTTTATGTCTTAAATACTTTGTACACATTTCCTGTATTTTCTTATTATATCTGTATAAAGAAAGTGAGAAATAAATATGTCTCAACAACAAGATGATTTCCTGCTGGATTCAGTCTAGACTCGTAAAGACTCGCTGTGAGTCTCAGTCCACATCGTCCACACTGACTCCTGTTAACACTCAAATGGTTTCATCATAACAACGGACACTTCTCACCCTCAATGATCATGTCAAGAAAATCAGATAACGAATTCAAACCAAAACTGATCAGAAACATGAAGGTTTGAACAAACACAAACATTTATTTAACGTTTACGATCAATACCACATCCAGCCACCAGGGGGCGACACATCTGATCTATCTTTATATAAAACCAGTGAATGGATGAATTTTCATTATTTAAATCTTGAATAAAAAACGAATAAATCAATATTCATATATAATCATATATAAAACATATTTGGACATAAATATAGTAACAGAACGTCTCATCTTTGTTTAACAATATTTGATTCCTGCTAATTAACAAACTGTCGGCCATGATTGCTAAAAAAAAAATGGCGTCACTGACTCCAGCTTGTTACCATCAGATGATATCATCAGATGACATCATCAGATGACATCATCAGATGACAGGTGATTTATAAATGTAGAGACTCAGAGAATGAGAGCGATTCTCTCCATCGTTGCAGGAAATTCCAGTCATTCCTGGTTAATTCCTCCTGTCATTGCTGCTGTCGCTGCCTCCAGTTGCTCCAATCTGGGGTGAATAGAGCCTCCTCCTCCTCCTCCTCCTCCTCCTCCTGCTTGTCAACACTGCATCTGTCTTCCACCCTCTCACCCTTGACCTCCGACCCTCGTCCAGACTTAATAACAGGAAGCGATCGACCTCCTGCCGCGGCGAGAAGAAAGACGGTGGACGGAGGACGATGAGGAGAAACTCGACAGGTTCATGACCTCGTTTAAAACTGAAGAGTTTGATTCATTGTCACAGTTTGTGTCTGATCAGTTTTATAGTTTGTAGGAAGTTAAAGACACTGAATAAAGGACTGGGACAACCTTCTCATTACCCAAGAGAACCTCACCACAAACTCCTGCAGGATCTGAAACTTCCTGTACCACAACTTCCCGTCTGACGCTGGTGTCAACAACAGGACAAACAAAACGTTTAAAGATTCTTAGAGACCACTGAGTCATCTGGTCATCTAGGAGGTCTTAGGGCTCTTTGGAGGTTTTAGGTCTTAGGTGGTCTTCAAGGGGTTCTGGTGGTCTGAAATGGTTTTCTAGGTTTTTCATATAAAGTCATAGGTGTCCTGGATGTTGTCATTAACAAGGTACAATGTGTAATACTGGAGGTAGAAGGGATCACCGAGATAAATTAGAAATAAATAAAATAAACTTTTACAGGAGAATCATTCTAGTTAGTGACATGAACTTCTACCAAGTCTTTTTATTCTACTCTAGTGTCCGTACTTCAACTGTAGTGAGACTTTCACAGGCTAAATAAAAACTGGTCTTGATGGGGGTTTTCCTCTGGGTCTCTAGACTCCCGGTCCGTCTCTTGTCGACCGACCTCAGATAAGAAGCTGAAAACTGGTGGATGAAGGTTGAAGTCACTGAACTCATCAGGACTCAGACGTTTGCTCTGGACCAAAAATGTGAAACACTAGTTAAACTAGTTTCATTTCCACCAACAAGTTTTTGTTTCTTCTGTTTCTCTTAAATCAAACAAATGAAATCAAACTGATTTTATATTTTCTTCCAAAGAAGCAGATGAAAAACAGATCAACTTGTTTTTCTTTTGTTCAGAGACGTGGTCAGACATTAACTAGTGTTTTAATCTCTAACCCGAACAACAGAAAAACTTTACAAAATGTTCCAGAAAGTGGATGTAAGGTGAGTAAGTCCAAAGTTCAGGTGGGTGTGACGTTGCTCCTCCTCCTCCTCCTCACCCCTCCACCTCCTGTTAGTCAATGACTCATCTTACACAACAAAAAAAAAGAAAAAAATCCCTTCTGGCGAAGTGGTGAAAGAGGTGGAGTTACGGGAAACGGGAGGATGAAACAAAGGAGACAGTGAAGTGGAAAAGAAGGTGAAGAAAGAAAGTGACAGACGTTCATCGTTTAAACTCAACAGACGTCGAAGAGACGAAGAGTCGGACGTAAACTTTTATCACAACGACGCTTTCGACAATTCATCTTAAAACTAGAGTAAACAGAAACGTTTTAGAGATAAAACATAGAAAAACTAGAATATAAAGGATTTATGTTTTGGAGGAAATAAAATTAGAGGATTATTATTATACAGGAAAGACAAGACACATAAAGTAGAATATCATCTACATAGTAATTATATTAAATATTATAAATGTTTTAAAACAAGAATAAAGACAAAATAAAAGAGGCTCTGGAGTCGAACCCTGTGGTACCACAAACCTAAAGAGTCATAAATTAAAATTTTACAATGATTATAGCATTAAATTGTTAAAATGTTTTAAACATTTAAAGACAACAACTAGCAAGTGGTCCCATTAGCTTGATGCTAACACACAATGGAAAACGCCATAGACCGGCTAAAACAATTAGCGATCGCAGTCATTTTAACTCAAATGATTGTTTAGTTCAACGTGCTTCACATGAAACAACATGAAACAACATGTGACAACATGTGACAACATGTGACCTGGTATATAAAGTCACACATGTCCTAAACTCAAAAGGAACCAAGTTGAAACGTTTCATCTACAGGAAACAACGTTGCTCCTCTTGCTAATCGCTAATAGGTTCTCATTGGCAGCTGTTAGCCAATCAGAGTCGGGCTGATTAACATGTTGAATATTCATGAGAACTGGTTCAAATTAAGTTGTGTCTTCCTGCAGGTTTTAAACACCGTGACAGAACAACTTGAGACCAGATAATCAACCAAGTGAGTCGATGGAGGAACGTTAGAAAACCACAAAACACAGTGTGAAACATCACACTAATCACTAAATAATACAGTGATGTTGCACATCTAATTAAACAGCAGAACCTGGGCTACAAGACTATGTCATCACTTTTCACATCCTCCAAACACAACTCGAATACGAACCAAAATAATTACTACATATCAAACTTCATGCAGCTCCACTGTGTCAAACCACTCGTGACATTTCTGTCTCTGCTTCTATGAAACTTTATACAGGACACACATCATACACCTCAAATGAAAGAGGAGACTCCACAGATTCTGAAAATATGTGTCAAATCGCTCAAGATCAAAGCATCAGGGAGATAGAAGCCAAACAACAACAACAACAGAGCGAAAATGTGCTGAAAAAAAAGGCCATTTTGGAGATCTCACCTGAACTGTCTGAAATAAAACCTCAGTAATTTTGTTTTTCTTCACTTTATCAGGATCAGTATTTACAGAGACGATGTCCACATGTTGCACCATGACTTCATAGAGGTTTAGAGCTGCTACTGCATCATTTCAGAGAGATATTTATCCTGAAAGTGTTTTTTCATTTTTTGAACCAGAATTGCTTTATTTTTTGCAGTGTGCCACCTTCATTTACTCTTCACCAGTAACAATTATCCTGATATTTACACATCTGAACAAATCTCACAAGTGTTCCCTTCAATATGACACCAAAAGTATTCAAATAGACCTTGTGGTTGCAGAGATACACTCATTTAATTACAGGTATGTAATTTTCTTGCAGAAACCTAAAAAATAGCATTAAATCGTTGTACAATAATAAAACAGAAACTAGAAAATAAGTCAAACTGTCAAAAAGTCTAAAAAGGTGAAATGAAGGTGAAATGAAGTTTATATGCAAAATTTTTTTTTAAAGTGATAAAGTTTTTTATTAACATGACGACAAAATGAGCAGGTCGGTTAAACGTTCACAGACACTTCCTGGTTCAGGTTTAGAGACAAAGATCCTGGTCCTGGTTTAATACAGGAACAGTTCACGTTGACCTCAGATGTTATTTATATTTAATCTTCTTCTAACTTTAACTAAAGTCCTGTTGTTGTCTAAACCAACTCTGAACTCTGGTCTGTGATTCATCGTCTGACACAAATCAAATCATCGTTGATCAACCAGATAAAAAACAAAGTTCAAAATGACAATATTAGTTATTTATTCGAAAGAAAGACGTTGGTAGTTGATGCTAACGCTAACAGTAGCGTCTGCAGCGTCCTAGGATACCCAACATGGCCGAAAGATTTGTTTGATTTTATCTACTTTTATCACCAGCTGGTCCTGTAGCTACGGTTAACTTCCTGTTTGAGATCAAGACTCTTCCTGTTACATTCACTCTGATTCGTCGTTTAAATGACATCGTGACGTTTTATGTTCCCGTTCGTTTGTGGAAACTGACTCCAACATGGATGAGATCATTAAGAAGACAAATGGAGGATTAGTCTGTAAATATTTTCATCACTGGATGTAGAAGAAGAAGAAGACGGAGCAGGTGTGGAATCACTCAGCTGAAACAGAAGAAGAAGTGGAGGTTTCAGTGTTGTTACAGACGGTGTAATGATGTTATTGCAGACGCCTCGTAAGTCTTTCCACTATTATGGAGTGAAAACAGCTTCCCTCACACACACACACACACACACACACACACACACACACACACGTTTTGACACATTAGCACACACACCTACAGCAACACACACCTACAAAAACACACTGTACTAGGTCACTATATTTACATTCTCAATGAGTCGAATGATGTTCACACCAGAAATGAGCAGAGTTCAAGTCTCGTTAGTAAAAGGAGGTAAACCTTCCTGAAGTGTGTGAAAACCAAACAAAAACAGTCCAAACTAATCGACACTAGTTGACTTCACCATGGATCAGTGAGTCTCAGTCTCTGTCGTGATCGTTGGCGACTTGTGTTCCCATGATGTGGAGTCTCAACAACTGGTCTGAGACCTGTAGTGTTCACACTACAAGACTTGTCAGTGATTGACTCCCGATCACACCGTGACGTCACCAAACTCTACGTCTGGTCACGTGAACTAGACAGGATGTAGCCGCTGCTTCTCACCGTGATTTACAGCCGTTTATTGTTGACGAGCACCGGTGAAGACGCTGCCTCCGACACAGACTAAACCGCTGAGTTCAGGTTTCGAGACACGAACGAGACGACGATCTGGACGACGACGACACCGACACACTGACGCTGCAGAGAAAACAGGAAGTAGAGACGTTTAGATGTGAAAACACATGAAAACAATCTTCTTCCTCATTGATCAGATCCTCCAGGATTTAATGACGTTACCATCACAACTATTAACACTAATTCAACCAATCATTGTGGATATTCCTGAGGTCTTTGACTGGTGACGACCTATAGCAGCTACAGTCCAGGAAACTGACTCATGAAGACACTCGGACTATAAATCGCTGGTGAAGTGTGAACGAGGTTTTAGAGGTTTTAGGGTTAGAGGTTGTTCTCATGTGATTTAGGAGGTTTTAGTTTTCATTGAAAGGTTCTCCTGGTTCTTGATGAGGTTCTAATGGTCACCGAGAAGGTTCTGATTGTTGCTTTTTTTTGGAAGATTGAAGAATTTAATAACAAAATTCAAAGTGTCTTGAACGTTTTATTCCTTCTGAAGGTTTATTTATCTAGTGTCAGTGTCTCCTCTGAACGTGAAGATCTCTGAACACAAACTGAAGAAAACCTCATGAACAAAAGTCTTGATGTTCTCCTGGAGGTTTAAAAAACAACTAGTAAATGCCTCAATCTTCCCAAACATCCAGGGTCTTTGTGAGAAATGGCCTCGGAGCAACTCGACAGTTCAAAGACTTTGGGACCATAAAGACTCGTCACTGAGAGGTTCAGCACCGGAGGCCGAGCCGAGCTCCCAGTCCTTCAGGTCTGCAGCACATATCTGGGTTAACTCACTGAGCTTTTTGTTTGAGTGCATGCTAAAGTTTCAAACGCCCTCACAGGTGTCCCGTCATCAAAATACCTCACTTTGTTCTCTGCTGCAGCCAAAGGAGACGTCGCAAGTGCTGATGGGAGTTTTTTTTTTACTGGCTCAGGTGAACAGGCAGCAGCACGCTCTGAAGAACAAAGGTCTGTAGTTTAACCTGAGAACTGGAACTGAGGCTGTTTTAGATGCTAGCTAATGTTAGCTAAAATAAGCTAATGGACGCTAACGTTGTGATGGACTTCAGCTTTCTAACTTTAGCTCATCATGTCCTCTTTTAATGTTAGCTTGTTTATAATGAGCTAATTTTAATTAATAAGCAGAAACTAACATAATGCTAACATTAGCATTTTACCAAAAACCTAAATGCCAACACGCTTGTTTATAACTAGCTAAAAAGCTAAAATTACAATTTAAAAAAAAGGTAGAATACAAAGTAATGTTGAAATTAACATGTTAGCAAAAAACATCCACCTTAAGGCGTACATTAGCATAAAATGTTTAGTAACTAGGCAACATTAGCATTTATTAACAAAACAGTAGAATCTAACCTGATGCTAACATTAGCTTTAGCTTCTTTGAAACAAGCTAATATTATGATTTTAGCAAAAAAGTAGAGTCCAACTCTGCTAACATTTGAGCAAAAAGCAAGATCCAATTAAATGCTAACATTAGCATTAAATGTTAAGAATTAGCCAACATTAGCATTTTAACACATGATGCTAACGTGAGTGTAGTTGTTATGTTACTGTAACTAAACTGTAACGTTATAAAAACCAGATGAGCCAATGAAGACACAGGGAGTTCAGGCAGCGCTGAGGGGGCGGAGCTTAGCGACGAGTACGACGGCCATGTTTATATACAGTCGCTCATGGCAACAACAGCCGAAGCTCATGGGAATTTTAGGATTGAGACAAGTTGGCGGCCATGTTCAGAAGAGTGAAGGAAGTTAGAGGGATAACTGTTTCTAGCTGCTTCCAGTCTTTATGCTAAGCTAAGCTAAGATAAGATGAGCTAAGCTAAGCTAAGCTAAGCTAAGCTAAAATGAGTTTAGCTAAGATAAGCTAAGCTAAGCTAAGCTAAGCTTCCAGTACTAGCATCATATTCATCAGAGACTTTGCAGGAAAACGTTCATGACAAAGTTAATTTACTAAAATGTGGAACTTTTCCTTTAATTAAAACGTCTTCCTTTGTTTACATTTTTGTTTTTGTTTATGTTTACGTTGGTTTCCCTTCCCACAATCCTCCTCTTCTCTCCTCCTCAGGTTTCAGGTTTGTACTTTACAAACAGTGAAACACTAAAGTAAAAAGTAAAGTCAGGTGCCTCGACAACATGTTTCTCCCTTTGTCCTTGGATCATGTGTGTGTGTGTGTGTGTGTGTGTGTGTGTGTGTGTGTGTGTGTGTGTGTGTGTGTGTGTGTGTTATGGGAACACACACCGCAGCAGCTGCCCGGCCTCCCCGACAACCAGCCGTCAAGCCACAAAAAAAAAAAAAAACTTTTTCAAACTCAACCTCAGCAACCAGCGGAGAGATGATTAAATTCTCCATGTGAGGAGCTCAAAGCAATAAAAAATGAAATGAAAACACGGGAGGCGTGCAACACAAAGGCCTCATTGTTACTGGGCAAAGGAATGTGTGTGTGTGTGTGTGTGTGTGTGTGTGTGTGTGTGTGTGTGTGTGCAGTGGGCAGTCGGGCTGGGAAGGAATTCAGAGTTTTTTTGCAGCGAGACAAAAGGTGGCCTATGACAAGGAGAGAGGATGAGGCACCGAGAGGGAGAGCAAGGAAACTTTCCATTCATCAGTTCCTGTGCTAACAGGTTAGCATACGAGTTAGCATATGATGAGTTAGCAGACAACCAGTTAGCATTCAAGTTAGCGAATGATGAGTTAGTATACAACAGGTTAACATATGATAGTTACGACCTGTTAATATACAACCAGTTAGCATATGAGGTCGGATACAATGAGTTAGCATATGACAGGTTAGCACACCACATGTTAGCACACCACATGTTAGCACACCACATGTTAGCACACCACATGTTAGCACACCACATGTTAGCACACCACATGTTAGCGTACGATGACTTAGTATAAAAGATGTTAGCATACAACATGTTAGCATATAAGTTAGAATATGATGAATAAACACACGACAAGTCAGCACACGACATGTTAGCATTTGATAAGTTAACATAAAACCTGTTAGCATATGAGATGTTAGTGTACGACGATTTAGTATAAAAGATGTTAGCGTGCAACCTGTTAACATATAACATGTTAGCATACAAGTTAGCATATGACAAGTAAACACATGACCTGTTAGCATACAGTGTGATGAGTTAGCATATGACATGTTAGTATAAAACCCGTTAGCATATGATGAGTTAACAATAAAACGTATTGATCTGCAGCGTCAGAGGTTTGTCTTCATCATCTGTTGATAAAATAAAATCAAATAAATAAACAATAAAGTTACATTAAGATAAATATTAAGTCTGTTGTGTGTGTGTGTGTGTGAAGATAAATGTAGATGTAACAGCTGTTCATCCACTTGTATAAACATAAACACTCTTTATCCACGAGCACACACACACACACACACACACACACACACTGAGCTCCTCATTTCCTGTAATCCCTCTCCCCTCTGACCTTTGACCTCTCTGGGGTGTCGACAGATTTAAGACCTCGACTTCCTCAGACTCTGTGTGATCTGGTCTGTGAAGTGGAAACTGTTGAAACCTCGATGACGTCAGACTGATCAGAAACACGTCACGTTTCTTCTTCTTCTGAGACTCAGTGAGTTTGTTTCAGTTTCAGTTTGTCAGAATTTAACAGAATTAAAACATGTTCAGAAGTTTCAGAGAAAGTTAGAAACATGTTACATTGTTTCACCGAGACTTTGATTATTTAGAAGAAACCAAAGCTTTTATTTAAACTTTTTCTTAAAACATAACGTTTCATCTGATGGTGATTAAACGTCTCACGTCTTGGTGACGTCATCAGCAGCCAATCAAACACAAATGTGGCTTCACCTGACGTCATTTCCCACACGCACGATAAAAACTAAAACAAAGGTAGAAACGATGACCTCGTTCAGACAAACGATAGTTAGTTTGAGTCTGAATCGAGAAACTTGACGACGACGTTTCCTCATTTTTACAACGAGAAGCAGCAGAGACGGAGGAAAGATGGCGACGCAGATAAAGACGCAGACGTTTGAAACCAACGGTTCGAGATGTTGCTCGGATAAAAGACGAGTGATGGAAGAATTCACAGAGAAAAAAAGAAGAAACGCTCGGCCTGGTGGAACACGTTCTGGAAATTCCCATAAGTGTTTTTAAAGACACACAGTGTGTGTGTGTGTGTGTGTGTGTGTGTGTGTGTGTGTGTGTGTGTCTGTGCAAAAATTGTAAAAACAAAGTGAGATGAGAAACGACTGTTGACTTTACTTTGAAAAACATTGAAAATGAAACAAAAAACTTTTCGACAAGTTTTTAATGGATTCATGTTAAGAGTCGTGTGTGTGTGTGTGTGTGTGTGTGTGTGTGTGTGTGTGTGTGAAGTCTCTGACTTGACGATCACCTGACTCGCGCCTGACGGCGCCATTTTTATTTCATCCCACATGTTTTTTGTTTTTTGTTTTTTTTTCGGATTAAAATCAAATTATTGTACAAAACTAGATTAAAAACTAGATTAGCGAATGTTAGCATGCTAACACATTAGCATGTAGCCGTTGTGGCGGCACCATCAGGTTGAAATCATGACTTTATTCTGTCCAGTTTTTCCAGTTTAAACTAGAAAAGATTTTGAACAACATTTAAAAAAACAAACAATTTTAACAAACTAGATTAGCAGCTAAAACATTAGCATGTAGCTTTAGCTGCTGAGGACGTGCTAAACGTTAGCTTTTAGCCTGAAGCATCAACACAGTTTGTTCAGTTCGTCATCTTCATTAAAACGTCCTGGACCAGAACTTTTTCTACACTGTAAAACGTTTGTTCAACTTTCTCCTCCAAGACGATTAAAACTTCCTGACTGACCCGAAACCTAAACACACTGAAATTAGCTTCATTAGCTTCATTAGCTTCATTAGCTCGGAGCTAAACGTTGGTGCAGATGAAACTTTAACCTTCGTCTGATCCTGAACAAACCGTGTTTTTAGTGTGTGTTTGTTCAAGTGGAAGAAGAGAAAAGATGATGTATGAGTGTGTGTTTGTGCAGGAATGTGTGTGTGTTGTACTCAGTGTGTGTGTGTGTGTGTGTGTGTGTGTGTTTTCCCTCCAGCAGCAGCGTTCAGGTCGACAGGCAGCAGCTTGTCTCTTGTCTCTTCGTGAACGTCAACAACTCGTTTGTTCTTCAATCTCTGAAACTTTTTACACGTTTGTTGAAGCTCCGCCCACCTCGTTAACATCTGTCTTTAATTGTTTTTTTTTTCAGTTGATGTAAAATTCTTTCTACCGCTTAAACTTCGTATTTTCGTCACAGCCACATTCAGATGTTTTGGCTTCAGTTTGTTTATTTACATTTCTCAGTTAAAACTTATTTTATTATTATCGAGGATGAAAACACGATAAAACGCGCTAAATGTCGTCCAACTGATGCAAGATGTAAATAAAACAACATGGCCGACACGTTTAACTAAAGCTCAGACCTTTTTATTTCCCTGATGGACAGTTGTGAAACACGTCAACCGAAGTTTCACAGATTAAAAACAAGTAACGACTCTTTTAAAAGTAACATTAACAAGACATCGCAGCCACAGACAAGGCCAAGTTTGTGGCTACAGTTAGCTTAGCTTAGCACAACCTAGCTAGAAAACAAGGTGAAACAGCTAGCGTAGCATTGACTTCATTCACTTTCATGATTTATGTAACTTGATG
This sequence comes from Polydactylus sextarius, assembly GCA_016801845.1. Taxonomy (NCBI): domain Eukaryota; kingdom Metazoa; phylum Chordata; class Actinopteri; family Polynemidae; genus Polydactylus; species Polydactylus sextarius. The sequence goes on along the minus strand of CM028908.1, from coordinate 27,415,175 downwards.
CTTTGATTTGATTTGATCGATCAACGTGTAAAACGTGACGTTAAAGACGAGGTAGGCTAACAGCTTCTTTATGCTAAGCTAAGCTAAGAAGCTATAAATCAACAATGTGTAAAAAATTAAAGACGTATTAAAGACGCAGCAGTGTTACAGTGTTTTACAGTGTTTGAGCTAAGCTAAGTGAAGCTAAGATGCTACAGACCGTCTAACTGGCCAAGTCTCTGGCTACAGTTAACTTAGCTTAGCATAACCTAGCAGGGGAGCAGGAGGAAACAGCTAGCCTAGTTTGTCCTCAGTCCATTGACTTTCCTGGTTTATTTAAGTTTGTTTAAGTCAAAAATAAACATCAAATCAACATGTAAAACGTGGTGTTAAAGACGAATGTAGCAGTTTTTACAACTGAAATATTAACGAGACGTAAGCTTCAGAAAAACAACATTAACAGACACAGATGAGGCTGAGTTTCTGGATACAGTTAGCTTAGCTTAGCTTAGCTTAGCATTACTTGGCTGGTAACAGCTAGCCTAGCTTTCAATGTCATGTTCAAACTTTGTCAAATAAACATAAAATCAATGAATAAACCATGGACATAAAGACAAGGTAGGCTAATAGATTAGCTTAACTTAGCATACGATAGCTTGGCTGGTAACAGCTAGCCTGGCCTTGTCCTTAGTTCGCTCACTTTCCCAATTTATTTAATTTTATTGATCAAAAACATGTAAAACATGGAGTTAAAGACGAGGTACTGGCAGTTTCTACCTGTTTAGTGTTTATGCTAAACTAAGCTAAGAAGCTATAGACTCTAAATATATTTAAAAAACATGTTTCAACTAACCACTGTGGTTTCCATCAGACTGCCCCCTGGTGGACAGTTTAACCACCTAAAGAACAAGCTTAAGAAAAACCATTAACACAGACGAGGCCAAGTTTTTGGCTACAGTTAGCTTAGCATACAGCTAACAGTTAGCTTAGCATAACTTTTGCAGTTGTAGGTGAAGTTTCCACCTGTTTACAGTCTTTAAACTAAGCTAAGCTACAGACGTCTAAATAATAATAATAAAAAAAACATGGCCGCCACATGTTCAACTAACCCCCGGAGGTTTCGGTCAGATCGCCCCCTGGTGGTGAAACTCTGCGTTAAAGAACGAGACAGAAGACGTTGAGTTTAAAATGTTAATGTGCATAAAAATAACTTTATTTCCAAGAAATCAGAACCTGCAGGAGCCGATGATTCATCAGCTCCGTCGCTCCGTCGGTGATTCACATGTGATGTTTGTGACATTAAGCAGCAGAACAAACGTTTTGTTTATTTTTATCTCTCCCATGTTCACGGATCAAACCCGACATGGTTCATCGGCACAACATCCCCCTGAACGACGAGATGAAACACCGACCGCATGATCGATCGACCGACCGATCGATTGACCGATCAATCAATCAATCAATCCTTCTACAAACAAAACCAAAAACATAAATACAAAAGCAAAAAAAAAAAAAAAGTCTAACAGATAATAGAAACTCTTACAAAATAAAAAGTTTCAAAACTATTTGCTTCTGAGAATCTGAAACTAGTGTTTATAAAACTTTAAAATCACATGTACAACAGCTTAAAAAAGGGCGAAAAACACACCCGACCTGAAAAAGAAGGCAATAAAATAAAATAAAATAAAATTATTTGACAGTTAAATTAATACAAAAAACCCAAAACAAAACAAAACAAAAAAAACCAACATGATGATCTACGGGAAAAAAAATTAAAATTAAAAAAAAAAAAAAAAACACTTGAGAACGATAAAGGAGGTGAGTTAGTATCAAAACTCATTTTACAGTAAATCACATGACATGAACGTTACCGTGGAAACGGGGAAAAAAACGAAAAAAAAAAAAAAAAAAAAAAAAAAAAACAAACAATTTGGCATTTAAATATTTGGTAGATAGTTTCTGTTGTTGCCAGGATGTGGCTAAGTACCAACTTTTATTTCATCTTTTTTTTTTTTTTTTTTACATTTTTTATATTTCATATAATTTTTTTGTTTGTTTTAATTTTTTAATGTAATAACTATGTACAGACCCTTGGTAGATGAGTGTGTGTGTGAAATGTGATGGCTTTACTGACCCAGCATGAAAACAATAAAATAATATTTTTTAAAAATAACAATTTAGAAGTAGCTTATTGAGAAGCATCAACTACAAAAAATAAAATAAAAATAAGAAAAAACAAAACCAACATGACCAGTTTCTCCGGTTAAAAAGATTCTAGACAGTTTTAGACACAGACCAGGCTGAGTTGCTAGCTATAGCTAGCTTAGCTTAGCATAACTTGGTTAAAAACTGAAGGGAAGTAGCTAGCTTAGCTTTGTAGCTTCACATTTTGAAATACAGAAGCTAAGCTACGCTATGCTAACCTGAACCTGAACTAAAAAAAAACAACAGTTGCAGACACAAGTTTGTGGCTACAGTTAGCTTAGCTTAGCATAACTAGAAACTTAAGGGGGTTAGCTAGCTTAATTTCAGCTAGCTTCATGTTTTGAAATATGGAAGCTCACACAGGCCAAACTTTATGAATTAAAGTCCTGACCGTCACATATCGACATGTCAACACTGTGACGAGCAGGCTAGCAGTTCCTACCCGTTTACAGTCTTTGTGCTAAGCTAAGCTAAGCTGAGCACTTACACATGAAATCAGCCAAAAACAAAAACCTGAAAAATAATAATAAACATCAGAGGTCGGAGGTGACAGACAAGTGTTTGCTGTCACACACCTCTGATGTGTGTGTGTGTGTGTGTGTGTGTGTGTGTGTGTGTGTGTGTGTGTGTGTGTGTGTGTGTGTGTGGAATGCAGGCGTGTCGGTCGTTCACTGCTTCAACTTTTCTCATAATAACAGAAAACAAACCCCGGAGGCACAGCGGTAATTATTATCATAGTGGTGAAACAGCTTCCTTTTGAAGTGTGTGTGTGTGTGTGTGTGTGTGTGTGTGTGTGTGTGGATAAACAGCATAAAAACCACACATCATCTCGGTGACGTCTCCAGCTACTTGTCTCTTTTCTCTCTTTAATTAAAAAAAAAAAACTGAACTGAAATGTCTTAAATCTCTTAAATGTGTTTACTAGAAGTTTGTTTAAAAACAAAAACAACAAGAAAATCAAAAATATAAAAGAATCGTTTGCTTCAGTTGTGAAGAAGCTTCAGTCCAGGTTTTAAAGAGGAAGAGGAGGAAATAAATAAGTGGATGTGACTGAACCATTGCACAGTGTTAGTGTAATAACTGAGGAAGAGGAGGGAGGGGCTTAAAAAACAAACAAACAAACAAACAGGAAGTAAAGATGGCGGTATCGCAGCTGAGATGAGTCCGTTCCCGTTCACTCCATTAAAAAAAAATAAAATGAAAACGCAGCCTCTGATTGGTTGAGAGAGCACCAATAACGTTAGTATGTAGGAGGGAGGGGGCGGGGCTTCTTCAGGTGGTGATGATGAGGCACTGTAACACAGGAAGTGAGGTGTGTGATTGTGTGTGTGTGTGAGGTCGCGGTGGGAGGGGGAGGAGGTGAAAGGGGGAGGAGCTTATGCGTAGATCTCTGTGGTCGGCGCCTTCTTGTAGATGGGCTTCTTCCCCAGATCGTAGCTGCCTTCGTCCTTCTTCTTCATGCGGTAGAGGAGGAAGAGGATGAGGAGGACGGCGAACATCAGGCCCACGGCGCCGCCGGCGATCAGAGCTGGAAGAGAGAGACGGAGGAAGGTGTCAACATGGCGGGCGAGTGGTTCTATAGACAAACTGCTAATGCTAACGTTAGCTAACGTAGCCACAGTCGTCATTTTAAATCTATGAACAAGAGTTTATATTGAGTCATTAGCAACGCTACAGCAGCTCGCTATCGGTTACTGATGCTATTAAGCTAACTTCTACCAAAATGCTGCTAATGCTAACATTAGCTAACATTGCTAATGTAAACGTTTCAATCTAAGTCTTTTTAAATATATATAAACTTGTTACGACTCATTAGCGATGCTACAGCAGCCCGCTATCGGATACTGATGTTATTAAGCTAGCTGGTTAGCATGCTAACTTGAGGATAAAAAGACTAATGCTAACGTTAGCTACAAATTCTTCCTGGTGTTGAATGAAACTTGCGTCTTAACTATCAGCACAAACACTCGGCGCCATGTTTTGAAGCTAGCTGTTAGCATGCTAACTTCAGAGAGAAACAGCTGCTAATGCTACAATAAAAAGTGTTTGTTGCGTCTCAATAACATCTTGTTATTTTATAAAATGTTGGTTTCCGTAGAAACGTCAGCGTCCTCACCTGCGAGCACCTCCGTCTTGTTGAGGATGCTGTCGTCGGCGGCGTGCGCCATCAGGACGTTGGACGGCAGCTCTTCGCTGTCCTTCACGTCGTTCCTGAGCAGCGGGATCTCGTTGCTGTTTCTGACGACGTCGACCTCGTTGACGGTCGGTCGCACCGGACGCTGCAGCTCTGGGATTTTGTTGTCGTTGGCGTCGGGCTGAAGAAGAAGAAAACCGGAGGTTAGAAAACGCTGACGTTCCAACTCTACTTGACTACCATCACCATAGCGACGCCTCACCTTCATTCTGGTCTTGTCCTGCGGCGCCACCGTCGTCTCATCGTCTCCGGATCCTCCGGATGATTCGTAGTCGTCGTAATCGTCCTCATCGTCATCATCACCGTCCTCGTCGTCGAAGCGCCTGCCCTCGCCGTCGTCGAGGTCAGCGTCGAGCTCGTGCTCTGGGAAGCCAAAGTCGGAGCCGTTGGCGTCGTCGCCCGATGCCTCTATGTCGCGGCGCTGCGTCAACATGGCCGCCGTCTGCGTGGTCTTCATGGGCATCCACGTCTCCGTCTCCCGAACCTGCTGGGACGAGACGAGACGCAGCGGCGCCGGTCAGGGGGAGGAGCTTAACCACACAACAACACAAACACAGCGGCAGCCCCACGGCATGATGGGAAATATACACACGGCTCATACGACAGGATGTAAACAAGGACCTTGGACCTTTCAAAATAAAACAACCATAAGTTTATAAACTACATTAAAACTGAAACATTGTTTCAATTTTGTCAAGTCAAACTTCTCTGATGTAAACACAGACTTCAAAATAAAAGCCTGAACAATTTTATCTGTCAGGCCTTTCAAAATAAAACAATAATTTTAAAAATGTTTCTTCTAAAAAAAAAAAAAAAACAGCTGATAATAAATTAACTTTCCAATAAAATTAAAATGAATCCACTCTGATTGATCATCAGCGTGAAGCTTTAATCACATTAACTTTTTAATCTCATCGACCGAAGCGTCAACGGGATTAAAATCTGTTATCAGGTTAATTCTCATCAACACAAACATCGTTAATCATCAATCAGCGACAGAGACTAAAGTGAAAACGATTGTGAACATTTACAGAAAAATCATCTAAAGTAAGTAGCTCGTTTTAGAGTCTTGATTTGTTTTAAAATGTTTATTTTCTAACATATATAATAAAAAATTCTCCTCAATGAAAGTAACAGGAAACACGAGAATTTTACCATTTACTGAGAACACACACACACACACACACACACACACACTGAGTTGTGTTGACATCATGAGTCCTCATAATTACTTCCATCTGACTGTTGTAGGGGGGACCTGGGGCCTCCTGTGTGTGTGTGTGTGTGTGTGTGTGTGTGTTAGTCTCCATTGTGCTGCAGCAGCCATTTTACTGATTCTCTGAACAACAAGATGAAGATTCACTTGATCACCCATGATCCTTCACTTTCATTCCATACTTCACTATGTTACTTTGCTACCGAAGCTAATTTAGATATTTTAGCTAACTTTGGTACAACAGCTAGCCTAGCTACCTTAGCTCAGTTAATTCAGCTAGCTTAAATACTGAGGTAACAAAGTTAGCTAAATTCAAAGTAGCTAAGTTAGCTTATTTAGATACCGTAGCTAACTTTGTTACCTTGTTTAAATTAGCTATTTTGCTACGATAGTTAACCTTAGTGCTATTAAATACTAAGGTAACAAAGTTAGCTAAAGTTAAAGTAACTTCAGCTAACTTAGCTGATTAGCCTTTAATAGCATCTACCAGTTTAAACATAACACATAAACGTTACAACTTAACGCTAACGTTAGCATTAGCTGCTTTCCTTAGTTATCACGTCTGACCGCTTCTTCCTGGTTGTGTATCACTGCTCTGTCCTCGTTTAAACCCAGTAAACATGGACACAGTGTGTGTCTATATGTATGAGTGTGTGTGTGTGTGTGTGTGATCCAGTAAAATGGTGGCTGGCGGCTCCTCATTTCCTCGCTACCGTTCAGATGAAAGTGGCGCAGCACGCCGGGACAAGTCGGCTGACTCACATTACAGGAATCACAGTCACACACACACACACACACACACACACACTTCAAACACCTGCCTTACATCATAACCTCAGGCTTGTTCTTTTTTGTTGCTTAAAAAAAAAGAAAAGAAAAGAAAAAAAAAAAAAAAAACACCTGAAAAATTAATATGAGGCGTTTTTTTCAAAATAAAAGCATGGCATTCAGGCTCCTGAGGCGTCAAAATAAAACAAACATGTTGTGGTGAAAACGAGGACGTACAGGTGTCGTTTCGGAGCGGGAGGCGAGCTACGACACGTCGGTTCGTTCACGACGACGGAGAGAAGATGGAGCAACACTGAAGGTTTATCTGTGATTTTACTATCAGATGAGAAGAGACGAGGTCGAGCCAAGTTTCACTTCAAAGGAAAAAGAAACGGAAGCTGGACGTCTCATTAACAAGACAAATTATTGCTGTGACAATAATAAAACTATGTAGAGACACAGAGACTGAACAGTCGGTTACATAACCAGGAAACGTGAGACGACTCAGTGTCTCGTCTGACGAAGAAACACGATGGATCTGACTTTTTATTAAAGAAAAAGACTAAAGATTCTAATTAGAACCTGAAGGAAACATTTAAACGTTTAACAAACATCAATGATCATTTATCATCAACAGGAAGTTACAGGAACTGACTGGGAATTTACTACTATGACGTAATATAGCATTTTATACTATAGTATACTAATTTAATATAATACTAGTATAATAGTAGTGTAATACAGTGGATACTATACTATAGCACTAGTATAAAACTATAGTAGTATATACTATAGTATACTAGTAGTACAGGACTATAATAGACTAGTACTATAGTAGTATACACTACTCTAATATACTACTACTACTACTACTAGTATAGAATAGTGCAATACTACACTAAAGTAATATACTATACTACTAATACTAGGTATGAGTATAGTACTATACTAAACAATACCATACTGTGGTATAGGTATAGTACTATATCGTACTGTACTATACGATAGTAGTATACCACAGTACTAGTATATACTAAATGTTATGGTATAGTAGAGACAACGATGATGAAGATGAAGGTGATCTAATCCAATAATCAGTGACCGTGACACCTGCAGATGATCAAAGCCTTTAAACAGCGATCGTCAGCTCAGATTAGATCTAATCCTGATCCTTCACAGACCCAGACCCAGAACCAGCATCTTCATCGTCTCCATCGGTACCAGAACAAAGACCTTCTTTGTTTGAACTAAACATCTCATCTGGTCTCAAACATCCATCATGTGACCTGCATCAGATTACAGATTAAATCTGCACAGGAAGTAGATTACACCACAGTTACATCCACCCAGGCCTTTCAAATTAAAAGACTTAACTACATTAGCTAATTTAGATGCTTTAACTAACTTTGTTGCCTCAGCTAACTCAGTTTGGTCTATGTTGCTTCTTAGCTAGTAGCTGACATGGCTGTGTTAGTTAACCACCTTTCCTAACCTCCCAACTAACTCTGATATCTTAGATAATTTAGCTGTTTTGGTTAACTTTGTTTCTTCAGCTAACCAAGCTAACTGGCCGCTAACATAGCTACTCCAGCTAACTTTAAAAGAAAAGTTAAGGCTAATGTGAAAATCTCTGACTTTTAATTGATCGATCAGTTTTTTTCCTGGACGGCATAAAGTTTTCAACCTCCGTCTGTCTGTCACACCACCTCCACCCGTCCTGCAGCTCCGTCCGTCCCACTGACACCAAACAATATGAGTGGAGCCTCAAGAGCATATCAATGACCAAGGTAACCGGGGTAAAGGCTGCTGCAGCCTCCCTTCATTAAGCTGGGGGGTGGGGGAGGAGGTGGGGGACAATCCTCCATCTGCCGCGGCAGAGCGAGGCATCTGGTCCATTCACACGGCGACGTGGAGGAGGCCGGACTCATGAAAGGACAGAAAAGAAACACCAGCACCGAGGAATGTGCTTCCTTATTCTTTGTGACGCCGACGGCTCTTTGACCTTTTTAAAGAAAAGTCGACCGTTGACGCTTTCTTGAAATTAAATCAGAGCTGCAGTAAAGATTAGTTTATCTGATCTCGGCGTTTATGATCGGGTTGAATCTTGTTAAAAAGATAAAAGACAATAAAAGGATAAAAGTTGATACATTTCAAACAGTCATATGACAAAAGTGACAGTTGAGGCGTGAACTCTGAGCTTCAGGTTTGACCTGACGACACCTCCAACTGTAGATACTACTGCTACAGTACTACTGGTATAGTAGTACTGGTATAGTAGTACTAGTACAGTACTACCACTATTACTATTGTTACCATCACTACAACAACCATATTATTACCAATACAACAGCCACTACTACAACTGTACTAGCGATACTACAACTACTACTATTACTACTACTTTAATCTACCACGGCACTTTTACTTCTACTACTACCACTACTACAGTGTCCTCAGACTACTACTACAGTACTAATACGACTATTTTGGTACTATTACTTCTACTAAAGCCACAACTACTACAACTACTATCACTACAGTGTACTACTACTATGACTACTACTACCCAGATTTCAGTATTTCTGGTAGAAACTCAAGACTCAGTCTGAGTCAGTTTCTTTATCACAAATACAAATATTAGCGTTGTAACTTCCTGTCTGTCTCAGATAAACCGTCTACTACTAAAACCAGTCCTATAGTTCTACCACCACTACTGTCCCAGGTTTCAGTGTTTCCTGCAGAAATGAGACTGAGACTGAGTCAGTTTCTTTATCACAAATACAAATATTACTCAGTAGCTTTGTAACTTCCTGTCCGTCTGCGCTGATAAGACTAAATGAGTGGTGATAGACGCCACCTGAGGGAGCCGCGTCCTCCGCCGCTGCACAAATGAGGCGAACGTCAGCGTTAATGTGCGTTTTATCTCCACGTTGGATCAAAGCGTTTCATTATCGACGCCGATGATCAGCTAACAAAGAAAAGGAGCAGGAAAACAGGAAACGCGTTTATCCGAAGACGAGACCAGCTCGTTTCTAAAACGGACGTGAACGTGAATCATCTCATTACCGCCGACGTTAAAAAAAAAATGTCCGATTTACTCCAGAGATTAGCTTCAGATTAGCAACTGTAGCATCAATTCATTTCCAGGAAGAGGCACTAACATCGACTCTACGACAAATGACTTTAAACAGTCCGTATCGCATGTTAGCCAAGCTAGTGTCCACTTTCTGAAGCTAAGCTAAGCTAACTAGCAGCGCTATTCCTAGAAGTGTGAGTGTATGCTAACTTCAGCTAACCTCACTAATTTAGATACCATAGGTACTTTAATAACTTCTTAAGCTAACTTGGCCAAGTTAGCTAACTTAGATATCTTAGCTAACTTTGATAACTTTAATAATTTTATCTGTTTAAGCTAGCTTAGTTGTTTCAGCTATCCAAGCTAATTTACATACCATAGATTATGTAGTAGCTTAGCAAGCCTAACTGTTTTACCATTGAAATGTAGTTATTTTAGCTAATTTGGCTACTACATTTCTAATTTTAGCACCTCGATAACTTAAGTATTTTAATAGCGACATAGCTAACTTACTTACTTTAGCAATTATTAGTATTTTAGGTAACTTATGTAACCATTTCAGCTAATTAGCCAACTAGCTAATTAAGATACTTAGATAAGATTATTTCAAATAACTTGGCTATGTTTGCTAAACTAGCTAATTTAGACGCCACAGCTAACTTTGATAGCTTCATAATTCAATAGTGTGTGTGAAGAAACCGTTGCTACAAAGTTACAAAAAGTTACAAGTTTTTGACAAAGTTGTAACCAAGTTAGACAGGCTAGTGTCTACTTCCTAAAGCTAAGCTAACTAGCAGTGCTAATCCTTTTCCTTTAGTCTGAATGAATCTGTGTGTGTGTGTGTGTGTGTGTGTGTGTGTGTGTGTGTGTGTGTGTGTGTGTGTGTGTGTGTGTGTGTGTGGTGGTTGGAATGTGAAGAAACCGCCGCTACATTCCTCATCGGACGCGGCCGAGACCGGGTAACGGTTTCTGGGTCGGAGCCACCGCTAACAGACGGTTAAGTCTCTTTCTAGGTTTGTGGTTTGAAACCGGAGCGGTAAAATTCCTGTTCTTGAAATATTTCAAGTGAAAGTTTCAGCAGGAAAACTTCAGCAACATCAGCAACGTTTAGGCTTAAACAATGAAGATGAAAATATTCATCAGCGCTTCAACGACTGTTGTTGACGACAGGTTCAGACCTCACACACTGCAACACACAAACACACAGCAACACACACACACACAAACACACACACACAAACACACAGCAACACACACACACACAAACACACAGCAACACACACACACACAAACACACACACACACATCAAAGACATCAAAGAGCTGTATTATTGAGACATTTGTCAGGAGGGATGTGTGAATAAAGGGGAAACCCTCATGCCACACAACCTGTTGATGATGATGATGGTGATGGTGGTGGTGTGTGTGTGTGTGTGTGTGTGAGATGGTGTGTGTGTGTGTGTGTGAGATGGTGTGTGTGCGTGTGTGTGCGTGGCACCAGTATGTCGATGTACTTTTATGTTGTTGGATGTAAATTTCCAGCGAAGCGACAAAGTTCTGATGAAAACAGTGAGAACTTTTACTTTGGAAACGCTACAACAATCACTACAACAACAATAAAAGCTAACATGCTAACAAGCTAACACACACACACACACACACACACCCTCCCTGATACGCCACCACCCTGATGGAAACACAGCAAGGATCATGTTCCATGTTCTCTATATTTATCGACACGTCCGGCCACAAAACCACAACAGCTTTTCTCTTCGAGCGTGGGAGTGTTCGAGGTTTTATTTCCTTTTATTTTGAAGGAGGAGGGTTGATGTGTTAGTGTGTACTTTTTACCAAAACTGAAGAAGAAGAAAAAGTTGTTCAAACTGCACTTTGGATGATTTTAAATCCTTATGAAGACGAAAAATACTCAAAACGCCACTAAACTTTTTGTTAGCATCGAGCTTTTTCTGACGACCCCCAAAAAGTGGGCGGAGCTTATCGTAACAAAGCGATATGACATCAGAAACCAGGTGAGATGTGAACATCTGGATGTGGTTGTCATAGTTACAACTGCACAGCTGGATTTCAGGACAAATACTGATTACGATTAAAATAAATAAGTGGATGTGACTGAACCATTGCACAGTGTTAGTGTAATAACTGAGGAAGAGGAGGGAGGGGCTTAAAAAACAAACAAACAAACAAACAGGAAGTAAAGATGGCGGTATCGCAGCTGAGATGAGTCCGTTCCCGTTCACTCCATTAAAAAAAAATAAAATGAAAACGCAGCCTCTGATTGGTTGAGAGAGCACCAATAACGTTAGTATGTAGGAGGGAGGGGGCGGGGCTTCTTCAGGTGGTGATGATGAGGCACTGTAACACAGGAAGTGAGGTGTGTGATTGTGTGTGTGTGTGAGGTCGCGGTGGGAGGGGGAGGAGGTGAAAGGGGGAGGAGCTTATGCGTAGATCTCTGTGGTCGGCGCCTTCTTGTAGATGGGCTTCTTCCCCAGATCGTAGCTGCCTTCGTCCTTCTTCTTCATGCGGTAGAGGAGGAAGAGGATGAGGAGGACGGCGAACATCAGGCCCCACGGCGCCGCCCGGCATCAGAGCTGGAAGAGAGAGACGGAGGAAGGTGTCAACATGGCGGGCGAGTGGTTCTATAGACAAACTGCTAATGCTAACGTTAGCTAACGTAGCCACAGTCGTCATTTTAAATCTATGAACAAGAGTTTATATTGAGTCATTAGCAACGCTACAGCAGCTCGCTATCGGTTACTGATGCTATTAAGCTAACTTCTACCAAAATGCTGCTAATGCTAACATTAGCTAACATTGCTAATGTAAACGTTTCAATCTAAGTCTTTTAAATATATATAAACTTGTTACGACTCATTAGCGATGCTACAGCAGCCCGCTATCGGATACTGATGTTATTAAGCTAGCTGGTTAGCATGCTAACTTGAGGATAAAAAGACTAATGCTAACGTTAGCTACAAATTCTTCCTGGTGTTGAATGAAACTTGCGTCTTAACTATCAGCACAAACACTGGCGCGCCATGTTTTGAAGCTAGCTGTTAGCATGCTAACTTCAGAGAGAAACAGCTGCTAATGCTACAATAAAAAGTGTTTGTTGCGTCCTCAATAACATCTTGTTATTTTATAAAATGTTGGTTTCAGAGAAAACGCCAGCGTCCTCTCACCTGCGCGCAGCACCTCCGTCTTGTTGAGGATGCTGTCGCCGGCGGCGTCGCGCCATCAGGACGTTGGACGGCAGCTCTTCGCTGTCCTTCACGCCGCTCCTGAGCAGCGGGATCTTGCTGTTGTCTTGACGACGTCGACCTCGCTGACGGTCGGTCGCACCGGACGCTGCAGCTCTGGGATTTTGTTGTCGCTTGGCGCCGGGCTGAAGAAGAAGAAAACCGGAGGTTAGAAAACGCTGACGCTCCAACTCTACTTGACTACCATCACCATAGCGACGCCTCACCTTCATTCTGGTCTTGTCCTGCGGCGCCACCGTCGTCTCATCGCCTCCGGATCCTCCGGATGATTCGTAGTCGCCGTGTCGCCCCTCATCGTCATCATCACCGTCCTCGTCGCCGAGCGCCTGCCCTCGCCGTCGTCGAGGTCAGCGTCCGAGCTTCGTGCTCTGGGAAGCCAAAGTCGGAGCCGTTGGCGTCGTCGCCCGATGCCTCTATGTCGCGGGCGCTATGGCAACATGGCCGCCGTCTCGCGTGGTCTTCATGGGCATCCACGTCTCCGTCTCCCGAACCTGCTGGGACGAGACGAGACAGACAAGCAGCGCGCCGGGTCAGGGGAGGAGCTTAACCACACAACAACACAAACACAGCGGCAGCCCCACGGCATGATGGGAAATATACACACGGCTCATACGACAGGATGTAAACAAGGACCTTGGACCTTTCAAAATAAAACAACCATAAGTTTATAAACTACATTAAAACTGAAACATTGTTTCAATTTTGTCAAGTCAAACTTCTCTGATGTAAACACAGACTTCAAAATAAAAGCCTGAACAATTTTATCTGTCAGGCCTTTCAAAATAAAACAATAATTTTAAAAAATGTTTCTTCTAAAAAAAAAAAAAAAACAGCTGATAATAAATTAACTTTCCAATAAAATTAAAATGAATCCACTCTGATTGATCATCAGCGTGAAGCTTTAATCACATTAACTTTTTAATCTCATCGACCGACCGACGGGATTAAAATCTGTTATCAGGTTAATTCTCATCAACACAAACATCGTTAATCATCAATCAGCGACAGAGACTAAAGTGAAAACGATTGTGAACATTTACAGAAAAATCATCTAAAGTAAGTAGCTCGTTTTAGAGTCTTGATTTGTTTTAAAATGTTTATTTTCTAACATATATAATAAAAAATTCTCCTCAATGAAAGTAACAGGAAACACGAGAATTTTACCATTTACTGAGAACACACACACACACACACGCACACACACTGAGTTGTGTTGACATCATGAGTCCTCATAATTACTTCCATCTGACTGTTGTAGGGGGACCTGGGGCCTCCTGTGTGTGTGTGTGTGTGTGTGTGTGTGTGTTAGTCTCCATTGTGCTGCAGCAGCCATTTTACTGATTCTCTGAACAACAAGATGAAGATTCACTTGATCACCCATGATCCTTCACTTTCATTCCATACTTCACTATGTTACTTTGCTACGAAGCTAATTTAGATATTTTAGCTAACTTTGGTACAACAGCTAGCCTAGCTACCTTAGCTCAGTTAATTCAGCTAGCTTAAATACTGAGGTAACAAAGTTAGCTAAATTCAAAGTAGCTAAGTTAGCTTATTTAGATACCGTAGCTAACTTTGTTACCTTGTTTAAATTAGCTATTTTGCTACGATAGTTAACCTTAGTGCTATTAAATACTAAGGTAACAAAGTTAGCTAAAGTTAAAGTAACTTCAGCTAACTTAGCTGATTAGCCTTTAATAGCATCTACCGGTTTAAACATAACACATAAACGTTACAACTTAACGCTAACGTTAGCATTAGCTGCTTTCCTTAGTTATCACGTCTGACCGCTTCTTCCTGGTTGTGTATCACTGCTCTGTCCTCGTTTAAACCCAGTAAACATGGACACAGTGTGTGTATATATGTATGAGTGTGTGTGTGTGTGTGTGATCCAGTAAAATGGTGGCTGGCGGCTCCTCATTTCCTCGCTACCGTTCAGATGAAAGTGGCGCAGCACGCCGGGACAAGTCGGCTGACTCACATTACAGGAATCACAGTCACACACACACACACACACACACACACACTTCAAACACCTGCCTTACATCATAACCTCAGGCTTGTTCTTTTTTGTTGCTTAAAAAAAAAGAAAAGAAAAGAAAAAAAAAAAACACCTGAAAAATTAATATGAGGCGTTTTTTTCAAAATAAAAGCATGGCATTCAGGCTCCTGAGGCGTCAAAATAAAACAAACATGTTGTGGTGAAAACGAGGACGTACAGGTGTCGTTTCGGAGCGGGAGGCGAGCTACGACACGTCGGTTCGTTCACGACGACGGAGAGAAGATGGAGCAACACTGAAGGTTTATCTGTGATTTTACTATCAGATGAGAAGAGACGAGGTCGAGCCAAGTTTCACTTCAAAGGAAAAAGAAACGGAAGCTGGATGTCTCATTAACAAGACAAATTATTGCTGTGACAATAATAAAACTATGTAGAGACACAGAGACTGAACAGTCGGTTACATAACCAGGAAACATGAGACGACTCAGTGTCTCGTCTGACGAAGAAACACGATGGATCTGACTTTTTATTAAAGAAAAAGACTAAAGATTCTAATTAGAACCTGAAGGAAACATTTAAACGTTTAACAAACATCAATGATCATTTATCATCAACAGGAAGTTACAGGAACTGACTGGGAATTTACTACTATGACGTAATATAGCATTTTATACTATAGTATACTAATTTAATATAATACTAGTATAATAGTAGTGTAATACAGTGGATACTATACTATAGCACTAGTATAAAACTATAGTAGTATATACTATAGTATACTAGTAGTACAGGACTATAATAGACTAGTACTATAGTAGTATACACTACTCTAATATACTACTACTACTACTACTAGTATAGAATAGTGCAATACTACACTAAAGTAATATACTATACTACTAATACTAGGTATGAGTATAGTACTATACTAAACAATACCATACTGTGGTATAGGTATAGTACTATATCGTACTGTACTATCACGATAGTAGTATACCACAGTACTAGTATATACTAAATGTTATGGTATAGTAGAGACAACGATGATGAAGATGAAGGTGATCTAATCCAATAATCAGTGACCGTGACACCTGCAGATGATCAAAGCCTTTAAACAGCGATCGTCAGCTCAGATTAGATCTAATCCTGATCCTTCACAGACCCAGACCCAGAACCAGCATCTTCATCGTCTCCATCGGTACCAGAACAAAGACCTTCTTTGTTTGAACTAAACATCTCATCTGGTCTCAAACATCCATCATGTGACCTGCATCAGATTACAGATTAAATCTGCACAGGAAGTAGATTACACCACAGTTACATCCACCCAGGCCTTTCAAATTAAAAGACTTAACTACATTAGCTAATTTAGATGCTTTAACTAACTTTGTTGCCTCAGCTAACTCAGTTTGGTCTATGTTGCTTCTTAGCTAGTAGCTGACATGGCTGTGTTAGTTAACCACCTTTCCTAACCTCCCAACTAACTCTGATATCTTAGATAATTTAGCTGTTTTGGTTAACTTTGTTTCTTCAGCTAACCAAGCTAACTGACGCTAACATAGCTACTCCAGCTAACTTTAAAAGAAAAGTTAAGGCTAATGTGAAAATCTCTGACTTTTAATTGATCGATCAGTTTTTTTCCTGGACGGCATAAAGTTTTCAACCTCCGTCTGTCTGTCACACCACCTCCACCCGTCCTGCAGCTCCGTCCGTCCCACTGACACCAAACAATATGAGTGGAGCCTCAAGAGCATATCAATGACCAAGGTAACCGGGGTAAAGGCTGCTGCAGCCTCCCTTCATTAAGCTGGGGGGGTGGGGGAGGAGGTGGGGGACAATCCCTCCATCTGCCGCGGCAGAGCGAGGCATCTGGTCCATTCACACGGCGACGTGGAGGAGGCCGGACTCATGAAAGGACAGAAAAGAAACACCAGCACCGAGGAATGTGCTTCCTTATTCTTTGTGACGCCGACGGCTCTTTGACCTTTTTAAAGAAAAGTCGACCGTTGACGCTTTCTTGAAATTAAATCAGAGCTGCAGTAAAGATTAGTTTATCTGATCTCGGCGTTTATGATCGGGTTGAATCTTGTTAAAAAGATAAAAGACAATAAAAGGATAAAAGTTGATACATTTCAAACAGTCATATGACAAAAAGTGACAGTTGAGACGTGAACTCTGAGCTTCAGGTTTGACCTGACGACACCTCCAACTGTAGATACTACTGCTACAGTACTACTGGTATAGTAGTACTGGTATAGTAGTACTGGTATAGTAGTACTAGTACAGTACTACCACTATTACTATTGTTACCATCACTACAACAACCATATTATTACCAATACAACAGCCACTACTACAACTGTACTAGCGATACTACAACTACTACTATTACTACTACTTTAATCTACCACGGCACTTTTACTTCTACTACTACCACTACTACAGTGTCCTCAGACTACTACTACAGTACTAATACGACTATTTTGGTACTATTACTTCTACTAAAGCCACAACTACTACAACTACTATCACTACAGTGTACTACTACTATGACTACTACTACCCAGATTTCAGTATTTCTGGTAGAAACTCAAGACTCAGTCTGAGTCAGTTTCTTTATCACAAATACAAATATTAGCGTTGTAACTTCCTGTCTGTCTCAGATAAACCGTCTACTACTAAAACCAGTCCTATAGTTCTACCACCACTACTGTCCCAGGTTTCAGTGTTTCCTGCAGAAATGAGACTGAGACTGAGTCAGTTTCTTTATCACAAATACAAATATTACTCAGTAGCTTTGTAACTTCCTGTCCGTCTGCGCTGATAAGACTAAATGAGTGGTGATAGACGCCACCTGAGGGAGCCGCGTCCTCCGCCGCTGCACAAATGAGGCGAACGTCAGCGTTAATGTGCGTTTTATCTCCACGTTGGATCAAAGCGTTTCATTATCGACGCCGATGATCAGCTAACAAAGAAAAGGAGCAGGAAAACAGGAAACGTTTATCCGAAGACGAGACCAGCTCGTTTCTAAAAACGGACGTGAACGTGAATCATCTCATTACTGCCGACGTTAAAAAAAAAATGTCCGATTTACTCCAGAGATTAGCTTCAGATTAGCAACTGTAGCATCAATTCATTTCCAGGAAGAGGCACTAACATCGACTCTACGACAAATGACTTTAAACACTCCGTATCGCATGTTAGCCAAGCTAGTGTCCACTTTCTGAAGCTAAGCTAAGCTAACTAGCAGCGCTATTCCTAGAAGTGTGAGTGTATGCTAACTTCAGCTAACCTCACTAATTTAGATACCATAGGTACTTTAATAACTTCTTAAGCTAACTTGGCCAAGTTAGCTAACTTAGATATCTTAGCTAACTTTGATAACTTTAATAATTTTATCTGTTTAAGCTAGCTTAGTTGTTTCAGCTATCCAAGCTAATTTACATACCATAGATTATGTAGTAGCTTAGCAAGCCTAACTGTTTTACCATTGAAATGTAGTTATTTTAGCTAATTTGGCTACTACGGCTAATTTTAGCACCTACGATAACTTAAGTATTTTAATAGCGACATAGCTAACTTACTTACTTTAGCAATTATTAGTATTTTAGGTAACTTATGTCACCATTTCAGCTAATTAGCCAACTAGCTAATTAAGATACTTAGATAAGATTATTTCAAATAACTTGGCTATGTTTGCTAAACTAGCTAATTTAGACGCCACAGCTAACTTTGATAGCTTCATAATTCAATAGTGTGTGTGAAGAAACCGTTGCTACAAAGTTACAAAAAGTTACAAGTTTTTGACAGAGTTGTAACCAAGTTAGACAGGCTAGTGTCTACTTCCTAAAGCTAAGCTAACTAGCAGTACTAATCCTTTTCCTTTAGTCTGTGTGTGTGTGTGTGTGTGTGTGTGTGTGGTGGTTGGAATGTGAAGAAACCGCCGCTACATTCCTCATCGGACGCGGCCGAGACCGGGTAACGGTTTCTGGGTCGGAGCCACCGCTAACAGACGGTTAAGTCTCTTTCTAGGTTTGTGGTTTGAAACCGGAGCGGTAAAATTCCTGTTCTTGAAATATTTCAAGTGAAAGTTTCAGCAGGAAAACTTCAGCAACATCAGCAACGTTTAGGCTTAAACAATGAAGATGAAAATATTCATCAGCGCTTCAACGACTGTTGTTGACGACAGGTTCAGACCTCACACACTGCAACACACAAACACACAGCAACACACACACACACAAACACACACACACACACACACAACACACACACACACAAACACACAGCAACACACACACACACAAACACACAGCAACACACACCACATCAAAGACAAGCTGTATTATTGAGACATTTGTCAGGAGGGATGTGTGAATAAAGGGGAAACCCTCATGCCACACAACCTGTTGATGATGATGATGGTGATGGTGGTGGTGTGTGTGTGTGTGTGTGTGTGTGTGTGTGTGAGATGGTGTGTGTGTGTGTGTGTGAGATGGTGTGTGTGCGTGTGTGTGCGTGGCACCAGTATGTCGATGTACTTTTATGTTGTTGGATGTAAATTTCCAGCGAAGCGACAAAGTTCTGATGAAAACAGTGAGAACTTTTACTTTGGAAACGCTACAACAATCACTACAACAACAATAAAAGCTAACATGCTAACAAGCTAACACACACACACACACACACACACACACACACACACCTCCCTGATACGCCACCACCCTGATGGAAACACAGCAAGGATCATGTTCCATGTTCTCTATATTTATCGACACGTCCGGCCACAAAACCACAACAGCTTTTCTCTTCGAGCGTGGGAGTGTTCGAGGTTTTATTTTTCCTTTTATTTTGAAGGAGGAGGGTTGATGTGTTAGTGTGTACTTTTTTACCAAAACTGAAGAAGAAGAAAAAGTTGTTCAAACTGCACTTTGGATGATTTTAAATCCTTATGAAGACGAAAAATACTCAAAACGCCACTAAACTTTTGTTAGCATCGAGCTTTTTCTGACGACCCCAAAAGTGGGCGGAGCTTATCGTAACAAAACGATATGACATCAGAAACCAGGTGAGATGTGAACATCTGGATGTGGTTGTCATAGTTACAACTGCACAGCTGGATTTCAGGACAAATACTCGATTACGATTAAAGGTTTAAAGACGTTAGTGTTGACGTTTAAAGTTTGATGAAAGGAGTCGAACGGTTTCATATAGTTCCTGTTACAACCAGAGAATGTGGCGGTTGGACAGGGAGGGGGGAGGATAGAAGAGGGGGTGAGGAGGAGGAGGAGGGGTGAGATCAGATTGTGGACTGGTCTCCATCAGAGGCAGGAAGGACAAAACCCTCGTCTCTCTGAGCCAACATTCCTCGGCCCAAAGGGATTTTATAGACCAGCGGACGACGACGCAGGAACCATTATTACATCCTACTGATACTATTTATCATGACCCCCCACCACCTCCTCCACCCCCCAGTGGTCTATTCAACACACTGGCTTTCACTACCACACACACACACACACACACACACACACACACACACACACACACACACACACACACACACACACACACACACACACACACACACACACACACACACACACACACACACACACACACACACACACACACACACACACACACACACACACACACACACACACACACACACACACACACACACACGGAAGAAAAACTTCAAATGCAAATGATCAGAGGTCGTTTTAACGGATTAACTCCGACACAAAGAGGTTTTATTTTTAAAACCTGATTAAATTACGATGATGAGACGTTAAAAACTGAAACATAACGCAACAAGTTAACTTATCACCACCGGGTCACATGGTCACATCTACTTTTAGTCTGAAATATTTACACAAAGCTAATATGTTAGCCACAGGTTGCTAACGCTACGTTGTTAGATTAGCGACGTGTTTACACTACTAGTGACATCGCTAACGATTGAGAAACTTTACTCACTTATCTTTGTATTTAGTCACAACAATATAAAACAAATCTACTTTTAGTGATGTTTTATAAGTCTAAAATAATTACACGCTGCTGGTATGTTAGCTACATGTTGCTACTGCCACGTTAGCATTGTGTTAACTTACTTATCTTCCCATTTAGTCACTTTTAATGTTTTAAAATAACAAAGAACTAGTCTAAAACATTTCCACACTGCTTAGTGATGTTTTATTATAAAAAAAACAAGTCTAAAAATTACAGCCTGCTAATATGTTAGCTACATGTTGCTAATGCTACATTAGCATTGTGTTATCAATAAAAACTAAAACTTAACTCACTTGTTCGTATTTAGTCACAAAAATACTCATCAAAAACATCTAAAACATTTCCACGCTGCGAATCATTCAGCAAACTGTTGCTAACGCTATGCTACGTCATCATCATCGTCATGACAACCAGTCACCATCGTATTTACAAACTTGTAAACATGACGGATAAACATTTTCCATGTTTTTACGTCAACAACTTGAAACAAACGTCGTCTTCCAACGTTTTTTTTTTCTCACATTAACTTGAAACGTCGTCGTCAAGGACGTGAACGACTCGTGTTTCCATCTGAGACCAAACACGGGACTGAAACCGCTGAGGCCAGTGGAAAAAAGAGAGAAAGAAAAAAAATCAAGACTCAAGAGTGAAGAACAGGATTTTGTTTGACCTCGCTTATCTTGAACAAACTGATAAAAAAGAAAAACACGGAGCCAAATGAAGCAACGACTTTCTCAGAACTAGAGAATTTTTATACAAAACCTCAGATTTGATTAAAAAAAAACATTCCTATCATTCCTGCGGCTGCTCCCTCCTCCTCCTCCTCCGGTTCTCATTCAGAGCAGGAACTATTGTCAGGTAGCACAACATTGTTATCGATTATCTGGGAACCAAAGCCACATACCAATAATGACCTCAGTGGGAAGAGAAGAAAGAGTCGGACGGAGGGAGGGAGGGATCGCCGTCACCGCTCCGAGGATCAAGATCCATCAAAGAGAAACGAGGGAAAGAAAAGACTGAATGTGTTCGGTTAGAGCTCGTTTAATAAGAGGGGAATGGTTTTGATAAAAGGAAGAGTGAGTTTAGGTTTCGGTGGGAAAGTTGTAGGTGTATTGACACCAGGACTCGAGAGGAAAAGCAGCGTCCCCTCATGAAAAGACCCCGGGGCCCATTGAGATCCCTCCAAGTGTGTAAAATCCCCAAGAGGGCTGGTCAAGGTCACTAGAGGTCACATTCCTCCGGGGAAATCAAAAAAAAAAAAAAAAGAAGAGGAGAAGGAGGAGGACAGGATCCGATCCTGATCCTAGATCTGGTTCTGGATCTGGATCGGGTCGAACCAG